>JBBDGP010001644.1:4120000-4349666 GCA_037952835.1 Lithobates septentrionalis
CCAGAATATTTTTGTGTGTGTTTTGTGTGTCAAGTTACCCCAACACCATTGATATCTTTTATTATTTATTCTGAAGGAGATTGTTTGTTGTTGATGTCCCTTGTTCATTTCACATTGTATATTTGAAATGTACCTGAATCCTTACAAACCAACTGTCCTTTTTGAAGTAAAACACACATAGGCAAGTATAATTCAAACAAAAAATCCTTTATTAAGGGCTCAGAACCAAACAAAGAGGGAGGCAACACTGGATCAACAGGAGAAATTAGCGAAGCCTGGGACCCCCACGGCAGACATCAATTCTTGAACATCAAAATTGGTGGCCTGAGGAGTCCATATGTAAGGGAGGGCAGTCTGGTCCAGAATTTGCAGAGATCTGGAAAGCAGCAGATGACATCTGTGTCCCCAGGCTGTGGTACCACAAGAGGCTGCATTTTTTGGCCGACCAGACTGGATCCAGGGTTCTCACTTTCTGGTCTTCCTTCCACGCTTCCTTCCCGGCTGTGGCTGTGCAGTTGGAGATGTGGCAGGAGGAGGAGTAGGACCTGGAGGAGGAGGAGGACTGTGAGGACCTGGAGGAGAAGGAGGAGGAGGACCTGCAGGAGGAGGGCCATTGCAAAGGTGTGTCTGAGCTGTAATTTGGCCCCTCATACCTTTGTTAAGAGCCTCCAATATGAGCGACTCACACATGACTTGTTGGCCCTCCTCCATCCTCTGCATTTTATAGGCAATGATGGCAGCAATGTCCTCCTCCACGGTCTGTCGTGCTCCCAGGACCTCTGTAGCCCTCCAAAAGAGTCCTCTGCCAGCCTCCTCTAGGGCACTCCTCCTCCTGCCACTTTCTCTTTCCAGGGGGGGTGGAGGGACCTGCAGATCAGCCAGCCGGCTCGGCCCGGCCACCTCCTGGCTGAGACTTCCCTGTGTATGAAAAAGGGACATGGTTGTAATGTTTTGCATCATCAATCACAATCCTAAATTTGTACTCCCAACTAACATCTAGTTAAGATCATTGATTGGACAAGCAGAAATATTTAGAGGAATGCTATACCTGGCTCAATCTGGGCTCCTCCACATGCGGCCTGGAAGGCCCAGGTTGGGCGTCAGAAGCCTCAGCCGGGGGGGAAGGAAGCATGGAAGGAAGACTGGAGAGTGCTGGCCTGGGTTCAGTCTGGCCTGCCAGAAAATGCAGCCTGTCGTAGTACCACATCCTGGGGACATAGATGTCATCTGCTGCTCCGGATCTCTGTGAATCCAGGACTTTCTTGCGCTCCCTTAGATATGTGCTCCTCAGGCCACCAATTAAGATCATTAAATAGGTGATGTCTGCCGTGGGGATTACCTGCTTCACAATTTCACACAATTGCTCCAGTGCTGCCTTCCTCTTTGCTTGGTTCTTGTAATGTGGGTGTTTAATCTCCCACAGACATGGCAGCTCCCTTAACATATCTATGAATAGTGACATAAAGTCATTGTCTTTCACTAGCATATCCATGTTCACTGCAAGACACAACACAAGACAAAGCCTAATGTCAGACAAAACTCTCCTAATCTTGTTACAATATAGGCCTCAATGTAGAAGCAGTATAGGCACAAGTTTGTCTCTTACCTTTGTTCTTACGATCGGCGCGTCCAATGCTCCTTCCTCCGCTCACAGATCGTACGTAATACGCAAGTGTGTTACGCTTTATATACACTGCGCATGCGTGTAACTCCGCCTGCCCCTGACGTTCTTTCTATTCTATTCCCTGCTCCTTTTCGTTCGGCGCAGTGGGGGAAGAGCACATGACGGAGTCACAGCAGGTGCGTGATAATTACAGGAACGAGGAGGAGGAGGAGGAAAGCCCGGATCCGGACACGTCCCGATCCAGAAGGAGATGTTTTAAGGCCACAAATATGTCCTTTGGGGAGATGTTGGAGATGGTCGGCCAAATATTTGTTTGTGTAGATGGCTTTGTTACTAGAATCAAATTCAAGCTAGATTCTGTGTAAGGAGAGGACACTGAGCAGCTGTTTTCACATCTGGACACTGGAGCACTAGTGTGGGACACAAGAACACCAATTTTATTAGGGGGGCCACACAGGTGCTCCAGTGTATACTATAGGGGGGGCTACATCTGTGAAGCTTGTACTAAACAGGTAAAGTATTGCAGCTTGACAAAGGGCAATAAAAAAAAGACATCTTGGAACTCTGCTAAAATTGACAATTGTACCCCACTTCCAAGCAATGTTTCCTATTTGTAGTTCTGCCATCAAATTTCTGTGTGCTAATTATAGCATTTTTGTTTTACATAGGGGAGAAAAGACTCGGAGGACACCCCTCATCCGAGGAGACCACAGACCCCCTACCTATGGAAGAAGGTGAAATACCCCCAACCCAAGAAGAGCAGGAGGAGGAAGAAGAAGATGTGGTGGAAATTGGCACCACAACAGGTGAGTGTCTGCGACCACAGACTCAGGTAAGAGATGGATGGTGGCAGATTTTTGATACCTGTTTTTGTTTGGTTTCTCTCTTTTTAGGTGATCGTGATGTTAGGGATCGAGATCCTTTCACATCTGAAAGTGCCCAGATCCTGATCGGGGAGATCATGGGGTGAAATGTAGAATTGCAAAACATCCAGAAAAAAATAAATGATGTGATTCAAAAAAATAATAACATCATTGATTTTTTGGGACGAATTTAAAACCCCACAAAATCACTTTTTTGATTGTGGTCCAATGTTTTTAATCTTTTTGCAATGTTTTGAAAAGCCGAATTTGGAGGATGCACACAGTGTGCCAACATGTGCTATCTGCCATCACGGGAGATCAATGGACGCGTTTTGGGAGTGCAACCCCTTCCTCAATTATAAAGTAGCGGTGAGGAAGGGCTTGCTCCCCCAAAACACGTCCCTTGATCCCCCGTGATGGCAGATAGCACATGTTGACATTCGTAAATTGGTGTGCATCTTCCAAATTTGGCTTTTCCAGGGGTGATTTCCCCCATCTGAACGCTATATCAAACACAGTTCCTAAATACTGATGTCTGATATAGCCTTCAGGTTTTACCATATGTGAACTTTGTAAGTTCAAGTTTTTTGTCTTTCTTGTTGGTTTTACACAGGCCTGTTTTATCGTAAATGGACATTTCTATTTTTGATAATGCCACCCCAAAAATTGTTATACAACAAACATGTTGGTTTGTTTTAAAAACCTTTGGTAAATGCACATGTGATTGTGCAGGTATAAAAAAGTTGGTTAATCAACAATGTGTGGATTATTGTCTCAACGCTACAACACTTTTGGGGTGATGTCATTGGTGTTTTCAGAGAAAATGGGGGTTATTTACTAAGGGCAAATCCTCTTGGCACTACAAGTGCAGTTTTAGTGCAGTTGCAACTGCACTTGTAGTGAAATGTGTTTTTGCATTTAGTAAATAACAGCCAACAGTGCTTTGTATAAGGTTACACAATCACGCCATTTTCTTTTTTTTTTTTAATAGAAAAAGGCTTCACATATTTGCTGGCATATTGATGGCCCCCCTACCCGCAAAGAACTCCAGGTAGCGTAACCGGACATCACGGGCACTCAGGGAGGGCAAGCCAGGACGGCCGCTTTCAAGCGCCGTCAGTGTTTCAGGTATCACTCCGGCCTCAGGCCCAACTGAGCCAGCATAGTTGGCCGAATGTTTCCTTAAAAAGTTATGGAGAATACAGCACGCCAGTATAATATGGTTCAGTTTGTACTCCGCCATATGGATGGGTGTCATAAATAGGCGGAACCGGCTGGCCAGGATTCCAAATGTGTTCTCCACCACTCTTCGGGCTCTGGCCAGCCGGTAATTAAAAACCCTCTGTTCCAGGGTGAGGGTCCTCATCGGGAATGGCCGCATCAGGTGGTCCCCCAGCGCAAACGATTCATCAGCAACGAACATGAATGGGAGTCCTTCCACATTGTCCTCTGGAGCTGGCAAGTCCAAGCTGCCATTCTGGAGACAGATTACTCCACCATCGGACATCCGGCCATTCTTCCCCACGTCCACATACAGGAAGTCGTAAGTAGCCGACACCACCGCCAACATCACTATACTATTGAACCCCTTATAGTTGAAATAGTACGACCCCGAGTTGGGTGGTGGGACGATGTGGACGTGTTTCCCATCAATTGCCCCTCCGCAGTTAGGAAAGTCCCACCGCTGGGCAAAGTGGGAGGCCACAGTCTGCCATTCCTGTGGCGTGGAAGGAAAATGTTGAGGGAAAAAATAAAACATTACTATTTTTGCTCAGAAACATGGCAAGCAGATTAGTCACAAACATTATGGGGCAACCTCCAGATAGCATTTATTAAGGGGAATTTACCAAACGCCAAAGTATAAGGTACACCTATCAAATTCCCCCTCCCCCCCTCTCATGGGCCATTTCTAACATTATAGGGGGTGTGTGGAAATCTTGGACAGGTAACCCTCTTCACTTCATTGAGAGATGAATGCCTAAATAATGGGTATTACTTGGAACAGCCCCTCCTTAGTTACACTATTGGCAGCCCATTGGACAGGTAAGAAGTGTCATAATACAAAGATATACAGTAGGTGACCGCGATATTGTGTCAATCTCGCCGCATTTCTCGGCAAGATTTGACACCTGCGAGCCCCGTCGCAGGAGCCAGCGCTGAGATGGCTCACTCATCGGGAAAGGAAAACTTTGTTTTCCTTCCCCGATGAGTGACAGGCAGTGCTGACAGCTGTCTGGTATGAATCCTGAGGCGGAAACACCGTGCCAAATTTTAAATGAAAAAACCGGTGTGGGTTCCCCCCCGGGGCATACCAGGCCCTTAGGTCTGGTATGGATTGTAAGGGGAACCCCCTACGCCGAAAAATCGGCGTGGGGGTCCCCCCAAAATCCATACCAGACCCTTATCCGAGCATGCAGCCCGGCCGGCCAGGAAAGGGGGTGGGGACGAGCGAGCGCCCCCCCCCTCCTGAGCCGTACCAGGCCGCATGCCTCAACATGGGGGGGTGGGTGCCTTGGGGGAGGGGGGTGCCCTGCTGGGCCCCCCCACCCCAAAGCACCTTGTCCCCATGTTGATGAGGACAAGGGCCTCTTCCCGACAACCCTGGCCGTTGGTTGTCGGGGTCTGCGGGCGGGGGGCTTATCGGAATCCGGGAGCCCCCTTTAATAAGGGGGCCCCCAGATCCCGGCCCCCCACCCTGTGTGAATGAGTATGGGGTACATGGTACCCCTACCCATTCACCTAGGGAAAAGTGTCAATTAAAAAAAAAACACAGTACACAGGTTTTAAGAGTAATTTATTAGTCAGCTCCGGGATCTTCTTCCGACTTCGGGGGTCTCCTTCCGACTTCTCCCGGTGTTCGGCCTCTTCTCCCGGTGTTCCGGCCTCTTGTCCCGGGCCCCGCCACTATCTTCTTCCAGCTCTATTGCCAGCGAGGGACCCGGTCTGCTGCCACTGTCTTGTCACCGCTGTCTCGCCGCTGTCTCGCCTCTTCTTCTCTTCTTCCCCGATGTTGACACGATGCTCTCTCCTGCTCGAATGCTGTGTGCGAGCTACGGAGCCATCTATATAGGCGGTGACCCCCCCCCCTCACGACGTCATGGTCCCAGCATCCGCAGGGACTCTGGCGTCATAAGGGGGCGTGACCCCAGAGTCCCTGCGCATGCTGGGACCATGACGTCGTAAGGGGGGGGGTCACTGCCTATATAAATGGCTCCGCAGCTCGCACACAGCATTCGAGCCAGAGAGAGCGTTGTGTCAACATCGGGGAAGAAGAGAAGAAGAGGCGAGACAGCGGCGAGACAGCGGCGACAAGACAGCGGCAGCAGACCGGGTCCCTCGCTGGCAATAGAGCTAGAAGAAGATAGCGGCGGGCCCGGGAGAAGAGTGTACTGTGTTTTTTTTTTAATTGACACTTTTCCCTAGATGAATAGGTAGGGGTACCATTTACCCCATACTCATTCACACAGGGTGGGGGGCCGGGATCTGGGGGCCCCCTTATTAAAGGGGGCTCCCGGATTCCGATAAGCCCCCCGCCCGCAGACCCCGACAACCAACGGCCAGGGTTGTCGGGAAGAGGCCCTTGTCCTCATCAACATGGGGACAATGTGCTTTGGGGTGGGGGGGGCCCACAGGGTGCCCCCCTCCCCCAAGGCACCCACCCCCCCATGTTGAGGGCATGCGGCCTGGTATGGCTCAGGAGGGGGGCGCTCGCTCGTCCCCACCCCCTTTCCTGGCCGGCCGGGCTGCATGCTCGGATAAGGGTCTGCTATGGATTTTGGGGGGACCCCAACACCGATTTTTCGGCGTAGGGGGTTCCCCTTACAATCCATACCAGACCTAAGGGCCTGGTATGCCCCTGGGGGGAACCCACGCCGTTTTTTTCATTTAAAATTTGGCGCGGTGTTCCCGCCTCAGGATTCATACCAGACAGCTGTCAGCACTGCCTGTCACTCATCGGGGAAGGAAAACAAAGTTTTCCTTTCCCGATGAGTGAGCCAGCGCGACATGCACAGTACCCTGTCGCCGAGAACCAGCGCGATGGTATCGCGCTGGAAACACAATCTCGCGGTCAGGTACTGTAAATACACATTGTACACATTTGAGGACATTTGGACATTCTGCTATTATCTATCAAGATAATAATAGGATACAAAAACTTTAAACAGTACCATTTGGAAGTATACAGGCAGGCCCTTGCACTACATGCTTTGGGGAATTCATCCATAAATCTGAGCACTAAAGAGATGGGTATAGTGTGTATGGGTTTGGCAAAGTCAGCAGATAGATGATTGAGGATAGAGAATTGGGATCAGCTGACTTAGCAGTTGGGGGAGGGAGGGTTACTAAAAATTATTTGGGGACACCACCAAAAAAAAGCCTCTGGCACTCTGCCAGAATTTAAAGCAAAAATAACATTTCAAAACATTTTAGGGGGTGTTTGGGGTAAAGCACTACTATGGAGCAGAAAAAATACATTGTTAAGTGACTACATGAGGTGAATATAGGGCCAGAGGACACCATGCTGGGGAGGTTATTGAAGGGCAAATATGTATGAAGGACCTAAAATAATAATTACATAAAAATCCAGCATGCATGAGGACAAAGGGGACATTCACAGCATATTACAATCATGGTAATTAGGGAATGAGGAAAGAAATACAATATATTAGCAAACATTCAATACAATAAAATGTGAGATTAAAGGATAAAAATCTTACCTTCATATACTCCTTCTGCAGGACCTGTATGATGGCAGAACAGGTCTCTGGGATAATGATCCCAGAGCCTGGGGGGAGATGCCTGTTGAGAACTTCAAGTCCTGCAGGCTAATATAAGGGGTCAGCGAAGCCAACAGACGGTGAAACACGGGGTCCGTCATCCTGAGAAAGTTCCTGAAATCATCAGGATTATTCTCACGGATCTCACGGAGCAAAGGCATATGAGAGAACTGGTCACGCTGAAGCAACCAATTCTTGGTCCATGAACTCCTCCCCACCCTGTTCATGGACTGGACTTGTGTCAAGGTCAGGACCCCAACACCAAGCCCCCAGCACAGCATGAACTCTACGAGGAGTAGGCATACGCAACATGGCTAGAAAACAGTCGGCTGCTCAGAATGAAGTAACAGAACGCACTGAAGAACAGCAAGGCCTGTGAAGAGCGACCTGAAAAACAGTAACGAACGAACAAGAATACAATGACTAATTAAAGTCACGCGGAACTTGCTTGCACGCACTGAAGAGCAGATACAAACCCACAAGCACAAACTGAACGGCAGAAAACGATCTGAAAGCCACGAGTCTGAAAAAGCGTGAATCGTCTCTCACCAAACTTTTACTAACACGAGATTAGCAAAAGGAGCCCAAAGGGTGCCGCGCTTGGTTCTGAACTGGCCTTTTCTAGTCTCGTCGTACGTGGCGTACGTGACCGCGTAGTTGGCGATCGGAAATTCCGACAACTTTGTGCGACCGTGTGTAGACAAAACAAGTTTGAGCCAACATCCGTCGGAAAAAATCCTAGGATTTTGTTGTCGGAATGTCCGAACAAAGTCCGACCGTGTGTACGGGGCATTACAGTAAAGAACCCTCTACACAGTCTAAGGTTAAACCTCTTTTCTTCTAATCTTAATGAATGGCCACGTGTCTTATTAAACTCCCTTTCACTGAAAAGTTTTATCCCTATTGTGGGGTCACCAGTATGGTATTTGTAAATTAAAATCATATCCCCTCTCAAGCGTCTCTTCTCTAGAGTGAATAAGTTCAGTGCTAGTAAACCTTTCTTCATAACTAATATCCTCCAGTCCCTTTATTAGCTTTGTTGCCCTTCTCTGTACTTGCTCCATTTCCAGTACATCTTTCCTGAGGCCTGGTGCCCAGAACTGGGCAGCAAACTCCAGGTGAGGCTGGACCAGAGTCTTGTAGAGTGGGAGAATTACCTCTTTATCTCTTGCCCTTTTTATTGCATGCCAATATTCTGTTTTCTTTGTTAGCAGCAGCTTGGCAACGCATGCCATTGCTGAGCCTATCATCTATTAGGACCCCCAGGTCCTTTTCTATCCTGGATTCCCCCAGAGGTTCTCCCCACACAGTATACAATACAGTGCAGCTGTTGTACAGTTTCTAATACAGTGCAGGTGTGGTACACAGTATCTAAAACAATGTGTGCAGTTTCTGCTACACTTCTGGTGGTGTACACAGTATACAATACAGCCGTTCTACAGTTTCTAATACAGTGCAGGTGGTTTAACAGTATCTAATACAGTGTGTACAGTTTCTAATACACTTCTGGCGGTGTACAGAGTATACAATACAGTGCAGCCATTGTACAGTTTCTAATACAGAGCAGGCTGTGTACACAGTATCTAATACAGTATGTACAGTTTCTAATACACTTCTGGTGGTGTATTAATATATATACACACACACACATAGTATCTCACAAAAGTGAGTACACCCCTCACATTTTTGTAAATATTTTATTATATCTTTTCATGTGACAACACTGAAGAAATGACACTTTGCTACAATGTAAAGTAGTGAGTGTACAGCTTGTATAACAGTGTAAATTTGCTGTCCCCTCAAAATAACTCAACACACAGCCATTAATGTCTAAACCGCTGGCAACAAAAGTGAGTACACCTCTCAAAAAGTCAAAATGTCCAAATAGGGCCCAAAATGTCAATATTTTGTGTGGCCACCATTATTTTCCAGCACTGCCTTAACCCTCTTGGGCATGGTTTCACCAGAGATGCAAAGGTTGCCACTGGAGTCCTCTTTCACTCCTCCAAGACGACATCATGGAACTGGTGGAGGTTAGAGACCTTGCGCTCCTCCACCTTCCGTTTGAGGATGCCCTACAGATGCTCAATAGGGTTTAGGTCTGGAGCGACCTATTCCACCAGCTCCTTGTCCACAGTCACTCCTTCCATAGCCCCACCATCATGCACGGAAGAGTCCCCAGAATTATTCAACCACAGTGTCGATTATATGCTAATGGAGGATGCGCAGCGATTTGAAGGCTCCGATGTTGGTTCACAGGTTGAGGAAGGGAGTAACATGAGCCTAGAGAGAGGGGGTGCCACAGAAGGACAAGAAACTGGCAGTCATATTCCCCCAGCTGCAGCATACTGCCAAGTTAGCTATAGTGTCAAGGAGGGAGGGGATGATGAGGTCGCTGACTGTACTTGGGTGTCTGAGAGAAGAGAGGAGAAAGAGAAGGCACAACTCCAACGAGGCAGGATGTCCTCTAGGGGGCAGCTTAAGGGCAGCCACCCTATTGCATCACACCGCAGAGCTCCACAGGTGCAGAGCACTGCTGACTTCCCTCTGACTTTTAAAAGTTCCTTGGTGTGGGCCTTTTTGGACACTTGTGCAGAAGATCGCACCGTTGCTGTTTGCAACCTATGTCTAAAGCAGATCAAGCATGGCCGGAACAGCAGCCGCTTGGGCACCACACGCTTGACCAGACATATGATGACCTGCCATGCAGTTTGTTGGCAACAGCACTTGAAAGACCCACATCATAGAAAAAGGCAGACTTCTCCTTGCTCTTCATCTGGGATCGCCAACCCTACTATTTCTCCAGTCCTCTCAAAAACCTGCACTGAGAGGAATGAGTATAGTATAGAGTATAGCAATAGGTGTCCCAAGTACTTGCAGCCAATCTGCTAGCAGTACACCACCAGTTTATATCAGCAGGCAAATCTTGCTGAACCGTAAAAAAAAATACGGTCCCAGCCATCCATATGCTCAGATTCTAAATGCTAGCTTGGCCAAATTGCTAGCACTGCAACTGCTGCCTTTTCTGCTGGTAGACTCTGCCCCTTTTATTTTCACATAAGGCATTCCAGCTCTCTACCGTCATGTGGAAGGCAATGTTTTGGCGTTGTTGGACAGGGCAGCCAGCAGCAAGGTTCATATTACTGCTGACTCATGGTCCAGCAGGCATTGTCAGGGACATTATCCTTCAACTTTAAAGATTTTTATTCATATTCATACAAAATACATCACAATATACAGTATACATGTGTCATCATAATAATAAAACCACCAATATTAGATGTATATATCTGACCTACAAGGAGTGCTCTTCCACTTTTCTCCCATTTTTTACCCCATATTACCCTACTCCCTAGCCCCAATATCAAGCCCTCTCTATGTCATAGTTCCTTACACACACTTATGCTCTTATCTTGGAGCCTACACCTTTCCCCATCCTCCTTTTACGCTATTCTTACCTAGGATAGTCCGGCTTCTCAAGCCAGGAATTCCAGATTTTTTAAAATTCCTTTATATTCCCTCCCCTTACATACACTGTCTTTTCTTTCCCCACTGTTTCTGACACTGTTCTAAACCAATCCACTACGGAAGGGGGTTTCTCTGCCTGCCATCTCTTGGCTATTAACTTTCTTGCCTGATATAGGCATCTCCGCACCGCCCCCACCCCCAAAATACACAACTTTGGATCTACTTTAAGATTCAAATTAAAGATGTTATTTATAGTATCAACTACATCCGCCCAATAGCGAAATAGCTTGGGGCATTTCCATAACATATGCAATAGGTCTCCTGTGTTTTGACACCTAGGACAGTTAGCATCCACCCTTCTCCCATACTTAAACAGTTTTTTAGGAGTATAGTATGCCCTGTGTAGGAGCAATAGATGCAAAAAATTTTGGGCCGGTGAGACCGAGACCTGGTGACCCCCCTCCAATACCTCCTTCCATTGCGTGTCCGATATAGCCCCCAGGTCCCTTTCCCACCCCCTTCTACAGTTAAGTTTATCTGATCCCTACCTGCTGTTTTTACAGATATGTTGATAGAGTTTTGTTATTAACCCCCTCAAACCCTCAGTACTTTCTATTTTTGGGGGAATGGGAGATTGGCTCCAATTCGGGCCTTGTTCTCCAAATTGAGCCTGCAATGCGTGCCTGATCTGTATATAGTTAAAGTATGACTGACTCTGAATCCCAAATTCATCTTTCAAAGATGCAAAGGTTTTTAACATATTACCATTGTATAGTTGTTCTAATTTAACTATCCCTTTTAACTCCCAAGTCTTGATTTTACCTATCTGTGTCAGTTCTTGATAATTCTTATTATCCCAAAGGGGGCTACACCTCGCTTCCCCCTCCATACCTTTCAGGCCCTTAATGGCGTTTCATACATTTAACATTAATTTAATTGTGGGGGTCCTGTAAGCAAACGAGTTTGCCTCCAGTACCTCCAAAACCAGCCTATGGGGCGCTCCTGCAATCATTATTTCCGTGTTGTTATTACCCATGGGACCACTACCTGATCTCAAATGTTGCAGCTGGGCTGCCAAGAAATAGCTGTGTGGGTGTGGGACCGCCATGCCCCCCTCACACGTTGCTAACTGTAGTGTTTGCAGACTTATCCTGGAGTGCCCCCCCCCTTCCATACCAGTCCTTTAAACAGCATCTCTATTTTTTTTTTACCATTTTCCGTAAATCCATACTGGTGAATTGTGTAGGATATACAATAACTGGGGTAGCCACAGCATTTTGATCAGGCTGCACCTTCCAGCTACCGATAGTGGAAGTCCCCTCCATATGTCAATCTTCTTTTTAAATTTCAACAACAGTGGGGCTAAGTTATTGTTTATAAAGTTATCCGGTTCTTTTGTTATATGGATACCTAGATATTTTGTTTTCTCCACTATTTTTAGAGGGGTTTCCTCCAGGAAGGTACCTTGCTTAAGCGGATCTATTGGCAGCAAAACTGACTTCTCCCAGTTTATGGAGAGACCCGAGATTCCCCCAAAATCTGAAAAGACCTCCATCACCTGTCTAAGTGATCCCTCCGTATCTCCCAGGAAGATGAGTACATCATTGGCGTATAACGCAATCCTCTCCTCCCTGGTCTTTCTCCGGAAACCTTCTATAATCCTATTTTGCCTTATAGCGGCGGCCACTGGTTCCATTGCCAAGGCAAAGATCAGGGGTGACAACGGACACCCCTGTCTTGTGCCTCTCTCCAGACAAAATTCACTAGAGAGCACATTATTAACTCTGATCCTTGCCTTAGGGTTATTGTATAGAATTTTTACACATTTACTAAATGAAGGGCCAAAACCAAGTACGTTCAATATCTGCCAGATGAATCTCCATTCTAGACTGTCAAATGCCTTTACTACATCTAACATCACGACAGCTCTGGAGCCCGAATTTTCTGTTGGAATTTGTGAGTTCAAAAAGAACCTCCTTATATTCTCACTTGTTGACCTCCGGGGAATAAACCCTGTTTGATCCGGGTGGACCAACCTATGAATTATTTTTTGCAACCTGGTGGCAAGAATCTTTGCCAAGATTTTGGCATCTGAGCACAATAAAGAGATGGGTCTATAAGATGCGGGTTCCAAGGGGTCCTTTCCTTCCTTAGGTAGCATTACTATTGTGGCCTCGGTCATTGAATCAGGTAGTTTCCCTCCTGATATGCCCATTCAAACACCCTAAGAAGCTTTGGTAGCAATACCTCCCCATAATTCTTATAGATCTCTGCGGGGAGACCATCCGGGCCCGGGGATTTCTGATTGGCCAGTTCCTTTACTGCAGTTTTGATATCTTCTAATGTAATCGGGGCCTCCAGTATCTCGATGTCCAAACCTGACAGGGAGGGCAACTCTATTTTCCTAAAAAATCTATCCATTTCCGCCCCTTCCGCTGACCCCCGGGATTTATATAATTCCTCATAATATTTTTTAAACGTTACATTAATATTATCTGGTTGAGATGTAATCTCACCGTCCCTAGTTCTAATAGCGGGAATCGTCGGGGGGGGGGGGGAGAACCTGACTTGACAATATGGGCCAATATCTTCCCCACTTTCTCCCCTTCTCCAAATATTACTTGTTCTTGGAATAACCTCTTATTTTCTAATTTCCTAGTTACTACTTCTTTATATGTTAACTGTTTATTCTCCCACTTCTGGTGATTTTCCGGGAATGGTTCTCTCACAAGCTCCCTCTCTGCTGCTCGTAACTCTTCCCTGGCCTTCTCTTCCCCTGCCAATGAAGCTTTTTTTATTCTTGAAACCTGCTGGATCAATAGACCCCTCAGATAAGCCTTCAGGGCATCCCACATTACCCCTCTTCCTGTGGAGTCCTCATTTACACTTATAAACTCCCTCAACCTGGTTGTAATCTCATTAGGGTCCTCAAATAACTCGATCCATATTGGGTTCAGCTTCCATGTACCCCATTGTTTATTTGTCCCAATCTCCATCCTGGCTGTCACCAATGAGTGGTCTGATACCCCCCTAGGTTGGTGAGTAATATCTCTAACTATATGTGCGGCCAGGTTGTTACCTAATACGAGGTCTATTCTTGAGAGTGAGGAGTGAGTGCCTGAATAACACGAGAACTGTTGTACTCCCGAATTACTCATTCTCCAGAGGTCAATCAACCCTGCCACTTTAAGAAACTGGCCCATTCTAATTCCATACAAACCCTGCCCCTCTTTTCCTGGGGGAAATCTATCTATTTCTTTATTTATTGCAACATTAAAATCCCCAACCGCAATGACCGGGATATTCGGTTTGTCCGCTATGAACTCCAATAAACAGTATAAAACATCTAGTTTAAAGGGTGGAGGGTTATAAATATTCGCTAAGATGCATTCCTTATTCCCTATTATACAATGCAAGAAAACATACCTACACCCAGCATCTATATTGCATTGCCTGCAGGTAAACACAACCTCTCTCCCAATTAGCACCGCCACCCCCCTTGAGTATGATCATACTCAAGGGACATTATCTTTATTTCACGGTGCACTGGGTAACTTTGCTGGCAGCTGGGAAGGATGCAGGACAGGTTTCAGTGTTGGATCTTGTTCTGCCACCATGCCTCCAAAAAATCTGGTGATGATTCTGCCACATATCTCTGCTCCACATCCTCCTTTTCTTATTCCTCCATGGTCTCTTCTGCAGAATTGTCCTCTGAACCAGCAGTGCTCCCTAAGCATTCAAGGGCCTACGCAAGCAGTCAGACTAAAAGATGCCATGCGGTGCTTCAGTCAGTCTGCTTAGGGGACATGAGCCACACTGGGGCAGAAATTCTGTCAGCTCTACAGTGGCAGGCTCAGAGTTGGTGACGGCAGCTTGAGCCAGGAATGGCTGTATGCGACAATGGCACCAACCTTCTCTCCGCCCTCCTACGTTCCTTGCTTGGCACACGTCCTGAATTTTGTGGTGCAGTGTTTGGCCAGGTACCCAGGTTTACAGGAAATTCTGAGGCAGGCCAGAAAAGTCTGTGGCCATCTCCGGCGGTCATACAATGCCAGTGCTCGGCTGGCTAACATTCATTGGGAATACAACCTGCACACCAACCGCTTCATTTGTGACATGCCCACCAGGTGGAACTCAACATTGGCTGCAGCGGCTGCACACACAGCAGAGGGCCATAAATGAGTACCTGAGTGAGTATGGCACCAGGAAAGGCTCAGGGGAGCTTGGCTTCTTTTTTCCAAGCCAGTGGCTACTGATTAAGGATGCACGCACTGTCCTGTCACCATTTGAGGAGGCCACAAGGATGGTGAGCAGCGACAATGCATGCATCAGTGACACTGTTCCTCTAGTTTTCCTGCTGGAGCACACGCTTCATGGAATCATGGACAGGGCACTTGAGCCAGAACAGCAGGTGGAAGAGGAAGACTTTCTTTCCTCTCAATGCCCCCTTTATGCAGATAGCATTCCTGCAGGGCCACCAAACACACAGGAAGAAGAGGAGGAGGATTGTGTCAGCATGGATGTGGAGGATAACATGCAGCAGTCTTCAAGGGATGGTTTTCAGTCCCCAGAAACCCAAGGAGTTGTACGTGGCTGGGAGGAGGTAGTGCCTGACAATGTCATATTCAGTGACTCAGAATCGAATGCCTCTGCAAACTTACGCTGCATGGGCTCCCTGATTTTGTAAAGCCTGCAAAAGGACCCTAGGATTTTTGGTATCAAGGAGAGGGATCATTACTGGCTGGCAACCCTTCTTGATGCACGTTACAGGGGTAAAGTTGCAAAACTCATCCTGCCTTCACAGAGGATGAAACATCTTCAGGAGGCCTTGAAGAAAAGGTTGTGTAACGCCTTTCCAGACCCTGGGAGGTTATAATTTTCTGATACTGGACAACATGTTTCTGAGGCTTCATTCGGTCAGAGGAAGAGCGGTGGAGAAGGTGGCTGGCTGACCGATGCCTTTAAACACTTTTTAAATCCTCAGCGCCAAGGGCTGATAGGTTCAAGCAACCATCGCCAGCATCTGCATTATATGATGCAGGAATGTAAGAGAACTGTCATTGCACTCTAGGCACATTCGCGCACATAAAGAACTCAGCAGATCGCAGATGTGCCAATGCGCATGTGTAAAAGAGTGTGCACATCCGTAGGAGCGCGTCCACGCTTTCCTTTGGCACCAGATGGCCTATTTAAGGGGCGCACTGACTTCAAACAGATGCTGACTCATCTTCAGCGGTTCCTGTACCTGTATCATGTTATTACCTGCCTGTTACCTGTTGCTGAACCTTGGCTTTCCCTGACCTTGCTGCTGGACTCACCTATACTTCTGATTATCGGTTCCTGATCCCGACTTCCTATTTGACACTGCTGCTGCCTGATGTCTTTGTACCTTGCTGCCCACCTGCTACCAAACCTATCCTTGTGACTACGCTACTGTCTCCTGTTTGGCTCTACTCTGCAACCCGGGTATCTGCAACTACGTTCCTGTGACCTGCTGCGACTTTCTGCCTTCTAAGAGTCGCATCCTCTGCTCAAGGCTTCCAGGGCTGCATCTACAGGCACTCGTGTTCCTCCTGTCTCTTGGTTCCTTCTGTCTCCACTCTCAGCGGGACCCGGGCCAGGGTTACAAGAGAGGCCTCATCATTTCAGACTCCGACCAGGTATGTGGCAGTATCAGTCAGCCATCAATGGAGTCTGAAAGGGAGGCCTCATATTTTGAGGACATTTGCCAATCAATCTCTGCACTATCCCATACAGTACAGAGTCTCCAAATCAATCTGAACCGGATGGAAGTTCAACTACTGAACCAGCTTGATGTCTCACCTGCCTCCACCTCTCTTGCTGTTGTGAGTTTTTCTGTGCAAACTGACTTTAGTCTGCTCTGTGAGACCACTACTCCTCTTGAACCCAGAGTGCCGTTGCCTGAACATTTTTCCAGGAATCGCAAACAGTTTCGTAACTTTCAAAATGCCTGTGAACTGTATTTTCCTTGTTACCCTGAACTTTCTCTTCAGAAAGCATTAAAGTGGGGTTCATCATTACCTTGTTACTAAATGAATCTCTTTCCTGGGCTCATCATCTTCGGGAACAACATGATCTGGCTTTGACAACTACCAACTCCTTCTTCTCTGCCTTGTCCCAGCCTTATGCTGATCCCTTCCTCCAGCAGACTGCAGAATCCACACTCAGCAGACTCCAGCAAGGCCTAAGGTCTGTCGAGGACTATGTGTCAGACTTTCGTGTTTTGAGTATGGATACTCAGTGGAATAGGGCTGCTCTCCATCATCAATTTTGTCTCGGACTTTCTGATACATTAAAGGCCGAACTTGCCCGTGTGGAGGTACCCACATCTCTGGAAGATCTGATCAATCTTGTCATTCAGATCAACCAACGGCTACATGAAAGGCGATCTGAAAGGACTAATGCCAAGCTACCTGTATTTCCAAGTACTATTTCTTCCATTCCTGCAGCTTCTGCCAGAACACCGAAGATGCCCATTAAGAATAAGGAATAACATGAATCCCCCCGTGGAAGCTTCTCAAGACCACCTCTGTCTTCTTCTGAACGCACCTGGCGACAACATTACAGACTTTGCCTTTAATGTGGAAAGGCAGGCAATTTCATACAGACTTGCCCTGTGAAACCTTTCAAATCCGCTTCTCTGCTGCCCCACATTATGCATCTCCCTGGGATGGACCAGTTACATCTCCCTCTTCCGCTCCAGCTCCAGTTACCAGGAAAGACTATTCTTGTACCTGCAATTATAGACTCCGGAACCTGCGGTTGTTTTATGGATTCAGCATTTGTTACTTTATATCAACTATCCTTATGCACCAAGAGGCAGGCATTTGCTGTTCATCTGGCGGATGGCTCTGGTCTCAAGTCAGTACCAGTAACTCAAGAGACTGTACCCATTCTCTGCCGAACTTCCTCAGGGCACCAGGAACTTCTCTGCCTGGATGTGATAGCCTTGCCCATGTTTCCCATTATCCTGGGGCTACCTTGGCTCAAGGCCCATAACCCCCATATTGACTGGCTTACTGGAGATATCTCCTTTTCATCCAAATACTTTCAGGTTCATTGTTTTCCGGAAAGGACTGTTTAACCCTGCTTCTCTCCTCAGTATCCACCCTGACCCTGAAACTATGAAATTAGTGCCCGTTGCCTACCAGGGATTCTTGGATGTTTTCAACAAGAAGAGCGCAGATACCCTGCCTCCCCATAGGACTTACGACTGTCCCATTGAACTTTTACGAGGCTGAGATCTCTTTCGGTCGAATTTACCCACTCTCGGAACCCAAACTAGAGGCCCTGCGCAAGTATATAGGTGAAAGCCTGGAGAAAGGGTTTATTCGGCCCTCTTCCTCACCAGCAGAGAAAAAGATCACTCTCTAAGACCTTGTATTGACTACTGGGATCTTAACAAAATAACTATCATTAACCGGTACCCACTTCCGCTGATCCCTGAATTGTTCCAGAGGTTGCAGGGAGCACAAATATTTTACAAACTTGATATGAGGGGTGCTTACAATTTAGACCGGATCAAAGAGGGAGACGAATGGAAGACAGCTTTTAGGACACGCTTCGGGCATTTTGAATATTTAGTTATTCCCTTCCGCCTCTGCAATGCCCCTGCCACCTTCCAGCACCTGGTAAATTATGTTTTTTGGGTCTTCCTTGATCTATTTATCCTAGTCTACCTTGATAATATCCTTATTCTCTGATACGGTAGAGTTACATCGCACCCACGTGAAGAAGGTCTTGAGTAGACTTTGTGAACACCACCTCTATGCCAAGGCTGAGAAGTGTGACTTTGAAAAGCAGACTATACAGTTTCTTGGAATTGTCATTTCCACTGATGGTATTTCCATGGATCCCCAGAAGGTTGCTGCAGTCCTGGAATGGCCAGCCGCTATGGACAGAAAAGCTGTACAAAGGTTTGTGGGATTGCTGATGGCATTTCCATGGATCCCCAGAAGGTTTCTGCAGTCCTGGAATGGCCAGCCCCTATGGACAGAAAAGCTGTGCAAAGGTTCGTGGGATTTGCTAACTTTTATAGGAAGTTTATTAAAAACTTTTCTGGCATTATTTCCCCTATTACACAACTAACAAAACAGTATGTACCTTTCCGATAGGTCCCTGAAGCACAAGCATCTTTTGAACAGTTAAAGACCTTGTTCACCTCGGCTCCCATTCTGAAGCATCCCGACCCATCCTTGGCCTCTGAGGTAGACGCCTCTGAGAACGCCGTAGGGGCTATTTTACCTCAGTGACAGGGCCCTAAATCTTTACTACATCCCGTAGCCTTCTTTTCCAAGAAACTGAATCCTTCTGAGAGGAACTATGATGTTGGAGATCGGGAATTGTTGGCCATTAAAGCTGCACTTGAGGAATGGCGTTACATGTTGGAGGGAGCCTCTCACCCTATCCTCATCTTCACCGACGACAAGAACTTGCAATATTTGAGAACAGCCAAGAGACTAAGACCTCGGCTGGCAAGATGGGCATTGTTTTTCTCTCGCTTCATCTTCCACTATTTACTAACCCCCAAGGCCCAATTTTTCTGCACCTGTTTGACTAGGGCATGTAATTTCAATTTTTAAAATAAGGCCCAATTTTTCTGCAGTGTATATAGTGCAGTCCGTATAGTATATATACTGCAGTTCAGAGTTTACAGTGCAGTCCGTATAGTATATATACTGCAGTTCAGTGCAGTATATATAATACAGTGCAGGGTATATAGTGCAGTGTACAGTATATAATACAGTGTATAGTGTATTGAAGTGGTTAAGGGGAACCCTATGACAGAATTAAGAAAAAAAACAGCATGGGTTCGCCCCCCCCCCTCCCCCAGTCCATACCAGGCCCTTCAGGTCTGACATGGATTTTAAGGGGAACTCCACACCAATTTTTTTTTTTTTAATTGGCGTGGGGTCCCTCCCAAAATCTATACCAAACCCTTATAAAAGCAAGCAGCCTGGCAGGCCAGGATAGGGGGGGACGAGCAAGGGCCTCATCTCCACAACCCTGGCCTGGTGGTTGTGGGGGTCTGCGGGCGGGGGACTTATCGGAATTCGGAAGCCCCCTTTAACAAGGGGGCCCCCAGATCCCCCCATGTGAATTGTACCCCTACCTATTCACCAAAAGAAAGTGTCAAAAAGTAAAAACCACAATACACAGTTTTTGACAAGTTTTTGACAAGAACACAGCGTCTCTCATCATTTTGTCACATACCATGATAAGAACCCAGAGCTAATAACCGCTACAATCATAGAGCAGATACCCTAAATCCATCAACTACAACAGAAACACCAGACTGTGCCAGAGAGAATCCTACTGGATACCTTGACTCAACCCCCTCTTGCCTCTTGCTGTATGGACTCAATGAGACTTTAGAATCTTGTTAAACATATTTTGCCTTCAGAAGAGAACAGTACCTCTACCTCGTACTACACAATTTTTTTCCTAGTCTATACTATTATTTTATTTTTTATATTCTCATATTCTATTCTGATTTTATGTTTCATTTTTATTTTCATTTTTCTATTTTCTATTTCTATCTTTACATTTTACATTTTATGTTTACTCTTAGTAGCCTTCATTTTAATTTTCATTTTTCATTTACTTTTCTATTCATTGAATTTTTCACTATTTTTTAAGATATCCATTATTTTTGTTTTGTTGTATTTATATATTAATTTTTTTTCCTTTTAAATTTTTTTTCTATTTTCTTTTTTCTTTGCATTTCCATCTTTATTTTTATTTTAATTTTTCATTCCATATACACAATTTTTTTCGCAAAAGAGAGAGGCGCCTCTGGGTGCAGACTAAAAACAAGGTTTATTTCATAAAAAGGTAATGATCATCAAACTCACATGTTGAAGGTCGTCAGTAGGCATAAAATAGTAATCAATACTGAGGAGGACATCATCCATCAAAGGTTCAAGACAGTCAAAAACAACTCCTAGCAGGGGGCTCTGCCTGTGTGTGAGGAGAGGTACCGCTGAGATGTGAGGCCGGCCGCAGCGGTGACAAGTCACAGTACTAGGTGGAGAGCATGGAAGGCTGTAAACATCCGGCGAGGAGTGATGACGTCATGAGTCGAGCGACGCGTTGCCGGGCGTACGGGCTGTGATGACGTGACAGCCGCGCCCCTTCATCAGAGCCTGATGAAGGGGCGCGGCTGTCACGTCATCACAGCCCGTACGCCCGGCAACGCGTCGCTCGACTCATGACGTCATCACTCCTCGCCGGATGTTTACAGCCTTCCATGCTCTCCACCTAGTACTGTGACTTGTCACCGCTGCGGCCGGCCTCACATCTCAGCGGTACCTCTCCTCACACACAGGCAGAGCCCCCTGCTAGGAGTTGTTTTTGACTGTCTTGAACCTTTGATGGATGATGTCCTCCTCAGTATTGATTACTATTTTATGCCTACTGACGACCTTCAACATGTGAGTTTGATGATCATTACCTTTTTATGAAATAAACCTTGTTTTTAGTCTGCACCCAGAGGCGCCTCTCTCTTTTGCTTTTCCTTAGGATTGGAATGTGGTTTCACTTCTTGATGAAGGCAGCCCTGCTCGTGGACCTATCATTATTAACTGGACCCTTGAACTCCTCATGTCCACATGACAGTGAGACCGTACCCTATATATGTTAATGAGATATTCAATTTCTCCACTTTGGACATATACATGTGGACATTATCTATCCATTTAATGTAATGTGAGACTGGAAACATTTCAGTTTGTCCCCTATCCCTTCGTTCTTATTATTGTTGTTATTGTTGTTATCGCCAGTTCTTTGCGCCTTCACTTGCATAACACAATTTTTTTCAATCAACCATTTCCCATTACCATTTATCCATCTATACCCATATCCCTAGTACGATGTTCAGTACAAAAAATTTAACATACCCATACATCTCCCACATATGAGGTACCGCCCCCCACACAGTCCTGTGAGGGATCATCCCCCTCCAGCACAGCATTCACCCACACCCATTTCAAGCATTGGGCCAGCTTACACATCTGTCAATCTCTAGCCACTCCCATCTGTCAAACTCAAAAACCCCTTTCCCGTCCTTCCCCCATAAGCCCTTTCACCAACAGCCCTTCTCCCCATCCCAGCCGCACATGTTCCATGGTCCAGTCAGACCCTCAGAGCCAGACACTATCCTGCCGGCCAAGACTTTCCTCCTTCTTCAATCAGACCTGATGTCCCAAATAAAGGCAGATGTGACGGATCACCTACCTTCTCAAGATTAATCTCTCCAATTAAAGGACGGGCTCTATTGTCACAATGAACAAATCTTGGTCCAGGAACAGTTCAGAGCCTCTGTCCTCAAATGGTGCCATGATCATCCCTTGGCGGGCCATTTCGGTATCCATAAGAGTATAGACTTAATTTCCCATTCTTTCTGGTGGCCTGACCTGATACAGGACTGTAACAAATATATAAAATCCTGTGTGACATGCCGACACTGCAAAACCGATCGAGCCAAGATTTGAGTCTACTGGAATGTCTTCCTGTGCCAAAGAAACCTTGGAGCATGATATCGATAGATTCTATTGTGGAGCCTCCCCCAACTGAAAACTTTACCTCTATATTTGTTGTTGTTGTTGTTGATCGTCTGACCAAAATGGCACATTTTGTACCCCTGCAAGGCACCCCTTCTGCCGCTGAGACTGCCTCCACATTTATCAAAGAAATTGTAAGACTGCATGGTATCCCCGACAACATCGTCTCTGACCGAGGGGTGCAATTCACCTCCAAATTTTGGAGGGCTCTGTGTGCAGCTTTAAACATTGAACTCTGTCTGTCCACTGCTTACCACCCTCAGACAAATGGACAGATGGGGAGGACTAACCAGACCTTGGAGCAGTACTTGCGTTGCTTCTCCTCTTTCTCACAGGATGACTGGTCATCTCTTCTCCCACTGGCAGAGTTTGCTTATAATAACTCCATTCACTCTGCTACCAAGCAATCACCTTTTTTTTTTTTTTTGCAAATTATGGATATCGCCCTTCCTTTTTGCCTGAGTTGCCTATAGAGTCTTCTGTACCCGCTGTACAAGACAGACTGAGATTTTTTAACTCTAACAACAAATTACTCCAGGATACCATCTCTAAAGCCCAGGCGAGCAACAAAAACATTTTTGACAAGAAGAAGAGGGGTAGCCTAAATCTGGAACCGGGAGACAAGGTCTGGTTATCTACTGCAAATTTAAAACTTAGATTTCCCTCCAAGAAACTTGGTCCAAAATACTTGGGGCCTTTTCCAGTTAAAAGGAAAATCAACCCTGTGGCCTTTGAATTAATACTACCTAAGAATCTGAAAATTCATCAGGTATTCCACATCTCCCTACTAAAATCAACGGTGGCTAACCCTTTTCCCAACCGGGATCCGGAAAACCCTTCTCCACTGCTCGTTGAAGGCAATGAGGAATATGAAGTTGAAGCTGTGCTGGATTGTAAAACCAAGAGGTAAAGCCAAACACAATTCTTGATCAAATGGAAAGGTTATGGCCCAGAGGAGAATTCTTGGGAACCAGCTTCTAATGTGGATGCCCCACAAAAAGTATGAGCCTTTTTCCAGTGCCATCCAGAAAAGAAGCCCCTGAGAGGGATCCGGAGGCTGCCCATAAGGGGGGCAATGTAAGAGAACTGTCATGTTTCTGAGGCTTCGTTCGGTCAGGGGAAGAGCGGTGGAGAAGGTGGCTGGCTGACTGATGCCTTTAAACAATTTTTGAATCCTCAGCGCCAAGGGCTGATAGGTTCAAGCAACCATCGCCAGCGTCTGCATTATATGGTGCAAGAATGTAAGAGAACTGTCATTGCGCTCCGGGCACACTCGCGCACATAAAGAACTCAGCAGATCACAGGAGTGTGCATGTCCGTAGGAGCGCATCCACACTTTCCTTTGGTGCCAGATGGCCTATTTAAGGGGCGCACTGTCAGAAACCATGAACCAGACCGAGACAGAGGTACAGTAAAATCACACTTGTTTATTAATAAAAATAAAAAGGTAAATAGAGTAAGCGTAGTCAAAGCATAGCCAGAGTCCAGTAACCAGATCGGGTAGTCAGCCAAGCCAGAGTTCAGTAACCAGATCGGGTAATCAGCCAAGCCAGAGTTCAGTAACCAGATCAGGTAATCAGCCAGGCGTCACGGATCCAAGTAGAGGAACATCAAGCAGGATAAGGAGCCAGAAGGGATGTCAGCAAAGCCAGTCTTTAAACAGGAACGCAGGAGATGGTTTCCTGTGATGTGACCAAGGCGAAGGCAGAGATCAAGTGAGCTGGACAGCTTTAATTAGGCAGGACTGACAAGCAGAATCCACAACAGCTGGTTAACTGTGGAGAGAGATGGGAGCTGACAATTAGCCGACAGCTGAGCGGCCAGCTCAGAGAAGGAAGGGCTGAGCCCAGCCCTGACAGTACCCCCTCCTCAACGACCCCTCCCCCACGGAGGACCATCGGGCTTGAGGGGAAAACGTCTATGGAAATCACGGAGGAGGACAGGGGCATGTACGTCCAAGGATGACACCCAAGAGCGTTCCTCCGAACCGTACCCCTTCCAATGCACCAGGTACTGTATGAGCCCACGGAACCTACAGGAGTCAACAATGGATTGTACTTCATACTCCTCATGGTTCTCAACCTGTATAGGGTGAGGACATGGCACCGAGGTGGTAAAGCGGTTGCAGACGAAAGGTTTCAATAAGGAGACATGAAACACATTTGAGATGCGCATACTAGGAGTAGGGATGAGCTTCGTGTTCGAGTCGAACCCATGTTCGACTCGAACATTGTGTGTTCGGTCATTCGCTGAATTACGAACGATATGGACCGTTCGCACCAAATTCAAGTGGCGCGTCACGGCCCCATTATTCACAGCGGCATTGCAGTGCATTGCTGGCTGATAATTGGCCAAGCATGCACTATGACCCGCATGCTTGGCCAATCACAGTGCTGTGTGTACAGAGAGCCGTAATTGGCCAAAGCCAAGGAGGCTTTGGCCAATTATGGCTCAGGGGGTTTAGTACACGCCCCACACTATATAAGGCCGCCTGCACGTCGGCCCTGTGTAGTGTTTTCCGGCGTTGAGACAGAGATAGAGAGAGAGAGACAGTGTCATTTGATTTATGTTAGAGTAGGCAGGTTGAGTCAGTTAGCTGCAGTTACAGTGTATTGTGTATATATATGCATCCCAGGTGTTTTATATATATATATATATATATATATATATATATATATATATATACACACACACATACTGTATTCAGTTTAGCTGGATCCTGTTCTTCTCTTCCTAATATACTGACAGGCAGGCAGGTGTTTTTACAGTATTTCCAGTTACTGTATTGTGTACTCTGAACAGTCTCACCTACAGTATAGCTACCTGCAGCCAGGTGCTTGTGTAGGCTCTTTGAAGTATTTCCAGTTACTGTACTGTGTACCCTGCACAGTCTCACCTACAGTATAGCTACCTGCAGCCAGGTGCTTGTGTAGGCTCTTGACGTATTTCCAGTTACTGTACTGTGTACCCTGCACAGTTGCACCTACAGTATAGCTACCTGCAGCCATGTGCTTGTGTAGGCTCTTTGAAGTATTTTCAGTTACTGTACTGTGTACCCTGCACAGTCTCACCTACGGTATAGCTACCTGCAGCCAGGTGCTTGTGTAGGCTCTTTGAAGTATTTCCAGTTACTGTACTGTGTAGTTGTGTCACAACCAAGTACTTGCGAGCAATCTGCTATCGGTACACCGATGTCAGATTGTACCAGGCAAATTTCCATGCCCCAGCTGCTGCACCGCAGAATGAAGTTCGCTCCCAGCCATCCACATGCCCAGCGGTTGAATGCTAGCTTGGCAAAATTGCTAGCACTTCAACTGCTACCTTTTCAGTTGGTAGACTCTGCCCCCTTCCATGAATTTGTGGAATGTGCGGTTCCTCAGTGGCAGGTTCCCAAACGCCACTTTTTCTCAAGGAAGGCGATTCCGGCTCTCTACCGGCAAGTGGAAGGCAATGTCTTGGACTCGCTGGACAGGGCAGACAGGTGCATATTACCGCTGAGTCATGGTCCAGCAGGCATGAGCAGGGACGTTACCTAAGTTTCACAGCGCATTGGGTGACTCTGCTGGCAGCTGGGAAGGATGCAGGACAAGGTGCAGTAGTGTTGGAGGTTGTTCCGCCACCACGCCTCCAAAATGCCACTACCTTTCTCCTCCACCCCCTCTTCTTCTTCCTCCTTGGCTTCTTCTGTGCTTTGTCCTCGGAACCAGCGGTGCTCGGTAGGCGTTCAAGGGGCTACGCAAGTACGCAGGCCAAAAGATGCCATGCAGTGCTTGAGCTGGTGTGCTTGGGGGACAGGAGCCACACTGGGGCAGAGGTTATGTCAGCTCTGCAGGGGCAGGTTCAGAGGTGGTTGACACCACGCCAACTTAAGGCAGGAATGGTGGTTTGGAACAATGGCACCAACCTCCTCTCTGCCCTCTGACAGGGACAACTGACCCATGTGCCCTGTTTGGCTCATATCCTTAACTTGGTGGTGCAGCGGTTCTTGGGCAGGTACCCGGGCTTACATGATGTCCTGAGGCAGGCCAGGAAAGTCTGTGTGCATTTCCGCCGGCCATATAATTCCAGTGCTCAGCTGGCAGACCTCCAAAAGGAATTTAACCTGCCCAAGAACCGCCTAATCTGTGACATGCCCACCAGGTTGAACTCAACATTGGCCATGCTGCAGCGGCTGCACACGCAGCAGAGGGCCATCAATAAGTACCTATGCGACTATGGCACCAGGACAGAGTCAGGGGAGCTTGGTTTTTTTTTCCCCATGCCAGTGGGCCATGATCAGGGATGCATGCACTGTCCTGTCAACATTTGAGGAGGCCACGAGGATGGTGAGCAGTGACAGTGCATGCATCAGTGACACTGTCCCCCTTGTCCACCTGTTGGAGCACACGCTGCGTGGAATATTGGACAGGGCACATGAGGCAGAACAGAGGCAGGAAGAGCAGGACTTCCTTAGCTCTCAAGGCCACCTTTATCAAGACAGTGTTCCTGTGTGCCCGCCGATCACACACGAAGAGGAGGAGGAGGAGGAGGATTGTGTCAGCATGGAGGTGGAGCCTGGCACTCAGCATCAGCAGCAGTCTTTAAGGGATCATTTACAGTCTCAAGAAACCCATGGACTTGTACGTGGCTGCGGGTCATGTCATCCTTAGTGACCCAGAGGACTCCGGACCGAATGCCTCAGCAAACCTACGCTGCATGGCCTCCCTGTTCCTGCAAAGCCTGCGGAAGGATCCTCGTATTTGTGGTATCAAGGAGAGGGATCAATACTGGCTGGCAACCCTCCTTGATCCATGTTACAAGGGTAAGGTTGCGGACCTTATCTTGCCATCGCAGAGGGAGCAGAGGATGAAACATCTTCGGGAGGCCATGCAGAAAGGTCTGTGCAACGCGTTCCCAGAGACTGGAAGGTTACAAACTCCTGTTCCTGGACAACGTGTTGCTGAGGCTTCGGTCAGTCAAAAAAGGAGCGGTGGAGAAGGTGGCCGTCTGACCGATGCGTTCAGACAATTTTTTAGTCCGCAGCCCCAAGGTATGTTCGGTTCTAGACATGTGCACACTGAAATATTTCGTTTCGGAATTTCGTTTTCGTCCGAAAAATAAATTTATTTAGTTACTCCCGAAATTAGTTTTTATTTATTTTGTTTTTCGTTAAAAATTGCATTGGTCTGAAAATCCAAATTAAGGTCGAATCTGTCCTTGAAGGCTTATGGTGTCTGTCGAATGTTCAAAGAAGATTCGACGGAGCAGCTAAACTGTAGGACGCCGTATAGTTTACCTGCTCCGTCGAATCTTCTTAGAACTTTCAACAAACACCATAAGCCAAAGTATGTGTGTACTTATTTTACTGCTCCTCCTCTTTGGTTACAATCAGCCAATAACATTCATCATCATCATTATTTTTATTTATCTTTTCTCTCCTACGTCGAATCTTTTCTCTCTATGTCGAATCTTTTCTCTCTATGTAGAATAATCTTGGACTAATAGAGTTAAGGTTAGGCACATTCGACCACAGGTTTGATGGACACAGATTGTTATTGTCATCATCATGTCGAATCTCCTATCTATATCGAACTGTTGTAGCAACGAAAACGAAAATAAAGCATTTGTTTATGTCGGATCTTTCGTTTTTCGGATTCTGCACTTTCGTTATCGTTTGTTAAAACGATAACGAAAATACCTGAAATTCGGACGAAAATGCATTCGGACGAAAACGAATGTACATGTCTAATCGGTTCCAGCAACCATCGCCAGTGTCTGTTTTACATGGTGCAGGAATACCTAGGGGCAAGATCTGACTTAGACACCTTTCCCACCGAAAATCCTCTGGGTTACTGGGTCTTGAGGATGGATCACTGGCCAGAGCTTGCACAGTCTACAATTGAGCTACTGGCCTGTCCTGCATCCAGCGTTCTTTCAGAACGCACATTCAGTGCTGCAGGAGGCTTTGTAACCGATCACAGGGTGCGTCTGTCCACCGACTCGGTCGATCGACTGACCTTCATAAAAATGAATCAGTCTTGGATCACCACCAGCTACCAAGCACCTGATGCTGATGTAACCGAATAATTTTTTTTTAAATATCAGATCCCTTCAAGACTGCCTATGCTGATGCTGAGTGACTATTCTGTTATGCTGAGTGATTATCCTCTTCCTCCTCAATGATCATGCTGATAGCTTGTAAGAACATTTTTGGTTCTGGGCTCCGCCACCAGTGGCTAAGGCCCAATTTTTCAGCCCCTGTTTAACAGGGGCGTGTAATTACAATTTTTGTTGCAATATTTTGCAGGAGGGTTCGTTGTTGCGCTAAACTAGAGTATCTGTGAGGGGTTGCGGTGTTGTGGCCCCAGCACCAGTGCCTAAGGCCCAATTTTTCTGCCCCTGTTCAACAGGGACATGTAATTACAATTCTTGATCTAATATTTCACAGCAGGGCCCGTTCCAGCACCCACCAAGAGTAACTGTGAGGACTTACAGTTTTGTGGCACCAGCACCACCACCACCACCACCAAAGGCCCAATTTTTCTGCCCCTGTTCAACAGGTGCATGTAATTATAATTCTAGATCTAATATTTCACAGCAGGGCCCATTCAAGCGCCCACCAAGAGTAACTGTGAGCACTTACAGTGTTGTGGCACCAGCACCACCACCAAAGGCCCAATTTTTCTGCCCCTGTTCAACAGGTGCATGTAATTACAATTTTTGATCTAATATTTCACAGCAGGGCCCGTTCCAGTGCCCACCAAGAGTAACTGTGAGGACTTACAGTGTTGTGGCACCAGCACCAACACCATCACCAAAGGCCCAATTTTTCTGCCCCTGTTCAACAGGGGCATGTAATTACAATTCTTGATCTAATATTTTACAGCAGGACCCTGTGAGGGCTTACAGTGTTGTGGCAAAACCAACACCTAAGGCCACAATTTCTGCAGAGTAGGGATGAGCCGAACACCCCCTGTTCGGTTCGCACCAGAACATGCGAACAGGCAAAAAATTCATTCGAACACGCGAACAACATTAAAGTCTATGGGACATGAACATGAATAATCAAAAGTGCTACGTGGATGTGGGGGGACCCCCTAAATTCCATAACAGGCCCTTCAGGTCTGGTATGGATATTAAGGGGAACCCCGTGCCAAAATTTAAAAAAAAAATGGCGTGGGTCCCCCTCAAAATCTATACCAGACCCTTCAGGTCTGGTATGGATTTTAAGGGGAACCCCGCGCCAAAATTTAAAAAAAAAATGGCGTGGGGTCTCCCCAAAAATCCATACCAGACCCCTAGCCAAGCACGCAACCTGGCAGGCTGCAGGAAAAGAGGGTGGATGAGAGAGCACCCCCCCTCCTGAACCGTACCAGGCCACATGCCCTCAACATCGGTCACCGCTGTGTGACGCTTCTCCTCTTCTAACGGTTCTTAAATAATGGAGGGCGGGACCACTGGGTGACCCCGCCCCCCTCTGACGCACGGTGACTTCCCTGTCCGCCCCCTCTGACGTCACGGGGAATGCCACAGGGAAGTCCCCGTCAAGTCCCCGTGCGTCAGAGTGGGCGGGGTCACCGGATGGCCCCGCCCTCCGTTATTTAAGAACCGTCAGAAGAGCAGAAGTGTCACACGGCGGGAGCCTCCCACCATGCTGGATGCGAAGCAGCCCGAGAAGACGAAGGGAAGAAGATGCCAGCGCCGTGGAGGAAGATGCTGGATGAGAACACCAGAGGAAGAAACCCAAGGAAGATAGAAGATAGAAGAAAGAAGATAGAAGAAAGAATAGCATTTAAATAAAGGAATTTTCAAAAACTGTCTCTTGTAATTTTTAACATTTTTGACACTTTTTTTGTGAAATGGTAGGGGTACTTTTGTACCCCCTTACCATTTCACACAGGGGGGGAGGGCCGGCATCTGGGGGTCCCCTTGTTAAAGGGGGCTTCCAGATTCCGATAAGCCCTCCGCCCGCAGACCCCCACAACCACCGGGCAAGGGTTGTGGGGATGAGACCCTTGTCCCCATCAACATGGGGACAAGGTGTTTTGGGGGGCTACCCCAAAGCACCCTCCCAATGTTGAGGGCATGTGGCCTGGTACGGTTCAGGAGGGGGGGCGCTCTCTCGTCCCCCCTCTTTTCCTGCGGCCTGCCAGGTTGCGTGCTCGGATAAGGGTCTGGTATGGATTTTTGGGGAGACTCCACTCCATTTTCTTTTAAATTTTGGTTCGAGGTTCCCCTTTGGGGAATTCCCATGCCGTTTTTATCAATGAACTTTTATGTGTATTGTCGGACCGGCAATTCATTAATAGCCGCGAGTAGTTTTAAATGACTTTTTTCCCTTTGAAATGTCATTTTGCTGTCAGACTGTTCTAAACACAGGAAACATGCACCCCTTTACAGGCATACTATAGACACCCCCCAAGTACGAAATTTAAAGGAATATTACACTTTTATTGTTTCACTTTAAGCATTATTAAATATTAAAATCACTGCTCCTGAAAAAACGGCCGTTTTTAAAACTTTTTTTTGCATTGATCCATGTCCCCTGGGGCAGGACCCAGGTCCCCAAACACTTTTTCTGACAATAACTTGCATATAAGCCTTTAAAATTAGCACTTTTGATTTCTCCCATAGACTTTTAAAGGGTGTTCCGCGGCTTTCGAATTTGCCGCGAACACCCCAAATTGTTCGCTGTTCAGCGAACTGGCGAACAGCCGATGTTCGAGTTGAACAAGAGTGCAAACTACTGGCTTGACCTTTGTCAAAGACATCTCTAAAATCACGGTACTCCTATGTCAGGGAGGAGAATGAAGAGGTACACAGGACCTTGGCTACCTTCCAGAAGCATGTTTCACTGCATTGTGGTGACCAGGAGAGAACCTCAGCATGGAGCCAATCAAAAGAGGGGTTGTGCCTCTGTAACCAAGGATACAAAATAAAATAAAAGGTCTGCAGTCACCAGTGATACACCTCCATCCCTATATACATATACAAAAAAAAGAGAGTTGCCCTGGGACTTTAAATGAGGTGGTCACAGTTAGCCACTGGGTAACAAGAGTAATAACAGTATAAATGTTTATTAAAATTAATGTACATACATGGATAATATAGCATATTAGCTCAGCCAATAGATTTGCACATAATGAAGAGAATAAATAAAGTTGATACAAACGTTATACAATACAGTATATACAAATGCACGCATCAGAAAACCCGACGGGCGTTTTGCGAGATCATTGCTCGCTCATCAGGGGTGGATGCAGATGAGATGTATCTAAATAGACAAAAAGATGTGTCACAGCGGTAAATGTAAGAACAATGGCAGAATAGGCCAGAGCAAAATGGCCCAATACTTACCAATGAACGAAACCAGAGTTTCCATCGCTGAACCCCCAAATGGATGGCAGCAGCCAGAGTCTGGCACGGGAGCTGAGGGGGAGAAGACGGACACAGGTACCCCCAGGGAGGATGCCAGGCGGCAGACATGGCATAGGTGAAGGTGAATGGTCCTAATTGTCTCAGTATGTAACTTGATAGATATCAGCTGTAAACATAGATGTATATGTCTCAATGATTTACATTAATTTTAATAAACATTTATACTGTTATTACTCTTGTTACTCAGTGGCTAACTGTGACCACCTCATTTAAAGTCCCAGGTCGACTCTCTTTTTTTGTATATGTATATACAAAAATATATCACTCATGAGTCACATGGGCAGGCTGTAGCAGTCTCCCGTCAAGAGCCTCAATGGCAAGTGGAGTGTCATGCAGCTGCAGTGGAATCGAGTGCTTTGATACAAAGGCAGCATCAATGAACAGGCCTGCAGCCCCAGAGTCGATTAGAGCCTGTATCTCGAAAGACAACTTAGCTCAAGAAAGGGTGACCAAAACCAAGGGCTTATCCTTCTGGATAACTGGGGATGACACACCGCCACCTAAGGTCTGTCCATGACAGGACCTCAAGGTTTGGGTGTTCCCAGGACGGGTAGGACAAGACTTCAAAAAGTGACCTGCCTGGCCACAATAAAGGCACAACCTCTCCCTCCTCCTAAAGGCTCTCTCATCCGCAGAGAGATGCGTGAAGCCCAAGTGCATGGGTTCATCTTCACTGACCGACTTGGTACCAGGAGGCATGGGACGTGAGGGAGGCACGGGTGGGACTGCAAAGCTCAGAGGCAAATGTACAGGAGGCTTCCACAAGCGCTCCTTAAAAGAAAGTCTTTCTGAGTCTGGAGTCAATGAGGATGGCAAACGAGATTAAGCTCTCCAGCTCAGTGGGTATATCTCGGGCTGCTATCTCATCCTTGATGAAATCCGAGAGACCATGAGAAAAGGCAGCCACGAGGGCCTCATTGTTCCAAGCAACCTCTGCTGCCAGAGTACGGAATTCAATGGCAGAGTCTGCAACAGATGTCATACTCTGTTTGATGGACATGAGGCACTTGGCAGCAGAAGCAGAGCACGCGGGAACATCAAATACCCTTTTAAAGGAGGCCACAAACTCAGGGTAACTCAAGACAACAGGTTTTTGCATCTCTCATAGAGGGTTTGCCCAGGCCAAGGCTCTCTCAGAAAGCAAAGATATCACAAACCCTACTTTGCTTCTTTCCGTAGGAAACGCCTGGGGCAGCATCTCAAAGTATATCTCAACTTGGTTGAGAAACCCTCTGCATTGAACTGGATCACCCCCAAATCGCTGGGGAAGCGGGGCAGAACCAGACATAACTCTTATAGAGGTAATACTCAAGGCGGGTGCCTGCACAGAGACTGGCGCAGCAGCAGGGACGGCCTGCAACTCAGGTTGTACCGGAGCAGCCACAGTGAAGGATTCCAGGTGAGCCGTGCGACTCAGGAGCATTTGTAACGCCATGGCAAACTGATCCATGCGGTGATCTTGCCCATCCAATCTGAAAAAAATATTACCAACAAGTGGATTGACTGTATCTTCTGAATTCATGGCCTTCGACTACTGTCAGAAACCATGAACCAGACCGAGACAGAAGTACAGTAAAATCACACTTGTTTATTTATAAAAATAAAGAGGTAAATAGAGTAAGGGTAGTCAAAGCATAGCCAGAGTCTAGTAACCAGATCGGGTAGTCAGCCAAGCCAGAGTTCAGTAACCAGATCGAGTAATCAGCCAGGCCAGAATTCAGGGATCCAAGTAGAGGAACAGCAAGCAGGATAAGGAGCCAGAAGGGATGTCAGCAAAGCCAGTCTTTAAACAGGAATGCAGGAGATGGTTTCTTGTGATGTGACCAAGGCGAAGGCAGAGATCAAGTGAGCTGGATGGCTTTAAGTAGGCAGGACTGACGAGCAGAATCAACAACTGGGTAACTGTGGAGAGAGATGGGAGCTGGCAATTAGCCGACAGCTGAGCGGCCAGTTTAGAGAAGGAAGAGCTAAGCCCAGCCCTGACACGCACTGATTTCAGACAGATGCTGACTGATCTTCAGCTGTTCCTGTACCTGTATCCTGTTGTTACCTGCCTGTTAACTGTTGCTGAACCTTGGCTTTCCTTGACCTTGCTGCTGGACTCTCCTATACTTCTGATTTTGGTTCCTGATCCCAACTTCCTATTTGACCCTGCTCCTGCCTGATGTCTTTGTACCTTACTGCCCGCCTGCTACCGAACCTGGCTATCCTTGTGATTACGTTCCTGTCTCCTGTTTGGCTCTACTCTGCAACTTGGGTATCTGCAACTACGTTCCTGCGACCTGCTGCGACTTTCTGCCTTCCAAGAGTCGCATCCTCTGCTTCAGGCTTCCAGGGCTACATCTGCAGGCACTTGTGTTCCTCCTGTCCCTTGGTTCCTTCTGTCTCCACCCTCAGCGGGACCCGGGCCGGAGATACAAGGGAGGCTGACCTCATCATTATAGACTCTGACCAGGAGTCTTGGAGACTTGGAGACCTTTCCAACAGAGCATCCACTGGGTTACTGGGTCTTGAGGATCGACCACTGACCATAACTTGCTCAATATGCAATCGAGCTACTGGCTTGTCCTGCATCCAGCGTGCTTTCTGAACGTACATTCAGTGCTGCTGGAGGATTTGTAATGGATCAAAGAGTGTGCCTGTTCACAGACTCCGTTGATAGGCTCACATTTATAAAAATGAATCAATCCTGGATAAGCAGCTATCAGGCCCCTGATGCTGATTTAACTAATTGAATTTGCTAGGGATCTGGGATCCCTTGAAGACTGCCTATGCTGCCTATCCGATTTATCCTGAATCTTGATGATGCTAGCTTCCAACAATATTTTTGGTTTAGGGCACCACCAACATCCAAGGCCCAGTTTTTCTGCCCCTGTTTAACAGGGGCATGTAATTTCAATTTTTAAAATAATTGTTTACAGCAGGGCCCGTTCCTGTTACAGTGTTAAGGGGTTACAGTGTTCTGGCACTACCAACACCCAAAGCCCAATTTTTCTGGGGCATGTAATTACAATTTTTAAAATAATTGTTTACAGCAGGGCCTGTTCCTGCACCCAACAAGAGTAACTTTGAGAAGGAGTTACAGTGTTCAGTCACCACCAACACCCAATGCCCAATGTTTCTGCACCTGTTTGACTGGGGCATGTAATTACAATTTTTGAAATAATATTCAACAGCAGGGCCCATTCCTGCGCCCAACAAGAGTAACTTTGAGGAGGAGTTACAATGTTCAGGCACCACCAACACCCAAGGCCCAATTTTTCTGCACCTGTTTGACTGCGGCATGTAATTTAAATTTTTTAAATAAATTGTTTACAGCAGGGCCTGTTCCTGCGCCCAACAAGAGTAACTGTGAGGAGGAGTTACAGTGTTCAGGCACCACTAACACCCAAGGCCCAATTTTTCTGCACCTGTTTGACTAGGGCATGTAATTTCAATTTTTAAAATAAGGCCCAATTTTTCTGCAGCGTACATAGTGCAGTCCGTATAGTATGTATACTGCAGTTCAGAGTATATAGTGCAGTCCGTATAGTATATATACTGCAGTTCAGTGCAGTATATATAATACAGTGCAGTGTACAGTATAGAATACAGTGTATAGTGTATTGAAGTAGTTAAGTAGAACCCTGTGACAGAATTAAGAAAAAAACAGCATGGTCTCCCCCCCCCCAGTCCATACCAGGCCCTTCAGGTCTGGCATGGATTTTAAGGGGAACTCCACATCAATTTTTCTTTAAAAATTGGCGTGGGGTCCCCCCCAAAATCCATACCAAACTTATCCGAGCAAGCAGCCTGGCAGGCCAGGATAGGGGGGGGGGGGGCGAGGGCCTCATCCCCACAACCCTGGCCCGGTGGTTGTGGGGGTCTGCGGGCGGGGGATTTATCGGAATCTGGAAGCCCCCTTTAACAAGAGGGCCCCCAGATCCTGCCCCCCATGTGAATGGGTAGGGGTACATTATACCCCTACCTATTCACCAAAAAAAAAGTGTCAAAAAGTAAAAACCACAATACACAGTTTTTGACAAGTTTTTGACAAGAACACAGTGTCTCTCATCATTTTGCCACATACCATGATAAGAACCCAGAGCTAATAACCGCTACAATCATGGAGCAGATACCGAAATCCATCAACTACAACAGATACACCAGACTGTGCCAGAGGGAATCCTACTGGATATACCGACTCAACCCCCTCATGCCATATGGACTCAATGAGACTACCAGAAGAGACCAGTACCTCTACCTCGTCCTACACAATTTTTTCCTAGTCTATACTATTATTTTATTTTTTCTATTCTCATATTCTATTTTTATTTTATGTTTCATTTTTATTTTCATTTTTCTATGTCTATTTTCTATTTCTATCTTTACATTTTATATTTTATATTTACTCAATGTTTAATCAACCATTTCCTATTACCATTTATCCATCTAAACCCATATCCCTAGTACGATGTTCAGTACACAAATCTAACATACCCATACATCTCCCACATATGAGGTACCGGCCCCCACATAGTCCTGTGAGGGATCATCCCCCTCCAGCACAGCATTCACCCACACCCATTTCAAGCATTGGGCCAGCTTACACATCTGTCAATCTCTAGCCACTCCCATCCGTCAAACTCAAAAACCCAGGCGCCAACCTGCCTGCCTCAATGCTGTCTCTCAAGCCTCGGCTGACGGTCGGACATTCCTAGATCCGGTCAGTATTCCCCACTCTCTCTACTCTCTCGTTCTCCATCAGTTCATTTTTACCACTGACATTTTTTCATATCACCATCCCGTTCCCATCCTTCCCCCATAAGCCCTTTCACCCACAGCCCTTCTCCCCATCCCAGTCATGCTAGTAACCCACTAACGGTCCGCATCCCTCCACTCGCCAGCATAGGTCCCTGGACACACTGGCGGCAGACCCTGACAGCCAGACACCGCTCCACTGACAGCTGTCATCACTGCCTGAGGAGTCTCCACACATTTCCCCCAGCCAAATCTTCGCATCCCCCACTTTCTTGTATGCATCCCATGACCTATGTGGACACACCTGCACTATGCCAGACACTTCAGCAGCTCCCATGTCCCGGCTCCTTTGGTGACTATTCTAACCGCCGGGACCACAAGCCACCCCCCATTCCTTCACTCCTTCTTTCCATGCTCCCCTGGGCCAACCGTCAGAGCCACCCATTGCCCCCTCCCCCCCCACTTATTCCTATCCATCCACGTTTATAACCCATATCTCCCATGTGCCTCTCTCCCCGCAGATGATCAGGTCCCAGACAGACCCTATCGGGATCCTTATTCAAACAGCAGGTCAGTGTACAACACCTCCATTTGCTTTCAGGACACCTGGGTTTCCCTACAAAAGTGGAATTCATTTTTATTTTTTAAGCTTTGGCTTTCTTATTTTTTAAAGTGTAAGAAATTAGAAAGTAAAAACTAGGGTAGGCGATCAATAACATTTATTTTATTTCACAGAAGCTTTTATCTGAAGGTCTAGGACCCTAGGACACTTTGGTCATTTTTATTTTTTGGGTTTTATTTTATCATATGCAAAAGCTTTAAGACTCTTCATTGTGAGCCATTTTTACTTCTATGTTTATATATTTTTTTCCATATATATGTGTCTATTTTAATCATTTTTACTATTGTATATATATATATATATATATATATATATATATATATATATATATATATATATATATATATATATATATATATATATATATATATAACATATATTGCATACATAACAGAAATAATTTAAGCTACCTAAAGGTCTGAAAACCCAAGCCACATCCCAAATTATAGGAGAAAAATTGGAAAGAGTGCCCCAGGGATTGTATGGGCAAGGGATGGTACCAAGTACTGTACAAAAGTATAGAAAAAGAAAATAATACAAAATTGTATTATACAAACATGTGTTTACATAAAATAGTTGTTGTAAAAAATTGTTGTAAAAGCAAGAGCAATGGTCAAGCTACAAGGATATACAGCTAAATTCAGAATCATAAGATGGGTCTCATGGTAGGAGGCCAAACAAATCATATTAAATTCAGAAATCCCAACATGTTTCGGACTAAATTGTTAGATTCCTTCTTCAGGGGTGATTAAAGATAAGCTGTATTATCTAATAATGCAACAACAAAAAAGAAAAACATATCAAAACAATATAGGGACAAGAGAAAACTTAGAAAATGCTTTCATATTAAAAAATATAGATTTTATTGGTACAATCATTGTTTAAATAAAACAAATTTTACACATAATACATCTCTTGGTACAAAAATTATAAAAGCAAGGTGGTTAAGAGATACGTAGGTTCAAACCATATTTGAGAAAAATTGCACATTAGCCCAACGTGTTTCGCTATTTGCTTCTTCAGGGGACGTGCAATTTAAAGACACATTGGTATGACAAACTAAACTACATAGAAAGAGAAAAAAAAGGCAATTTAGATCAAATGCTCATTAAGTATTGATTTATAGCATAGGAATATATTCATTAGTGTAGTGTGGTGGCCAGGATTACACTCCAGATCAAATGAACACAACCACTCACCCCACAGATAACACCACCATGTTCATTTGATCTGGAATGTAATCCTGGCCACCATACTACACTAATGAATATATTCCTATGCTATAAATCAATACTTAATGAGCATTTGATCTAAATTGCCTTTGTTTTCTCTTTCTATATTGTTTAGTTTGTCATACCAATGTGTCTTTGAATTGCACGTCCCCTGAAGAAGCAAATAGCGAAACATGTTGGGCTAATGTGCAATTTTTCTCAAATATGGTTTGAACCTATGTATCTTTTAACCACCTTGCTTTTATAATTTTTGTACCAAGAGATGTATTATGTGTAATGAATTTGTTTTATTTAACTAATTATTGTACCAATAAAATCTATATTTTTTTAATATGAAAGCATTTTCTAAGTTTTGTTGGCACTGTTAAAGTCCCTGTTACCTTGTTCTCTCTTGTCCCTATATTGTTTCCGGATGAGGTTCCTTGTATATTGGGTGTTGACCGTGAACCAGACTAACCCTAGCTATATCAAAACTATATATATATATATTATCTCATAAATATTTTATTATATCTTTTCATGTGACAACACTGAAGAAATGACACTTTGCTACAATGTAAAGTAGTGAGTGTACATCTTTTATAACAGTGTAAATTTGCTGTTCCCTCAAAATAACTCACCACACAGCCATTAATGTCTAACAAAAGTAAGTACACCCCTAAATGAAAATGTCCACATTGGGCCCAATTAGCCATTTTCCATCCCCGGATCCATGTGACTCGTTAGTGTTACAAGGTCTCAGGTGTGAATGGGGAGCAGATGTGTTAAATTTGGTGTTATCGCTCTCTCTCTCTCATGCTGGTCACTGGAAGTTCAACATGGCACCTCATGGCAAAGAACTCTCTGAGGATCTGAAAAAAAGAATTGTTGCTCTGCATAAAGATGGCCTAGGCTATAAGAATATTGCCAAAATGCTGAAACTGAGCTGCAGCACGGTGGCCAAGACAATACAGTGGTTTAACAGGACAGGTTCCACTCAGAACAGGCCTCGCCATGGTCGACCAAAGAAGTTGAGTACACGTGCTCAGCATCATATCCAGAGTTTGTCTTTGGGAAATAGACGTTTGAGTGCTGCCAGCATTGCTGCAGAGGTTGTATGGGTGGGGGGTCAGCCTGTCAGTGCTCAGACCATACGCCACACACTGCATCAAATTGTTCTGCATGGCTGTCGTTCCAGAAGGAGGCCTCTTCTAAAGATGATGCACAAGTTTGCTTAAGACAAGCAGACTAAGGACATGGATTCCTGGAACCATGTCCTGTGGTCTGATAAAACCAAGAAAACCTTTTTTGGTTCAGATGGTGTCAAGCGTGTGTGGCGACAACCAGGTGAGGAGTACAAAGGCAAGTGTGTCTTGCCTACAGTAAAGCATGGTGGTGGGAGTGTCATGGTCTGGGGCTGCATGAGTGCTGCCAGCACTGGGGGGCTACAGTTCATTGAGGGAACCATGAATGCCAACATGTACTGTGACATACTAAAGCAGTGCATGATCCCCTCCCTTCGGAGACTGGGCCACAGGGCAGTATTCCTACATGATAACGACCCCAAACACACCTCCAAGATGACCACTGCCTTGTTAAAGAAGCTGAGGGTAAAGGTGATGGACTGGCCAAGCATGTCTCCAGATCTAAACCCTATTTAGCATCTGTGGGGCATCCTCAAATGGAAGGTGGAGGAGTGCAAGGTCTCTAACATCCACCAGCTCTGTGATGTGGTCATGGAGGAGTGGAAGAGGACTCCAGTGGCAACCTGTGAAGCTCTGGTGAACTCCATGCCCAGGAGGGTTTAAGGCAGTGCTGGAAAATAATGATGGCCGCACAAAATATTGACACTTTGGGCTCAATTTTGACATTTTCATTTAGGGGTGTACTCACTTTTGTTGCCAGGAGTTTCAACATTAATAGCTGTGTGTTGAGTTATTTTGAGGGGACAGCAAATTTACAGTGTTATACAAGCTGTACACTTACTACTTTACATTGTAGCAAAGTGTAATTTCTTCAGTGTTGTCACATGAAAAGATATTATAAAATATTTACAAAAATGTGAGGGGTGTACTCAATTTTGTGAGATACTGTATAAATAAAAGTAAACCGGAAAAATGCATTCAATTATTGTATATAAGCAAAATCAAGGCAATGGAGTCCACGAGGATTGGTGAGACATCAGGGGAACCCCTGGACATGAAAATGTGTAACATAAGTACTGTTTATGTATAAGTACATAGAATAAGCTACTGCTAATGAATGAACAAGCAGAGCAAGATATTAATAAACAAACAGAGGAGAATTTTTAAGATTTTAAAATTAATTTAAGAAAAGACTATATGCCCGGAGGTGGTAATTAAAGTAAATAATTGGGCAGATAAAGTAAGTGCTGATTGTGCTGTGATAAAAGGGGAAGGAAGGAAGAAGAAGGGGAAGGGGCTAGCTCAAATGTATAGAGAGGTGAATGAAAAATGAAAAAAATATACAAAATATAAAGGTATAATGAGCATAAGGGCTAGTATCATACTAGCACATAAAAATAGTGTAAATACTGAAACAGAAGAAAAGAAAAATCTCAGTGCAAAAGGGCTAGTATCATACTAGCACATATGTGGTAACTCAGCAAATACTTATCAAAAGAAAAGTCTCAGTGCAAAGGGCTAGTATCATACTAGCACATATGTGGTAACTCAGCAAATACTTAATGGTGACTCCAAGTAAATAAATAAATGGTGAACAGTCCCACCGCCTTGTAGTACAAAGTGCTCAAACAACGAGTCATCAGTTCCAAAAGGCAAAATTAAAAAAAATTATACAAAATATAAAAGTATAATGAAATGTAATAAAGTGCAGTCTCATGAGCACTAAATCCGAATAAACTGAAGAGACAAAATTGCCCAAAATGTGTAAAAGGCTATGAAATGAGTGACAAATACAGTGTGGGTACAAAAAAAAATTGAACCAAATAAAAATATATAAATCAAAAAAGTCCAATGTGCATGGGGGCTAGTATCATACTAGCACATAAAAAATATAAATCAAACAAAGTCCATGTGCATGAGGGCTAGTATCATACTAGCACATAAAAAATTGTAAATACTGAAACAAAAGAAAAAAAAATCTCAGTGCAAAAGGGCTAGTTATCATACTAGCACATATTTGGTAACTCAGCAAATACTTATTTTACAAATTCTTAAATACAGTGTGGGTACAAAAAAAATAAAAAAAATAATTGAACCAAATAAAAATATATAAATCAAACAAAGTCCATGTGCATGAGGGCTAGTATCATACTAGCACATAAAAATTTTTGTAAATACTGAAACAAAAGAAAAGAAAAAATCTCAGTGCAAAAGGGCTAGTATTATTAGTGACTCCAAGTAAATAAATAAATGGTGAACAGTCCCACCACCTTGTAGTACAAAGTGCTCGAACAATAAGTCATCAGTTCCAAAAAGGCAAGTCCACAAGCCACAGGGAAGGGAAAAAGGTCTTCAGTGGGGACACCTCTGTGCTCGCAAGCAGCTCACCTTACTGCTGCAAGACAACAGCTTGTAATCCAGTAACAAATCACCAGCAGGCAAGGGTCCCATCCAGTAGTTCAGGCGATTCGGGTGGTGGGTGTGCAGGATGGTATATAAAAAACATAAGCAGACAGTATATAGTATAACTCCATGGCGGCCACAGTGGAAAAAGGGGACAGGACACTGAAGGGGGATGCAGTCACTTTTGTAAAATGAGTGTGGGCTTCAATCCAACGAACGCCGAGTTCGTATACCTCAAAAGGGTGTTTAAACCGTCCCCGTTTCCTCAATGCTCGTCACAATGGGATGAATATATGTGGAGTGTTGGAAGAGAGTGCACATAGCATGATTCCGTATATAAATCAGTTTATTCGTATATAAATCAGTTTATCGTCACGTCACGTGACTTCATCAGAGGATAACCTCTGATGAAGTCACGTGACGATACGCGTCAGGATTGGAGCACGGGAACTGTCACAGACTGACGATAGGATACGAGCTCGGCGCTCGTGGATGTTTTTTACTATAGCCTTCTGGTAAATGTAAGTGTACCATGTTGTTTTTAACCTAATCAACTGATTTATATACGGGATCACGCTATGTGAACTCTCTTCCAACACTCCACATATATTCATCCCATTGTGATGAGAATTGAGAAACGGGGATGGTTTGAAGACACCCTTTTGAGGTATACGAACTCGGCGTTCGTTGGATTGAAGCCCACACTTTATTTACAAAAGTGAGTGCATCCCCCTTCGGTGTCCTGTCCCCTTTTTCCACTGTGACCGCCACGGAGTTATACTATATACTGTCTGCTTATGTTTTTTATATACCATCCTGCACACCCACCACCTGAATCGCCTGAACTACTGGATGGGACCCTTGCCTGCTGGTGATTTGTTACTGGATTACAAGCTGTTGTCTTGCAGCAGTAAGGTGAGCTGCTTGCGAGGCACAGAGGTGTCCCCACAGAGGTGTATATTTTCTTTATGTGCTAGTATGATACTAGCCCTCATGCGCATGGACTTTGATTGATATATTTTTATTTGGTTCAATTATTTTTATTTTTTTGTACCCACACTGTATTTAAGAATTTGTAAAATAAGTATTTGCTGAGTTACCACATATGTGCTAGTATGATACTAGTCCTTTTGCACTGAGATTTGTTCTTTTCTTTTGTTTCAGTATTTACAATTTTTTATGTGCTAGTATGATACTAGCCCTCATGCACATGGACTTTGTTTGATTTATATTTTTTATGTGCTAGTATGATACTAGCCCCCATGCACATTGGACTTTCTTTGATTTATATATTTTTATTTGGTTCAATTATTTTTTTGTACCCACACTGTATTTGTCACTCATTTCATAGCCTTTTACACGTTTTGGGCAATTTTGTCTCTTCAGTTTATTCAGATTTAGTGCTCATGAGACTGCACTTTATTACATTTCGTTATACTTTTATATTTTGTACATTTTTTTTTATTTTGCCTTTTGGAACTGATGACTCATTGTTTGAGCACTTTGTACTACAAGGCGGTGGGACTGTTCACCATTTATTTATTTACTTGGAGTCACCATTAAGTATTTGCTGAGTTACCACATATGTGCTAGTATGATACTAGCCCTTTGCACTGAGACTTTTCTTTTGATAAGTATTTGCTGAGTTACTACATATGTGCTAGTATGATACTAGCCCTTTTGCACTGAGATTTTTCTTTTCTTCTGTTTCAGTATTTACAATATTTTTATGTGCTAGTATGATACTAGCCCTTATGCTCATTATACCTTTATATTTTGTATAATTTTTTCATTTTTCATTCACCTCTCTATACATTTGAGCTAGCCCCTTCCCCTTCTTCTTCCTTCCTTCCCTTTTATCACAGCGCAATCACCACTTACTTTATTCACACCACTTTTGTCTGTTTGGATCAGCCATTTAGGTGTTGCAGCAGTGCCCCTTAGCATAGGTATTTCTGACAGCGCAGGAGTTTATTCATTATTTATCTAATTGGGCAGATAAGTTCAAAAATCAATTAGAAAATCCAAGCCTTCTATGCCGAAACAGCAAGTAACAAATTACTATAGCTTGCCATTAGAGATATGTTAACCCTGCAGTGATGTGGAGTCTGGCTGTGCAGCAACAAACTGACAGGATACCTTGGTATTTATAGGCAAGTGGACTTTGTGGTCCACACCTACAAACGGGGACATTGTCCAATGGCAAGGATTGGGGCACGCAGATGACCGGAGGGCTCACCCTGGTGTTGACGAGCCTCTCCAGATCAGCTGTCAAGGCAGAATGTTCAGGGGCATATGGACTGGCCGATCCCCAGCCCAAGCGAAGTCCGGCGTCATCGCGTCGGGTGGCGAAGTGGCGTAAGATGTCGTGAGGCCGCTGACACAGGGGGGAGGGCAGTGTGTCTCCGACAGAGTGGAATGACGCGCCACACATGCGAGTACCGGCGTAATGACGCCGGTCCGTAGTGCGGATCAAAGACATTGCCCAAATGTGTGCCCCGAGACGGGGGCCTACCCGTGCAGGGGGATCCCAGAGCCGAGAGCAAAATGGCAAAGTTCTATGGTATCGTGTAAAACTAAATTCCTGCAACAAAGAGAGCCATAACCTTGGACATGGGTTTAGGGAGCAGAGAAGACGCAGAGCCTGAAAAATAAAGAATAGAAACTATATAAACACCTGGTTTACATTCAAATACAATGATGATAGATATGTGGCTTTTGAGCAGCACTAACATTAACAGAATGTAAATACAAGTTGTAGATACACATTGCCATTTACATGTTGTGACAATGTGCAGCCACATAATAGCAACTTCATAGGAAAAAAATGAGGAAAAAATGTCTCGATGAGATAAACAACAGCAACAGAGTATGTATAAAGGGGTTGAGGGGCGGGACTTTGAGTGAAGCACACGGATGCATTAGAGAAATGAATTTAGAAAATGGTTTATTGATTGAGTCATTTCTTAGAACATAGGTTGGGGGTATACAGTTCAGTACATAAATTGTATATCAATACCTCAAATTACATATCACATATAAATGCATTGTCCAACCAAGGTTTAAAACAGTATTTTACAAGTACACGGGTCACGTAATAACATGATTAATTGCATTGCAGGGAATACTCATAAAAGTAGCTTGTGCATTGAAGCGCCATTTGAAATAATAGTAAAGATAAGATAGGTAGGAAAAATAATCTAAAAACATACATAATGACTCTGTTAGAAGATATATGTCAGTATTTTACAGTTGCACGGGTCACTTCAGAGCGTGATTAATTGCAGTGTAAATGATACTGGAAAACAAAAATGGATGCATTAACCACTTAAGGACCGCCTCACGCCGATGTACGTCGGCAAGGCGGCACGGGCAGGCAAAATCACGTACATGTACGTGATTTGCCTCCCGCGGGTGGGGGGTCCGATCGGACCCCCCCCCCGCCGCCCGAGGCAGTCCCGTTTTGTTCCCTGGAGATCGGAGATGAGGGGGAGGCCATCCGTTCGTGGCCCCCCCCTCGCGATCGCCACCGGCCAATGGGAACACTCCTTTGCTGCTGTATGCATTTCCATTCCGGCCCGAGGAGAGAAGACAGGTATGTGAGTGCACCAACACACACACACACAGTAGAACATGCCAGGCACACATTACACCCCGATCCCCCCCCGATCCCCCCCCGATCACCCCCCCCGATCCCCCCCGATCACCCCCCCCCCCCCCTGTCACAAACTGACACTAGCAGTTTTTTTTTTTTTTTTTTCTGATTACTGCTAGGTGTCAGTTTGTGACAGTTACTGTGTTAGCACAGTTACTGTTACCCCCCTGTAGGTCTAGGGTACCCCCCTAACCCCCCATAATAAAGTTTTAACCCCTTGATCACCCCCCGTCACCAGTGTCACTAAGCGATCATTTTTCTGATCGCTGTATTAGTGTCGCTGGTGACGCTAGTTAGTGAGGTAAATATTTAGGTTCGCCGTCAGCGTTTTATAGCGTCAGGGACCCCCATATACTATCTAATAAATGTTTTAACCCCTTGATTGCCCCCTAGTTAACCCTTTCACCACTGATCACCGTATAACCGTTACGGTTGACGCTGGTTAGTTTGTTTACTTTTTATAGTGTCAGGGCACCCGCCGTTTATTACCGAATAAAGGTTTAGCCCCCTAATCGCCCGGCGGTGATATGCGTCGCCCCAGGCAGCGTCAGATTAGCGCCAGTACCGCTAACACCCACGCACGCAGCATGCGCCTCCCTTAGTGGTATAGTATCTGATCGGATCAATATCTGATCCGATCAGATCTATACTAGCGTCCCCAGCAGTTTAGGGTTCCCAAAAACGCAGTGTTAGCGGGATCAGCCCAGATACCCGCTAGCACCTGCGTTTTGCGCCTCTGCCCAGCCCACCCAAGTGCAGTATCGATCGATCACTGTCACTTACAAAACACTAAACGCATAACTGCAGCGTTCGCAGAGTCAGGCCTGATCCCTGCGATTGCTAACAGTTTTTTTGGTAGCATTTTGGTGAACTGGCAAGCAAGCACCAGCCCCAGGAAGCGTCAGGTTAGCGCCAGTACCGCTAACACCCACGCACGCACCGTACACCTCCCTTAGTGGTATAGTATCTGAACGGATCAATATCTGATCCGATCAGATCTATACTAGCGTCACCAGCAGTTTAGGGTTCCCAAAAACGCAGTGTTAGCGGGATCAGCCCAGATACCTGCTAGCACCTGCGTTTTGCCCCTCCGCCCGGCCCAGCCCAGCCCACCCAAGTGCAGTATCGATCGATCACTGACACTTACAAAACACTAAACGCATAACTGCAGCATTCACAGAGTCAGGCCTGATCCCTGCGATCGCTAACAGTTTTTTTGGTAGCATTTTGGTGAACTGGCAAGCACCAGCCCCAGGCAGCGTCAGGTTAGCGCCAGTACCGCTAACACCCACGCACGCACCGTACACCTCCCTTAGTGGTATAGTATCTGATCGGATCAATATCTGATCCGATCAGATCTATACTAGCGTCACCAGCAGTTTAGGGTTCCCAAAAACGCAGTGTTAGCAGGATCAGCCCAGATACCTACTAGCACCTGCGTGTGGCCCCTCCGCCCGGCCCGGCCCAGCCCACCCAAGTGCAGTATCGATCGATCACTGTCACTTACAAAACTCTAAACGCATAACTGCAGCGTTCGCAGAGTCAGGCCTGATCCCTGCGATCGCTAACAGTTTTTTTGGTAGCGTTTTGGGGAACTGGCAAGCACCAGCGGCGTAGTACACCCCGGTCGTAGCCAAACCAGCACTGCAGTAACACTTGGTGACGTGGTGAGTCCCATAAGTGCAGTTCAAGCTGGTGAGGTGGCAAGCACAAGTAGTGTCCCGCTGCCACCAAGAAGACAAACACAGGCCCGTCGTGCCCATAATGCCCTTCATGCTGCATTCGCCAATCCTAATTGGGAACCCACCGCTTCTGCAACGCCCGTACTTCCCCCATTCACATCCCCAACCAAATACAGTCGGCTGCATGAGAGGCATTTTTATGTCCTCCCGAGTACCCCTACCCAGCGAACCCCCCAAAAAAGATGTTGTGTCTGCAGCAAGTGCAGATATAGGCATGACACCCGCTATTATTGTCCCTCCTGTCCTGACAATCCTGGTCTTTGCATTGGTGAATGTTTTGAACGCTACCATTCACTAGTTGAGTATTAGCATAGGGTACAGCATTGCACAGACTAGGCACACTTCACAGGGTCTCCCAAGATGCCATCGCATTTTGAGAGACCCGAACCTGGAACCGGTTACAGTTATAAAAGTTAGTTACAAAAAAAGTGTAAAAAAAAAATATATATATAAAATAAAAAAAAATAGTTGTCGTTTTATTGTTCTCTCTCTCTCTATTCTCTCTCTCTATTGTTCTGCTCTTTTTTACTGTATTCTATTCTGCAATGTTTTATTGTTATTGTTATTGTTATTATGTTTTATCATGTTTGCTTTTCAGGTATGTAATTATACTTTACTGTTTACTGTGCTTTATTGTTAACCATTGTTAACCATTTTTTTGTCTTCAGGTACGCCATTCACGACTTTGAGTGGTTATACCAGAATGATGCCTGCAGGTTTAGGTATCATCTTGGTATCATTCTTTTCAGCCAGCGGTCGGCTTTCATGTAAAAGCAATCCTAGCGGCTAATTAGCCTCTAGACTGCTCTTACAAGCCGTGGGAGGGAATGCCCCCCCCCACCGTCTTTCGTGTTTTTCTCTGGCTCTCCTGTCTCAACAGGGAACCTGAGAATGCAGCCGGTGATTCAGCCAGCTGACCATAGAGCTGATCAGAGACCAGAGTGGCTCCAAACATCTCTATGGCCTAAGAAACCGGAAGCTACGAGCATTTCATGACTTAGATTTCACCGGATGTAAATAGCGCCATTGGGAAATTGGGGAAGCATTTTATCACACCGATCTTGGTGTGGTCAGATGCTTTGAGGGCAGAGGAGAGATCTAGGGTCTAATAGACCCCAATTTTTTCTAAAAAGAGTACCTGTCACTACCTATTTCTATCATAGGGGATATTTACATTCCCCGAGATAACAATAAAAATTATTTAAAAAAAAATATGAAAGGAACAGTTTAAAAGTAAGATTAAAAAAGCAAAAAAATAATAAAGAAAAAAAAAAAAAAAAAAAAAAAAGCACCCCTGTCGCCCCCTGCTCTCGCGCTAAGGCGAACGCAAGCGGCGGTCTGTCGTCAAACGTAAACAGCAATTGCACCATGCATGTGAGGTATCACCGCGAAGGCCAGATCGAGTGCAGTAATTTTTCCAGTAGACCTCCTCTGTAAATCTAAAGTGGTAACCTGTAAAGGCTTTTAAAGGCTTTTAAACATGTATTTATTTTGTTGCCACTGCACGTTTGTGCGCAATTTTAAAGCATGTCATGTTTGGTATCCATGTACTCGGCCTAAGATCATATTTTTTATTTCATCAAACATTTGGGCAATATAGTGTGTTTTAGTGCATTAAAATTTAAAAAAGTGTGTTTTTTCCCCAAAAAATGCGTTTGAAAAATCGCTGCGCAATTACTGTGTGAAAAAAAAAAAAAAATGAAACACCCACCATTTTAATCTGTAGGGCATTTGCTTTAAAAAAATATATAATGTTTGGGGGTTCAAAGTAATTTTTTTGCAAAAAAAAATAACTTTTTCATGTAAACAATAAGTGTCAGAAAGGGCTTTGTCTTCAAGTGGTTAGAAGAGTGGGTGATGTGTGACATAAGCTTCTAAATGTTGTGCATAAAATGCCAGGACAGTTCAAAACCCCCCCAAATGACCCCATTTTGGAAAGTAGACACCCCAAGCTATTTGCTGAGAGGCATGTCGAGTCCATGGAATATTTTATATTGCGACACAAGTTGCGGGAAAGAGACAAATTTTTTTTTTTTTTTTTGCACAAAGTTGTCACTAAATGATATATTGCTCAAACATGCCATGGAAATATGTGAAATTACACCCCAAAATAAAAAAAGGGGGGGAGTGCTGCGCTAACCAGAGGGTCTATGCTTGTGGATCATGTTAATAATACCTAATGGTCGTAGGGCAAGAGGCCTCAATACAATAGAATATATAAATGTACGTATAAAAATCGCACGTATAAAAATCGCATGAGTTGGAATAATGAGTGCGCATGAATGGGTATAGAAACTAAAACCTAGGGGCAAGTGATGGCATATAAGTTAATCCACAAGGTGATTAATATAAATATAAAAAAATATATAAACAATAGTACATATATGTTGATCCAAAAGGTGGTAAATATAAGTAAAAACAATTCAATCAATACAATATATCAAAGTGCTGGTGCTCTCGTGCCTTAAAAATAATACAAACTGATGCATATACTGGAGTGCAAAAATGAAGCAATAGTATTACAAAAAAATCAATGTAACAAGTGAAATAAACAGGAAAGGCATAGTGGCCTAATCCTGGTGTTGCAACCAGTGCAAAGTGAAAACGCAGTGTGGGTGGTCACGTAAATAAATAAATAAATAATTAATCCAATGTACTTGCTGGTGTCCACAAAATTATTAATTAATAAGTAATCAAGTGTCCAGAAAGTCCGTGCAGCCAGAGACAAAGTTTATCAATGGTGCACAGAAGAAGAGGTGCTTAAACACGGCAATAAAATAACAGTGGGGTGGTGGTATGCAGATAAAACACTCTGTGTCCTCTTCATGCAGCATGCGCTAGTGTAGGTAATGGCCCCTTACCTAGCGGTGCTAGGTCAACCGCATATAAGTTGTTTAATCCCAAGGTCCTGGGTCTCTCCTGCGTCTCTGTGTCCCAGCTTGCTGACTTGGCAGGATCCTATTGAGGGCTAGGTGTATCTAGTTGTGGTCCTAGTGGGGGTCCTGGGACAATGCGGCTCCTAGCTCTTCCTCCACATCACATCTCACATGTATGTAAAATATAGGACAAGGTACCCAAATAGTGAAGTATGTTTTTCTTGGGGGTCACTTTATTCACATATGCATTTGTACAGAGTACTCACATTAAGCAGTTTTTTCATACAGCCTTGTATCCTACGAGTGGCGGGCTCGTAATGCATTCAGCAGAGAAAAAGAAACAGAAACAAGCCTATTCCGTCCCTATGCGTGACGTCACCGATCACGTGACTTCTTCAGGGGATAAACGAAATAGGCTAATGCTGGTCTTAAGTAGTCTCTCCCATAGGAAAAGATTGGCGGCCATTTTCTTGTAGCCGCGCCGGCCATTGCTTAATTCCCGATGTGCGCGGCCATTTTTTTGGTTAGTAAGGGTTGGAAATAGCTATATTCAGTGGGAGGAGGCCAAATTGCTTGTGTGTTTCCATGGTGATGGGGCAGCCAAACCTCATCGCGGTCTGCTATCTTTCAGGGACGGTCATTTACATAGCAGCAGGCTCTGCAAAAGGTTCAAACCCGCTGACATATATCTTAAATAGTGAGCTGATCGTGGGCTACTGCTATATGCCATATTATGAAAAAATATCTATATATAATTATTAAAAGGTGGATTGAGAATCTTTATTATTATAAAATGTTAAAAAAACGTTAAAAAATGTTAAATTTGTTAAAAAAGAGATCCCATTAGTTCTTTGTATAAAAACTTCTGTAAGACTCCAGGGGTATATGGATAAATGAGAAGGGCTTGTTAATTTGCCCCAAGCGTGGCAGGCCTATTTCCAACCCTTACTAACCAAAAAAATGGCCGCGCACATCGGGAATTAAGCAATGGCCGGCGCGGCTACAAGGTTTTGAACCTTTTGCAGAGCCTGCTGCTATGTAAATGACCGTCCCTGAAAGATAGCAGACCGCGATGAGGTTTGGCTGCCCCATCACCATGGAAACACACAAGCAATTTGGCCTCCTCCCACTGAATATAGCTATTTCCAACCCTTACTAACCAAAAAAATGGCCGCGCACATCGGGAATTAAGCAATGGCCGGCGCGGCTGCAAGAAAATGGCCGCCAATCTATTCCTATGGGAGAGACTACTTAAGACCAGCATTAGCCTATTTCGTTTATCCCCTGAAGAAGTCACGTGATCGGTGACGTCACGCGTAGGGACGGAATAGGCTTGTTTCTGTTTCTTTTTCTCTGCTGAATGCATTACGAGCCCGCCGCTCGTAGGATACAACGCTGTATGAAAAAACTGCTTAATGTGAGTACTCTGTACAAATGCATATGTGAATAAAGTGACCCCCAAGAAAAACATACTTCACTATTTGGGTACCTTGTCCTATATTTTACATACATGTGAGATGTGATGTGGAGGAAGAGCTAGGAGCCGCATTGTCCCAGGACCCCCACTAGGACCACAACTAGATACACCTAGCCCTCAATAGGATCCTGCCAAGTCAGCAAGCTGGGACACAGAGACGCAGGAGAGACCCAGGACCTTGGGATTAAGCAACTTATATGCGGTTGACCTAGCACCGCTAGGTAAGGGGCCATTACCTACACTAGCGCATGCTGCATGAAGAGGACACAGAGTGTTTTATCTGCATACCACCACCCCACTGTTATTTTATTGCCGTGTTTAAGCACCTCTTCTTCTGTGCACCATTGATAAACTTTGTCTCTGGCTGCATGGACTTTCTGGACACTTGATTACTTATTAATTAATAATTTTGTGGACACCAGCAAGTACATTGGATTAATTATTTATTTATTTATTTACGTGACCACCCACACTGCGTTTTCACTTTGCACTGGTTGCAACACCAGGATTAGGCCACTATGCCTTTCCTGTTTATTTCACTTGTTACATAGATTTTTTTGTAATACTATTGCTTCATTTTTGCACTCCAGTATATGCATCAGTTTGTATTATTTTTAAGGCACGAGAGCACCAGCACTTTGATATATTGTATTGATTGAATTGTTTTTACTTATATTTACCACCTTTTGGATCAACATATATGTACTATTGTTTATATTTTTTTTATATTTATATTAATCACCTTGTGGATTAACTTATATGCCATCACTTGCCCCTAGGTTTTAGTTACTATACCCATTCATGCGCACTCATTATTCCAACTCATGCGATTTTTATACGTGCGATTTTTATACGTACATTTATATATTCTATTGTATTGAGGCCTCTTGCCCTACGACCATTAGGTATTATTAACATGATCCACAAGCATAGACCCTCTGGTTAGCGCAGCACTCCCCCCCTTTTTTTATTTCATTCATTTCGGGCTTTGTCTGGGCCCTACTTCGGTGCATGCAGCTGTCCAGCAACATATGGTTTATATAGGCTTAGAAGCGTAGGTTGTATCTTGCACGATCACTACAATTTTTCCAATTTGGTAGCGCAGGAATAGCTCCCGTTTTTTTACACCCCAAAATACATTCTGTTGCTTCTCCTGAGTACCACATGTGCGAGACTTTTTGGGAGCCTAGCCGCGTACGGGACCCCGAAAACCAAGCACCGCCTTCAGGCTTTCTAAGGGCGTGAATTTTTGATTTCACTCTTCACTGCCTATCACAGTTTCGGAGGCCATGGAATGCCCAGGTGGCACAAACCCCCCCCCCAAATGACCCCATTTTGGAAAGTAGACACCCCAAGCTATTTGCTGAGAGGTATAGTGAGTATTTTGCAGACCTCACTTTTTGTCACAAAGTTTTGAAAATTGAAAAAAGAAAAAAAAATGTTTTTTCTTGTCTTTCTTCATTTTCAAAAACAAATGAGAGCTGCAAAATACTCACCATGCCTCTCAGCAAATAGCTTGGGGTGTCTACTTTCCAAAATGGGGTCATTTGGGGGGGGTTTGTGCCACCTAGGCATTCCATGGCCTCCGAAACTGTGATAGGCAGTAAAGAGTGAAATCAAAAATTTTCACCCTTAGAAATCCTGAAGGCAGTGATTGGTTTTCGGGGTCCCGTACGCGGCTAGGCTCCCAAAAAGTCCCACACATGTGGTATCCCCATACTCAGGAGAAGCAGCTAAATGTATTTTGGGGTGCAATTCCACATATGCCCATGGCCTGTGTGAGCAATATATCATTTAGTGACAACTTTATGAAAAAAAAAAAAAAAAAAAAAAAGTGTCACTTTCCCGCAACTTGTGTCAAAATATAAAATATTCCATGGACTCAATATGCCTCTCAGCAAATAGCTTGGGGTGTCTACTTTCCAAAATGGGGTCATTTTGGGGGTTTTTGTGCCACCTGGGCATTCCATGGCCTCCGAAACTGTGATAGGCAGTGAAGAGTGAAATCAAAAATTTACACCCTTAGAAATCCTGAAGGCGGTGATTGGTTTTCGGGGCCCCGTACGCGGCTAGGCTCCCAAAAAGTCCCACACATGTGGTATCCCCATACTCAGGAGAAGCAGCTGAATGTATTTTGGGGTGCAATTCCACATAGGCCCATGGCCTGCGTGAGTAATATATCATTTAGTGACAACTTTTTGTAAATATTTTTTTTTTTTTTTGTAATTTTTCAATCACTTGGGACAAAAAAAATAAATATTCAATGGGTTCAACATGCCTCTCAGCAATTTCCTTGGGGTGTCTACTTTCCAAAATGGGGTCATTTGGGGGGGTTTTGTACTGCCCTGCCATTTTAGCACCTCAAGAAATGATATAGGCAGTCATAAACTAAAAGCTGTGTAAATTACAGAAAATGTACCCTAGTTTGTAGACGCTATAACTTTTGCGCAAACCAATAAATATACGCTTATTGACATTCTTTTTACCAAAGACATGTGGCCGAATACATTTTGGCCTAAATGTATGACTAAAATTTAGTTTATTGGATTTTTTTTATAACAAAAAGTAGAAAATATCATTTTTTTTCAAAATTTTCGGTCTTTTTCCGTTTATAGCGCAAAAAATAAAAACCGCAGAGGTGATCAAATACCATCAAAAGAAAGCTCTATTTGTGGGAAGAAAAGGACGCAAATTTTGTTTGGGTACAGCATTGCATGACCGCGCAATTAGCAGTTAAAGCGACGCAGTGCCAAATTGGAAAAAGACCTCTGGTCCTTAGGCAGCATAATGGTCCGGGGCTCAAGTGGTTAAAGCATCACTTGGGAAAAAAGGAGAGAATATACTTGGTGAAGAGAAACGGCCGTGATAGGTTCATGAATGCACTGTTGTAACGGTAGTTGTTAGCTCTACGCGTTTCGGGACCTTAAAGTCGCTCATCAGGAGCAAAACCGCATTGGTTATCTAAAAAGATGAAAAATAGGGACATGGGTGGTTATCTGAAAAAATGCATGGGCAAATGCAGAAAATGTGAAAACCCCCACACAAGGGGGAGGAAAAGGGTGTGATTGGCACTTCTGTCTTTGATGCCTAGTTTTATCCTCACACCACTTTCCTTGGCTTTCTTGTACAATTTCATTGTGCAGCAGGCAATCTTTTTTCACTTTATTTATTCTCATTTGCTTTTCCCCTTTTCCTCCCCCTTCTCTCTTTCCTACTCTCTTCCCATTGCCCATCTTTCCTCTCCCTTTCCTTTCTTCTCTTCACTTCTCTTCGTCTCCTCACTATGATCCTCATCATTTCTCACTCTCCATCACTGCACATTCCCCTATATTCCTTTTCTATTCCATTGCACTTCATTCACTGGCTGTTTTTTCTCCAGCAGGTTCCCCCGCCTGGGGCCATTCACTTCTCCCATGCACCATACCTCCCATTCACCTTTTTCCCGTCACTACTTGGGGATATTGCCGCTGCTGGCTGCGCTGCCGGGTCGGGCCCCCTAAGCTCCGGGGAGTGGCATCCTTGGCCGGATTGTCTTGTGCGGCGATAATCTCTCCCATGCGCGGTCACGCTCATGTAAGTTTGTGGGACAAATGTATGGATAGGTGTGGGGGTTTTCACATTTTCTGCATTTGCCCATGCATTTTTTCAGATAACCACCCATGTCCCTATTTTTCATCTTTTTAGATAACCAATGCGGTTTTGCTCCTGATGAGCGACTTTAAGGTCCCGAAACGCGTAGAGCTAACAACTACCGTTACAACAGTGCATTAATGAACCTACCACGGCCGTTTCTCTTCACCAAGTATATTCTCTCCTTTTTTCCCAAGTGATGCTTTAATGCATCCATTTTTGTTTTCCAGTATCATTTACACTGCAATTAATCACGCTCTGAAGTGACCCGTGCAACTGTAAAATACTGACATATATCTTCTAACAGAGTCATTATGTATGTTTTTAGATTATTTTTCCTACTTATCTTATCTTTACTATTATTTCTAATGGCGCTTCAATGCGCAAGCTACTTTTATGAGTATTCCCTGCAATGCAATTAATCATGTTATTACGTGACCCGTGTACTTGTAAAATACTGTTTTAAACCTTGGTTGGACAATGCATTTATATGTGATATGTAATTTGAGGTATTGATATACAATTTATGTACTGAACTGTATACCCCCAACCTATGTTCTAAGAAATTACTCAATCAATAAACCATTTTCTAAATTCATTTCTTTAATGCATCTGTGTGCTTCACTCCAAGTCTCGCCCCTCAACCCCTTTATACATACTTATATGGGATGGAGGATGGGATCTGTACGGCCCCCCTTCCTCACACAAAGTCCCACCTTTTGTTATTTTCCTAATTTTTGTTCAACAGCAACAGAGTATTGAGAGAAATGGGATGGATAGAGAACAGATGGTACAGGCCATGAATGTGCAAAGAGAAAGAGGGTGCCCATACAGAATCTTAAGGTGGAAACAGATATCGATGAGCACAAGGTAAATGAGAAGATTGTATATATGTAAAACATATGGAGGTATACATTGGAGGGAATGGACAAACAAAATAATTAAATATCTCTCTCAAAGCCTCCAGAAGAACAACCTTGTAAAAAGGGCTTGAAAATGAAGACTTCATTTAGGCCTGGGGGTAGGGTGGCATTCAAGTCCGAGATCCATCTGAGCTCATGCTTCAGGAGGATCTTATTAAGATCACCTCCTCTGGAATTCTGATGTATTCGGTCTAGCACCAGGACTGTAACTCTGGGGAACGACCATTGTGAACCTGGGCCTCGTGTCTCCCCAGAGGGAGGTCTGGATTACTGGTTTTCATGGCTGATATATGGCAGTAGATTTTTTTCCATAATTTTTGTATAGTTTTACTTATATAATAACAGCCACAGTCTGTGGTCTGACAATTGGCAAAATGTTTGGAGACAAAAGTCCATCCATTAGGCAACTGTACATTTTTCTACTATCCATGTAACGGCAGTAAGCACATGAGCCACAAGGGAAGGTGCTCATTACCTTGCATGGATCACCACGGGTGGAGCCCTTGAATTCACTTTTAACTAACACGTCACCAACCGAGGTAGCTTGTCTGAATGTGACAAGGGGAGTTGGGGGGACAAATGGTCCTATTGTTGGATCTGAGATTAAAATATGCCAGTATTTGTTTGACTTTTGAATGTTCATTGGAAAAAGTAGTAATGATTCTAGTGTAGTCATTGGGGGTGGATGTATCCTTTTCGTGAGAGAATAGCAGGTCATGTTGGTTTTTATTGGTTACCTGATTGAATAATAATAATTATTTTACTTCACAGAAGCTTTCATCGGAAGGTCTAGGAACCTAGGACACTTTGGTCATTTTAATTTTTTGGGTTTTATTTTATCACATGCAAAAGCTTTAAGAATCTTCACTGTGAGCCATTTTTACTTCTATGTTTATAAATTTTTCCATATATGTGTTTATTTTAATCATTTTTACTATTGTAGTCAGGGACCAGCACTGCCGGAGCTGAGGGACTCTCCTAGCTGCCAGGGGAAGAACTCTTCCAGTGAGAGTGGGGGGAAGCAAAGGGAAAGGAAAGACAGATTCTGGTGGTAGGGAACTCAATTCTTAGAAGGACAGAGAGGCCAATCTGTAACAAAGACCTGAGGCGCCGAACAGTGTGTTGGCTACCGGGCACTCGGGTCCGGCACATCACGGATCTGGTGGACAGATTACTGGGTGGGGCTGCGGAAGACCAAGCTGTCATGGTGCACGTTGGCAACAATGACAAAGTCAGAGGCAGATGGAGTGTCCTAAAGAACGATTTTAGGGACTTGGGAGCTAAATTGAGGAAAAGGACCTCCAAGGTAGTACTCTCAGGAATACTACCGATACATCGAGCCACACCAGAAAAGCAGAGGAAGATTAGGGAAGTAAACAAGTGGCTGAAGAGCTGGTGTAGTAAGGAGGGGTTTGGGTTCCTGGAGGACTGGGCCGACTTCTCAGTTGATAACTAGTACTATAGAAGGGATGGACTGCACCTAAATAAGGAGGGTGCAGATCAGCTGGGAATGAAGATGGCCAAAACGTTAGAGGGGTTTTTAAACTAGGCGATGGGGGGAAGGATCCAGAGGTAGAGATAGACAGTGCAGAACATATTCCAGAGGGTAGTATTGGGGGCATTAGTGGTATGTTGACCAAAGCACATAAACCCAAGTTAAGTATAGTAGCAAGTCCTAGTTGCAATCTCGGAACACCCAATAAGAGGAAAATATGCGACCAGTCTAAACTATGTGGCATGTTCACCAATGCCAGGAGCCTGGCAGACAAGATAGGTGAACTAGAGATACTGTTGTACGAGAAGGATTTGGATTTTGTGGGAATTTCAGAGACCTGGTTCAACAGCTCTCATGATTAGCTGGCAAACATTTAAGGGTATACCCTTTATAGCAAGGATAGAGAGGGTAAAAAAGGGGGAGAGGAATGCCAATATATCAAGAATAATGTACAAGTGAATGTGAGAGATGACATCACTAAGGGAGCTGATGGACGCTGTGTGCTCCGTCCCTCCTCCGTTCTCATCTCTCTCTCCCCTGGCCGTATGAACGGCATACTGGATGGCTCTGGCTCCCTTGTCGCTCGGTGCCTCGCTGCCCCTCCTTTCTCTCTGCTAAAGGTGTGCTGAGGAATCCTCTGGGTGAGACGCCATCCCCTGCACGCTGCTGTGAGACAAGCAGCTTTTACTTTCACTTTCCCATTTCTACGCTAGTCATGGAATAGAAGTCGGCCAGAGCTGGTACAGTATGGAGTCACTAATATAGTAACCAGATGCTGTTTTAAAAATTGTTAGACAATCCTCGGACTAGAAGTAAATCCTGGTAATATGACATCTGTGTAGTAACAGAGTTATTTATGTGAGTTAGTGTGTTGACCTGCCTGCTGCTTGGGTAATACTAAGTCTGGTAGCGGTGTGTGCTAATATAGGAAGCAAAGTATATTCTCCTTTTTTTTTTTTTTTTTTTTTGCCTTGTGCTGCTGAGACGAGCGAGAGAATAAGGGCAGTGGGGGGCTTCCCGGGGTCCCATCAAGAACACTTTAATCCCCCCACCTTTAGGTGGGGTTACTATAAACTAGCTAAAGCCCTGGGACCCATGGGATCCTCAGCAGATGCAAGGAGAGAGGTTTAGGTAGGGGTCGGGATACTCGGCGTATTTACCCCACTAACCGTATTTTGATGGTGACTGCCTTAGCGGCATTTAACCAATTGTACAAAACTACGGTGTAGGTGGGGGGCTGCACCAATTTATGTTGTAGCTGTGGAGTTTATGCGTGTAGGGAGCTGCCCCACACCTGCCATCTAAGGTACTGTGGCTTCCTTCTGTGTGAGCTCTCTTTTTCTTTACAGGGATGTATAAGAGTGTAGAGTGGAGAGACTTACCCCGCTTTATACACTTTATGGTATATGCTCTGTACAGCGGGTAGTTGAGTGCTGATGGGCGCAGCGGCTTCCCTTTCCTCCCCCTCTCTCCTTAGTCCCTTTTGGATTTGTGGAGGACGTTGGTAACTGTCATTCACTAATTTGTTGCTGTTAGAGTATATTTATACCTATAAGTGTAAATGATGCAGAATCTACGTTCCTCTAAAGAGAAAAACTCGCAGCATGCGGCAGCAGTATCAGCAGCAGCAAAACTGGAGCAATATGCCCATGCCTCTGCTCTGACCCCTCCAAAAAAGGGGTCGCAGCAGAAGGGTCAACAAGGGGGGGCATCGGATAGGAAAAGCCAGGGCCAGCCTCAATTACAGCCCTTAGGGGCTGCGCCGGCTACCCAGCCTTCCAAATCTTTATGTAATAAAGGTCCAGGGCTAAGTGATCAAAACACAAACGTAAACTCGGAGCTAATAAATGACCCGAATTTACCCTTGAACAGAGAACCAACTATAACGGATGTATTCATGGCTGTAGGGGTGTGTAACGGCTCGCTTAAAGATGTTTGTGAACAGATGAAAGGTGTTAAAGCAGATCTGTTATTGGTTAGACAAGATCTGCAGAAAACGGCGGAGAGAACAACGGCCCTGGAAGAAAGAGTCAGTGGGCTAGAAGATAATGTGCTCCCAATAACCAAAGAAATAAAATGGCTGAAGGAACAGCTATCTAAACAAGCCTCTAAGTTAGATGAGATGGAGAACAGGAGTAGAAGAGATAATGTGAGGCTGATAGGTTTACCCGAAAGGAGTGAGGGCGCCAACCCAATTGCATTCCTAGAAAAATGGCTGGGGGAGCTAATCGGGAAAGAATCATTCTCGGCTTCGTTCTCCATCATAAGAGCTCACAGGATCCCTTTCAGGGCACCATCGGAGGGGGGCCACCCGAGACCCCTCCTCCTGAGATTTCTTAACTACCAGGATAAAGTAACCTTATTACGGAAGATCAGGGAAGCAGGGGAGGTTTTTTTAAAGGAGCAAAAATATTGTTTTATTCCGACTTCTCTCCGGATTTGCAGAGGCGTAGGGCAGAGTTTACCCAGGCAAAACTCAATCTACAAAAATTTAAGTTGCCCTATGCTCTTTTATATCCGGCAAGATTGCGGGTTGCGGCTCTGGGGGAGACTCTGTTTTTTAACTCCCCTGCTGAAGTTGAGAAGTGGCTGGAAGATAATAGGGAAAAAATCACAAATTTTACGTAGAGAATGGGGGAAGATATAATAGGCCGGGATATCAATAGGATGGCACGACAAGGCATTGGGAGGTACAGGGGCTGTATCTTTGTTTTTGTTTTTTTCTTGTTCTTGCTTTTTTTTTTTTTTTTTTTTTTCTTCTTTTTTTTTGTCCCGGTGGGGGGTGTCCCTCAAGTTTCCACCCCTTCCTGCCATCTGTTAATGCTTTTTGTTATAAGGGGATGGGTGCACACAGCTATTTGTGGGTAGGGTGGTGTGGGGTTGTGAGTGGAAGATTTGGCGTAAAAGGCTGGTGTTAGTGTAAGAGGCAACGGTCATGGTAAACCCCCAGGGGGTACACCTAGATAGGTGGGTACGGGTGGGGGGGGGGATGGGGTGGGAGGGTAGGGGAGGTTAGGTGGGGAGGGAAGGGAAGGGGTGGGAAGATGGGAGGGAGGGGAAATAGGGTGGGTAAATCATTCCTTACGAACACTTATACCACTAGAAATTATAACGGAGGTATCCAGACCTTCCTTAAGATTATTTTTGCACATACAGGCACTTTTTGTAGTAAATAGGTTTTTGGTTGTTCTACACGCACATGCAAGCACTGTCTATGGCAAATCTATGCCCAAAGTAAGGCTAATATAGCCAAAATGAATACGTGGTCTCGAGGCCAAGTATGCACACACACGGAACTGTTATAATAGTCACTAGGAGGAGAAAAATTAGTTTTGGGTTAGGGTTATATATATTAAATTTCTCTTATATCTTTCTGTTATATACGTTTGTATGTGTTGGGGTAAAGGATATTCTTCAGTCTTTAGATGTTAGCTAAGACTCTGAAAATAGGATCCTGGAATGTCAGGGGCCTAGGTACACCACTTAAAAGATTAGCAGTGTTCTCCATGATGGAGAGATGTGGGGCTGATCTGGTCTGTCTGCAGGAAACCCACCTAACCAAGGAAACTATTCATCACCTACAGATGAAAAAATTTCAAACCCAATTTCATGCGGTTCACTTCTCCTACAGTAGGGGAGTGAGTGTTTTGGTAAAGTCTGGGGTGAAGTTTTCCTGCAGCCAGGTCAGGATAGACGAGTTGGGTAGATACATCTTTTTATTATGTTCTATTGAAAACGCCAGGTATGTGGTGGCAAATATATATATCCCTCCGCCCTTTAATCTGGATGTCTTGCTTAAACTGTATGAATTTTTGATAGATAAAAAAGAGGTGCCGATTGTAGCAATGGGGGACTTCAACGAGGTTCTAGATAAAGGGCTGGATAGATTCCCACTACGAAAAAGCTCAGAGGACTCAGTAAGGAGTCGGTTAAGCTTTTTTCTGGAAGAAGTGGGATTAATGGATTTGTGGAGGGCACGGAACCCAGGCGTGCTGCAATATACTTGCTGTTCTGCATCTTACTCCGTGCTTTCAAGGATAGACCTAGCCCTAGGAAATGATAGGGCTCTCCAGATGGTAGAAAAAATAAAATACTGGCCAAGAGGCATCTCAGACCACTCACCTATGGTAGTCATTTTAAATCTTGGGGAGCCTAGGCCCCGGAAGAACTGGAGTATAAGCCCGTACTGGTTTGAAATTATTAAAAAGACGGATGGGATACTTTCCTCCTTAAGGGAGTTTGTTGAGATCAATCAGGGAACGGTGTCCCCTTCTACGCTATGGGACGCCCTTAAGGCTTTTTTTAGGGGGGTCCTGATACAGCAGATAGCTACATTCAACAAAGAGGCTAGAAGGGAGGAGGAGAGCTTGGTGAGAGACGCTTTTGAAGCAGAAAATAACTATACTTGCAACCCAACCCCGGAGACGGAAAGTATCTGGCAAGAGAAACAACAAGCATATAAATCAGTGGTTATACAGAAAGCAGAAACCAGGCGGTTACTCCAAAGACAAGAATCTATGGTGGAGGGCGAGAGAATGGGAAGGACATTGGCTATGCTAGCTCCATCCACGGTCCTCGCGATTAGATCCCAGAGCGGTGAGGTAGTATCAAGCACCTTAAAAATAGTACAAGCCTTCAGGAATTACTATAAAAAACTGTATTCCCCCCAGAAGAGGGGTAAGGAGGCCAAGATGGAGGACTTCCTAAGGGGGTTAGACATCCCCACCATATCACAAGAAGAAAGAGATATATTAGATGCCCCAATATCTATAGCAGAATTACACCAAGAAGTAGCAGGCATGGCAACCCATAAGTCGCCCGGGCCAGATGGTCTTCCAATTGAGACCTACAAACACTATGGTGAAGTGTTGATCCCCGAACTGCTGAAAGTTTTGGGGGGGCGCTTGAGGGGGGCCAATTACCTGCCTCAATGCTAGAAGCAACTATTATTGTATTACAGAAAGAAGGGAAAGATCCCTTGGATATGGCCGCCTATAGACCAATTTCTCTCTTATGCACGGACGTAAAAATTCTGGCCAAAGTGCTGGCAGCAAGATTGAATGGGGTTATCCATAAGCTGATCCACGAGGACCAGGTGGGCTTCATAGCCAATAGATCCACGAGCCTGAATATTAGAAGGGCGTTTTTGAATGTACAGACCCCAATGGTGAACGAGGGTTCGAGAGCGTTGATGACCCTTGATGTATCCAAGGCTTTTGATAGCGTGGAGTGGGGCTATATGTGGCGCGTGCTGTAGAACTTTGGATTTGGCCCTGCCTTTATAGGGTGGATTAGAATGCTATATACTCGACCCAAGGCAAGATTAAAAATTAACAACGAATTGTCGGACTGGTTTGAGCTGGAGAGGGGGACGAGGCAGGGGTGCCCACTCTCCCCTCTGTTGTTTGCACTAGCGATGGAACCCCTGGCCATTTCCATAAGGGGAAGTCGAGCGATAACCGGCTTCCAGAGAAAAACAGGCGAGGAAAGAATCGCATTGTATGCGGATGACATTCTGTTATTTTTGGGAGACTCGAGGAAATCGCTACCGGGAGCAATGAGGATAGTGGAGGACTTCGGCAGTTTTTCTGGCTTAGAGATAAACTGGGAGAAATCAGAGTTTCTACCGATAGACCCCATAAATGAGACAATAGCACGTGGTATGCCTCAGGTGGTAATAGTGGAAGCTCTGAAGTACCTAGGGATTGTCCTGACGAAGGACCCTGTTCTATATATTAGTAAAAACCTTGTTCCTCTATTAACAACATTTAAACGAAAAATAGGAATTTGGAGACGCCTGCCTCTATCAGTTGCAGGAAGATGAAGCTTAATAAAAATGATATGGATGCCACAACTGCTATACGTCTTGCATAATTCCCCTGTCTGGATAGGTAAGAAGTGGTTTAAAAAAATTGGCAGTCTCTTTAGGGAATTGATTTGGAAGGGGAAACAAGCCAGGATCCATCTTGGAGTGCTCCAGCTCCCTACCCAGGAGGGGGGCTTTGCCCTCCCACATCCCGAGAGTTATTTTTACTCAACTCAGTTGCAGCAATTATTGGGCTGTGGGATACCGAAAGGAGGCACCCCTAATGGCAAGTTACTGTTGTTGAGCTCCACACATAATACAATTATTGAAGCCCTAGATAAATTTCCAACAATTAAATTGATAATCAAACTTTGGAAAACAGTTAAGAAAAAGATGGGGTATGGAGCCTTAACAGCCTACTCTCCTATTTGGAACAACCGTAATTTGCAGGAAGTTCTAAAGATAGGCATATTTAGAGAGTGGGAGAAGCTTGGTATCAGTAAGCTAAGTCAATTATATAACGACTCTGGGTTAAAGAAATTTTCAGAACTGGTTAGGGAGTTTAAGCTTCCCCGGGGGTCTTTCTTCCTATATGTCCGGTTGGAACATGCCCTTAAAGCACAATTTAAAGCCCAGACTCCGAGATGGGAAGAGATGCCTCTATTTCAGTGCATAACTCAAATAACCCCCACTAGAAGGGTAATTTCAAGAATTTATGACCAATTAAGCAAATCGGTTAATAGCAGGGAAATACTCCTTGGGGTAAAGGCTAAATGGGAAGAGGAGGTGGGAGGAATGACCCAGGAACAATGGGCGAGAATTTTGGAGTTGGGAGCGCAGGTTTCTGTGACCCCTTCACAGAGACTCTCACACTTAATGCTGTTAAACAGAGCCTATTATACTCCTAAAAGACTTTTTAAATTTGGGAGAAGGCCCAATGACAACTGCCCCAGGTGTCGAAGTACGGGAGATCTCATTCACATGGTGTGGAGGTGTCCCAAGCTGTTTAGATACTGGGAGGAGGTGACTGGGAACTTGGGAAATATTTTCGGTACGACAGTGGCAAACGAGGCCTTGGCTTGTATTCTGGGGCATAGAAGAGTGATGGGACAAAGGTTGAGTACTACCTTAGCTGTCACGCGGGCCCTGTTTCAGGCTAGAAAGTTGATAGCACTTAGATGGCAGGTAAAGGAGCCCCCCACCGTGAAAGACTGGATCTCTACAATGAATGAAACCTTGGGTAGGGAAAGAATGGAGTACATAAAAAGGGGCAATCTTCAGGAATTTGAAAGCATGTGGAAGATGTGGATAGAGAAAGTGAAGAGTCATTAATAGTGGGATCGGCATAGACACGGAATAGACTGAGGGATGGGCTTAATATAGGTATATAGGCAACTGGTATCCTTGCAGGCAAAGGATGCTATAATAAAGTGTTTCTGGATATTAACATTTTTAGTTAAATATATAGTTTAGTAGGGCACAGGATAAATATATAGGGAGCAGGTGGGGGGGGGGGGATCGGGGTATTAGGGCATAGGTAATTTGGTACACAATACAGGCTGGGTCAGTAGAAGATGGTCACGGGGACCCCACAAGTTCATTTTTACAAACCTCTCTTCTTGTATCTTTTGTTGGTGTTTTTGTCCTTTTTCTTTCTCCTTACTGGTCCCCTCTTTCTCTAAACTGAGTTGGAAAAGGATGGGTCCCTTTGGTTATCGAGTCCTAGTTGGTGGGGCTTACGAGATGGAAGTGACAGAGGACTTGTTGGTAAAGAGGCGTAATGGAATCCGTTGGTCATTATGACGATATAAAAAGCAATGAGAAAAAGTATAATCCACTATGATGTGAATACAAGAAGGCGACAGTTAATGAACATCAAACTGATTTAGCCCTCTAAATACTGTTTACTGATGTGGGAAAAAAAAAAAAAAAAAAGAACATCACTAAGGGAGCTAGGGAGGAGGTGGAATCCTAATGGGTAGAACTCCAAAGGGATGAAGCTGAGGGGAAAATAATACTGGGAGTATGCTATAGGCCCCCTAACCCAAGGGAGGAAGGGGAGACAGATCTCCTATCACATTTTGGATTAGCAGCAAGGGTGGGAAGTGTTATCATAATGGGGGATTTTAATTATCCAAACATAGACTGGGCGGAGGGAACTGCGCATTCATCTAGGGCTTGCCAGTTCCTAAATGTCTTGCAGGACAATTTTATGGGTCAGATGGTAGATGCACCAACTAGAAATAAAGCCTTACTGGATCTACTGATTACCAACAATACAGAGCTGATCACGGATGTGAAAATACGGGGCAATTTAGGTAACAGCGATCACAGGTCAATTGGCTTCAGTATAAATCACACAAATAGGAAACATAAGGGGAATACAAAGACGCTAAATTTCAAAAGAGCCAACTTCCCTAAACTACAAACCTTTGCCAAAAGGCATAAATTGGGATAAAATCTTAGGAACAAAGAACACGGAGGAGAGATGGGTTTGCTTTAAGAGCATATTAAAAAAGGGTATTAGCCAATGCATCCCATTGGGTAATAAATTTAAAAGAGCGAACAAAAGTCCTGGATGGCTTAACTCCAATGTAAAAATGCATATAAAAGCAAAGGAGAAGGCCTTCAAAAAATACATGGTTGAGTGATCATCATCAGCATTTAGACTTTATAAAGAATGCAATAAGAAATGTAAGGGTGCAATAAGGACAGCTAAGATAGAACATGAAAGACACATAGCGGAGGAGAGCAAAAAAATCCCAAGAAATTCTTTAGGTATATAAACAGTAAAAAAGGGAGGACAGACCATAAAGAATGAGGAAGGACATCTGGTTACAAAGGATGGGGAGATGGCGAAGGTATTGCATTTATTCTTCTCCTCAGTCTTCACGAGGGAATCGGGGGACTTCAGTAGCCAAAACTGTAGTGTTTATCCTCTCGACACATCACAGGAAGCACCTCCATGGTTAACAGAGGACAGAATTAAAATTAGACTTGGGAAACTTAACATTAATAAATCACCGGGACCAGATGGCTTGCACCCGAGGATACTTAGGGAACTCAGTCAAGTAATTGCCAGACCATTGTTCCTAATTTTTACTGACAGTCTACTGACTGGAATGGTACCAGCTGATTGGTGAAAAGCCAATGTAGCACAAATATTTAAAAAGGGCACAAAATATATCCCTTGCAATTACAGACCAGTTAGTCTAACATCAATAGTATGTAAACTCTTGGAGGGGATGATAAGGGACTATATACAAGATTTTAGTAATGTGAACGGTATCATTAGCAGTAATCAGCATGGATTCATGAAGAATCATTCTTGCCAAACCAATCTATTAACCTTCTATGAGGAGGTGAGTTGCCATTTAAATAAAGGAAGGCCTGTAGCCATGGTGTATCTGGATTTTGCAAAAGCATTTGATACAGTTTTGGCATGGACCATAGGGTGAGTATATGGACTGAAAACTGGCTACAAGGGCGAGTTCAAAGGGGGGTGATAAATGGGGAGTACTCGTAATGGTCAGGGGTGTGTAGTGGGGTCCCCCAGGGTTCTGTGCTGGGACCAATCCTGTTTAATTTGTTCATAAATGACCTGGAGGATGGGTTAAACAGTTCAATCTCTGTATTTGCGGACGATACTAAGCAAAGCAGGGCAATAACTTCTCCACAGGATGTGGAAACCTTGCAAAAAGATCTGAACAAATTAATGGGGTGGGCAACTACATGGCAAATGAGGTTCAATGTAGAAAAAAGTAAAATAATGTATTTGGGTGGCAAAAATATGAATGCAATCTATACACTGGGGTGGAAGCTCTGGGGGAATCTAGATTGGAAAAGGACCTGGGTGTCCTAGTAGAAGATAGGCTCAGCAATGGCATGCAATGCCAAGCTGCTGTTAACCAACGCAAACAGAATATTGGCATGAATTAAAAGGGGGATTAATTCCAGAGATAAAACAAGAATTCTCCCGCTCTACAAGACACTGGTCCGGCCGCACCTAGAGTATGCTGTCAAGTTTTGGGCACCAGCCCTCAGGAAGGATGTACTGGAAATGGAGCGAGTACAAAGAAGGGCAACAAAGCTAATAAAGGGTCTGGAGGATATTAGTTATGAGGAAAGGTTGCGAGCACTGAACTTATTCTCTCTGGAGAAGAGACGCTTGAGAGGGGATATGATTTCAATATACAAATACCATACTGGCGACCCCACAATAGGGATAAAACTTTTTCACAGAAGGGAGTTTAACAAGACTCGTGGCCACTCATTAAAATTAGAAGAAAAGTGGTTTAACCTTAAACTACGTAGAGGGTTCTTTACGGTAATGCCCTGTACACACGATCGAACATTCCGACAACAAAATCCATGGATTTTTTCCGACGGATGTTGGCTTAAACTTGTCTTGTATACACACGGTCGCACAAAGTTGTTGGAATTTCCGATCGCCAAGAACGCGGTGGCGTACACCACTTATGACGAGACTAGAAAAGGGCAGTTCTGAACCAAGCGTGGCACCCTTTGGGCTCCTTTTGCTAATCTCGTGTTAGTAAAAGTTTGGTGAGAGACGATTCGCGCTTTTTCAGACTCATGGTTTACAGATCGTTTTCTGCCATTCAGTTTGTGCTTGTGGGTTTGTATCTGGTCTTCAGTGCGTGCAGTCAGTTCGTATTGGATTATTCAGTGTGTTCTTGTCCACTCGTTGCTGTTTTTCAGGCCGCTCTACACAGGCCTTGCTGTTCTTCAGTGCGTTCTGTTACTTCATTCTGAGCAGCCGACCGTTTTCTAGCCATGTTGCGTATATGTACTCCTCGTAGAGTTCGTGCTGTGTGGGGGCTTGGTGTTGGGGTCCTGACCTTGACACAAGTCCAGTCCATGAACAGGGCGAGGAGGAGTTCATGGACCAAGAATGGTTTGCTTCAGCGTGACCAGTTCTGTCATATGCCTTTGCTCCGTGAGATCCGTGAGAATAATCCTGATGATTTCAGGAACTTTCTCCGGATGATGGACCCTGTATTTCACCATTTGTTGGCTTTGCTGACCCCCTATATCAGCAGGCAGGATACCTGCTTGAGGCAAGCCATCACTCCGGAGCAGAGGCTAGTCGCCACCCTGCGGTACTTGGGGAGAAGCTTGCAGGACATCAAGTTCTCGACAGGCATCTCCCCGCAGGCTCTGGGGATCATTATCCCAGAGACCTGTTCTGCCATCATCCAGGTCCTGCAGAAGGATTATATTAAGGTAAGATTTATACTTTAATATCACATTTTATTGTATTTAATGTTTGATAATATATTGTATTTCTTTCCTCATTCCCTAATTACCATGATTGTAATATGCTGTGAATGTCCCCTTTGTTCTCATGCATGCTGGATTTTTGTGTAAGAATTTTTTTTGTCCTTCATGCATATTTGCCTTCACTTACCTCCCCAGCATGGTCTCCTGGCCCTATATTCACCTCATGTAGTCACTTAACAGTGTATTTTGTCAGCTCCATAGTAGTGCTTTACCCTAAAAAAAACCCTAAAATGGGGGTAAATCACATTTAAAAATGTGATTTGTACTTTAAATTCAGGCAGAGTGCCAGAGGCTTTTTTTTTGGGGTCTCCAAATCATTTGGAACACTCCCTCCCCCAACTGCTAAGTCAGCTGATACCAATTCTCTATCTATCCTCAATCATCTATCTGCTGACTTTGCCAAACCCATACACACTATACCCATCTCTTTTGTGGTCAGATGTATGGATGAATTCCCCAAAGCATGTAGTGCAAGAGCCTGCCTGTATACTTTCAAATGGTACTGTTTAAAGTTTTTGTATACTATTATTATCTTGATAGGTAATAGCAGAATGTCCAAATGTGCTAAAATGTGTACAATGTGTATTTATATCTTTGTATTATAACACTTCTTACCTGTCCAGTGGGCTGTCAATAATGTAAGTAAGGAGGGGCTGGCCAAAGTAATACACATTATTTAGGCATTCGTCTCTCAATAAAGTGGAGAGGGTTACCTGTCCAAAAGATCTCCCCCCCCTAAAATGTTAGAAATGGCCCATGAGAGGGGGGAGGGGGAATCTGATAGGTGGACCTTATACCTTGGTCTTTCAAAACTCCCTAAAATAAATGTTATACTGATGTTGGCCAAGAATGTTTGTGCCTAATCTGCTTTCCCTGTTTAGGTGCAAAATGATTATTTTTTTTCTGGTTTGACTCCACAGTTTCCTTCCAACCCACAAGAATGGCAGACTGTGGCCTCCCACTTTGCCCAGCGGTGGGACTTTCCTAACTGTGGAGGGGCAATTGATGGGAAACACGTCCACATCGTCCCACCACCCAACTCAGGGTCATACTATTACAACTATAAGGGGTTCAATAGTATTGTGATGTTGGCGGTGGTGTCGGCTACTTATAAGTTCCTGTATGTGGACGTGGGGAAGACTGGCCGGATGTCCGATGGTGGAGTCATCGCCCAGACGGAGTTCTACAGGCATCTCTAGAATGGCAGCTTGGACTTGCCACCTCCAGAAGACAATGTGGAAGGACTCCCATTCATCTTCGTTGCTGATGAAGCATTTGCGCTGGGGGACCATCTTATGCGGCCATCCCCTATGAGGACCCTCAGCCCGGACCAGAGGGTTTTTAATTACCGGCTGGCCAGAGCCAGAAGAGTGGTGGAGAACACATTTGGAATCATGGCCAGCCGGTTTCGCCTATTTCTTACACCCATACACATGGCGGAGTACAAACTGAATCATATCATCCTGGCGTGCTGTGTTCTACACAACTTTTTAAGGCAAAATTCTGCCAACTATGCTGCCTCAGTTGGGCCTGAGGCCGGGAAATTAATAATGAACCAACCCTGACGGCGCTTGAAAGTGGCCATGCTGGCTTGCCCCCCATGAGTGCCCGTGAGGTCCGTCTTAGATACCTTGATTACTTTGCGGGTAGGGGGGCCATCAATATGCCAGACAATGTCTGAAACATTTAAAAAATAATTTTAACTACTAAAATCTTTGGTGACATTTACTGCTTGTGTGAAAATGTGGGGACAATGAAAAAATTGTATGCCTATGCCTCACATCAATCCGCGCCTCAGAATCACTCAGCTATTAGATGCAGTAGAACCAAGCAGCTGCCTTAAAAATGAAAACATATAATGAACAATAAGTCTGGAAATCAAAACAAACGTGTCCAATCTTTGATTTGTTAAACCTATTGAGGCAGCGCTACGTGTCCGATATTAAAAAACACTGTATATAGACCCAATGTTTAAAAGACAGGAAAGTTCATAATCAAAGATGCAGACTGTGGATGTGAGGGTGAACTTGGAAATTCTTTCACCAGTAGCAGTCACCGCGTGAGGGGGTCACCCCCCGTGAGATTGCACTCACCACAATGTCTATAACCACAAGCCTTTGAGAGATGATCTTTAAATCTTTAAATCTTTGCCGTCTCCTTGCTTCAGCCACCAGGTGGTGCAAGACCCTCACGGTATGTACAGCATGGGGAGAAATGAAATGCCAGATAGTGTAATATTGCTAAAGGCAGTTTATTAAACACTTCCTAAAAACAAATTCCCCATATAAAATATGCGTACCAGATAAATAAAAACATTGAGCATTGAAAGGTGCACTGTGCCTGTATTGGTGTTCCCGGGAGGAATTCCTAGATGCGAACCGTCCACAACTATGCCGTTCGCTTCCTGGTTCCCTTCCGTGGAACGCAAACGTCACTTCCGGTTGATTACGACCCTGACGCGTTTCGTCACTTCCGGACGTCATCTGAGGGCGTAATCAACCACTCACAAGGCCGGCTTTTTATACTGATGACAGATTTACCCAGCGAATCAGGGAGACAGAGAAACGAACCACTCCCACTGCTCTAATCCAGCTCTCAGCACTGTCAGCAAAGGAGGGCTCTGGCTCACGGCCCGCTGGCACTATTTTAAACTGAACCAGCCAACGGCATTTAAAAACCAGTGACTTTTACAACTTATTTGACCTCCATCTAGGATACTGCTGTCCCCAGTGGAATTCAAATACATTTACTGCCTATGAGTCGAATACACAAATATGTAACAGATATACTAGATGTGTGTACATACTTGATGGTGGGAACAATCAAAAAAACTGCAAGTGAAGATGCAGCTAAAACAAACCACAGAATAGGGAAGGAAATGACACAAGGAATGAAATGCAAACTCTCGAATGACACACGTCCTTCTTATTTACCGTTCTCATAGCAAACATGAAAAGCAGATATTGAAATGAGTGAATCTTCGACAGATCTTATTATGTTAATCCAATATTACAATGAAAATATATGTGTTAATCTACACCCATATAAATTAGTGATTAACCCGGGAGGAAGTGTTCACAATCGCTTTGCATTTCATTATGGGATAGAATACTGGTCATTGCAACCGCTATTCCAATTTAGCTACACTCTGGTGAATAAATATTAAAATGCATTAAACAATAATACATGTCCAAAAAATGATCCATGTCCAAAAAACAAAATTATGTGTATTCTACGGCACATGAAATATATTTAAAATGCATTAAAATCGCATCATGATGCGATATTTAAAATTTATAAGGTTAAATATAGAAATACGTTTAAAATTAATAGATTATTAGCTATATCAACAGGGAGTATGTATATTGTTACTAAATGATAAAAAGTATTTTGTATTATGTATCACTAATAAAACAATTTATATCTAGCTCTATGTTTAAGCCACGGGGGGAGAGCACATCTACAGAGTAGATCCACTGGGTTTCATGTTTCGACAATTCGCGGATACGATTAAGACCTCTCCAGTGGGTTTGGAGTTGTTCTATCCCCCAAAATTCCAACCCCTTGGGGTCTCTGTTGTGTTTCAACCTAAAGTGCAGAGACACATTATGGTCTTTATACCCATTTTTTATATTGTTGATGTGCTCTGAAATTCTGACTCGTAGTAGCCTTTTGGTCCGGCCTATATATAACAGGCCACAGGGACACCTTAGCGCATATACTACATAAGAACTATTACACGTAATAAATTGTTTTATCTCGAAGGAACGTGCATTTACTGGAGAAGTGAAGCTATTGATTCCCCTCAGAGGTCTGGTGACTTCCCTGCATGCTTTACACTTTCTACACGCAAAGAAACCATTGCGGTCCCAGAACGTCTGTGGTTTTGCGGGGGGATCTAAAACTTTTTTAACGATTCTATCTCCAAAGTTCACTGATTTTCTGTAGATGAACTGCGGTACAGGTGGAAGTACATTTGTCAACTTTTTGTCCATTAGAAGGATATGCCAATGTGCTTTAAAGATGTTTTCCACTTCTTTATATTGGGAGTGGAATTGTGAGATAAATCCCCATTCATTTTTTCGTGCACTATCTTTCTTTAATAATTTCTCCTGAGTTGATTCTTGTAGGCATTCTGATCTGGGTAAAGTTGCCACTTCCTCTACCACCTTTTGTAGTATTTCTGTTTTGTATCCTTTAGCCTCAAACCTTTCTACAAGGATCCTAGATTGTAGATGGAATTGCGTATCCTCGGAACAGTTTCTTCTCACCCTCATAAGCGTTTTTTTAAAAAATACCTTGGTCTCCTCAACCTCTAACTCAGTACAGAGGACCACAAACCTGGACCCATCAAAAAATGCCTTATTGGAAGGAACAGCAACCACAAAAGAACTACCCGCAGCAATCAGTGATGGACAAAAACAACACAGAGGATGTAGGGCAGGATCTAGAATCCAAAAAAAGAAGAAGGGGGTCCGAATAGGGGGCATTTTCAACTTATCCAAAGTTCAACTAACACAGAAAGAAACCAATATTTTAAACCTTGGTCTCAAATGTGGCCTAAAAAAGCCCATTAATAAGTTTGATGTCTTTATTGATGTTCACAAATATATCAGAAGAGTGAACATCAAAAAATACTTTTTAGGTAGTAACTTGCCCCCCAACACCACTGCTGTACATAAACCCAATGAAGTAATTAACAGTGGCCTGAAAAATAAATCCCTATTTAATCCCTTAAACAACCCAAATCATCATGTAGAAGTCTTTAAGGGCCTTATCTTACGGGATCTAGAACATTTGAAACCAAAGAAAGATGTAAACATGAGGTACATCAGTGAGGGCATCTCCAGCCTGGAAAAAAGGAAAGACATTATCATAAGGCCCGCCGATAAGGGAGGAGGAGTGGTGATACTCCCGAAGGAGATGTATCATGGTCAAATCATGGAAATGTTGTCAGATCAAGTGACGTATAGGCCTCTAGAGAAAGACCCAACTAAAGAGTATAAAAATCAACTAAAAACTCTCGTGGAGATGGGATCTAAAAGTGGGGTATTGAACGAAAAGGAGAGACGATACTTGGTACCATTAAGTAATCGCATACCCACTCTATACACCCTGCCCAAGATTCATAAAGATGCCATAAATCCCCCTGCAAGACCCATAGTAAACAGTATAGAGTCGGTCTCTGCCAGAATGGGTCAGTATCTAGATTGCTTTTTGCAAAAAAGTGTTGTTAACACTCGGTCGTATTTAAGAGACACAAAAAGTTTTTTAAATCTTTTACAAGTGGTGGATTTAACGGACAAACCTCAAGTTTTGTTGGTAACAGCCGATGTAGCGTCGTTGTATTCTATAATACAACATGACGATGCTTTATTGGCATTAAATTGGGCACTCTGCCAAAGAGATGATTTACCTTTTAATCAGAAAGTCTTTTTAAGGAACGCTCTCGATTTTTGCCTTGGCCATAATTATTTTTGGTACGGCAATAAGTTTTACACACAACAGAGGGGCGTGGCAATGGGCGCAAAGTTTGCGCCGAGCATTGCAAACCTATTTATGGCAGAATGGGAAGATAAGACCATTTTTAAAAACCAACGTCCGGAACTGATTTTTTATAAACGCTATATAGACGATTTGTTTTTTATTTGGGCAGGATCAACTGAGTCTCTTGAACAATTTTTACAAATTTTAAATTGTAATCACAATAATATCAGACTGAGTTCGAACTGGCACAATGAAACAATTAATTTTTTAGACGTCACTGTATATAGAAAGAATGACAAACTGGAGACCAAGGTATTTTTTAAAAAAACGGACAGGAATAGTTATCTGCCGATTACTAGCGGTCATCACCCACTGTGGCTTAAAAATATTCCGAAGGGGCAGCTTATGAGGGTGAGAAGAAACTGTTCCGAGGATACGCAATTCCATCTACAATCTAGGATCCTTGTAGAAAGGTTTGAGGCTAAAGGATACAAAACAGAAATACTACAAAAGGTGGTAGAGGAAGTGGCAACTTTACCCAGATCAGAATGCCTACAAGAATCAACTCAGGAGAAATTATTAAAGAAAGATAGTGCACGAAAAAATGAATGGGGATTTATCTCACAATTCCACTCCCAATATAAAGAAGTGGAAAACATCTTTAAAGCACATTGGCATATCCTTCTAATGGACAAAAAGTTGACAAATGTACTTCCACCTGTACCGCAGTTCATCTACAGAAAATCAGTGAACTTTGGAGATAGAATCGTTAAAAAAGTTTTAGATCCCCCCGCAAAACCACAGACGTTCTGGGACCGCAATGGTTTCTTTGCGTGTAGAAAGTGTAAAGCATGCAGGGAAGTCACCAGACCTCTGAGGGGAATCAATAGCTTCACTTCTCCAGTAAATGCACGTTCCTTCGAGATAAAACAATTTATTACGTGTAATAGTTCTTATGTAGTATATGCGCTAAGGTGTCCCTGTGGCCTGTTATATATAGGCCGGACCAAAAGGCTACTACGAGTCAGAATTTCAGAGCACATCAACAATATAAAAAATGGGTATAAAGACCATAATGTGTCTCTGCACTTTAGGTTGAAACACAACAGAGACCCCAAGGGGTTGGAATTTTGGGGGATAGAACAACTCCAAACCCACTGGAGAGGTCTTAATCGTATCCGCGAATTGTCGAAACATGAAACCCAGTGGATCTACTCTGTAGATGTGCTCTCCCCCCGTGGCTTAAACATAGAGCTAGATATAAATTGTTTTATTAGTGATACATAATACAAAATACTTTTTATCATTTAGTAACAATATACATACTCCCTGTTGATATAGCTAATAATCTATTAATTTTAAACGTATTTCTATATTTAACCTTATAAATTTTAAATATCGCATCATGATGCGATTTTAATGCATTTTAAATATATTTCATGTGCCGTAGAATACACATAATTTTGTTTTTTGGACATGGATCATTTTTTGGACATGTATTATTGTTTAATGCATTTTAATATTTATTCACCAGAGTGTAGCTAAATTGGAATAGCGGTTGCAATGACCAGTATTCTATCCCATAATGAAATGCAAAGCGATTGTGAACACTTCCTCCCGGGTTAATCACTAATTTATATGGGTGTAGATTAACACATATATTTTCATTGTAATATTGGATTAACATAATAAGATCTGTCGAAGATTCACTCATTTCAATATCTGCTTTTCATGTTTGCTATGAGAACGGTAAATAAGAAGGACGTGTGTCATTCGAGAGTTTGCATTTCATTCCTTGTGTCATTTCCTTCCCTATTCTGTGGTTTGTTTTAGCTGCATCTTCACTTGCAGTTTTTTTGATTGTTCCCACCATCAAGTATGTACACACATCTAGTATATCTGTTACATATTTGTGTATTCGACTCATAGGCAGTAAATGTATTTGAATTCCACTGGGGACAGCAGTATCCTAGATGGAGGTCAAATAAGTTGTAAAAGTCACTGGTTTTTAAATGCCGTTGGCTGGTTCAGTTTAAAATAGTGCCAGCGGGCCGTGAGCCAGAGCCCTCCTTTGCTGACAGTGCTGAGAGCTGGATTAGAGCAGTGGGAGTGGTTCGTTTCTCTGTCTCCCTGATTCGCTGGGTAAATCTGTCATCAGTATAAAAAGCCGGCCTTGTGAGTGGTTGATTACGCCCTCAGATGACGTCCGGAAGTGACGAAACGCGTCAGGGTCGTAATCAACCGGAAGTGACGTTTGCGTTCCACGGAAGGGAACCAGGAAGCGAACGGCATAGTTGTGGACGGTTCGCATCTAGGAATTCCTCCCGGGAACACCAATACAGGCACAGTGCACCTTTCAATGCTCAATGTTTTTATTTATCTGGTACGCATATTTTATATGGGGAATTTGTTTTTAGGAAGTGTTTAATAAACTGCCTTTAGCAATATTACACTATCTGGCATTTCATTTCTCCCCATGCTGTACATTTACTGCTTGTGTTTCTTTTAATTGACCCTGACAGAAATGTGGTAAGTCCTGAAAATGGCGTGATTGTGTAACATTACAAAGCACTGTTGGGTGTTATTTATTAAAGGCAAAGACACTTTGCATTACAAGTGCACTTGAAACTGCACTGAAACTGTATTTGTAGTGCAAAGTGGATTTTCCCTTAGGAAATAACCCCCATTGTCACAGAAAACACCAATTTGAGCACAACAAAAGTTTTGGAGCGTTGAAACAATAATCCACACATTCTTGATTAGCAATCTTTTTAATACCAGCACAATCACATGTGCATTTAGAAAAGGTTTTTAAAACAAACCAACATGTTTGTTGTATAACAATTTTTTGGGTCATTTTGCCATTTGACATTTGTTATGTTTACATTTTCAATCAATATATTCTTTTTTTTCCTTTATACACCATTTATTTACCATGATCTTTTATATTTTGCTGTTAAAGGACAACCTCCCCCTTGTTTATCAGGTTCTGCTGGCCACTGCTGTGCCTCGATACTTCTCTCTGCGGCGGACACATGTTTGCCCTGGCAGCCTCTGGGCTGCTTGTGTCTCCGTGTCTGGGAACTCGCTTCCCTTTGACAGGAGCGCGCGCTTGCGCAGTAGCACAGGGCTGTGCACCTGCGCAGTGCGGGCGAACAGACCCGGTTACGTCAAGGACCGCCCTCTCCTCGCCGTCCCCGACTTCCAGGTTGGGGTGCTCTTATAGCGGCCAGCGATGGCCGCTATGTGAGCTTACAGCCTCCTGACGCTGCGCTGGATGAGGATCGCTTTTCACGGGTGAGTTTCCCCCCCCCCTTCCCCCCTCTCTCCCCGCTCCTTGTTAGCCTCCCGTCCCCTCTTATCCTTGGTCCCACACACATTACTCTGTGTGGCGCTTCTGTGTAACCCTGTACTGCAGTGGTATCATAATCCCTGCTCACTGCTATACCTTTATTACCTTTTCTTTCCCTGGTCATGACTGCCTCTCAGCTTGGTACAGACTGTCTTTTACTTACTGTCAGTCTGTATTACCTTACCTATTTTTAAATCCTGCTTTACCTATTCCCAGCGTTTGTATGCATACCATTATACTACCTGTATTTCCATACGTATGGTAATTTTAATATATCAATCTTGATTTCAGTGGCTGCTGTGACCTTCCCCCTCCCCCTTTGTACGTATTAATGGTTTCAGCTCTAGGGGGCTCCTACGGTTAACAGTTTCATGGTCCTTCCTGACCTCCCTATTCTATGGTCCTTCTTATGGGAAGCTCTCATCCACCCCAGCTCATGCGTCATATAGTCAATTAACCTCCAGGTGGTGAGTGTCAGCCTTAATACTACCAGTATGCAGTCTTTTTAACTGTTTACCCTTTCCTTGCATGGACGGGATTATTGGGTTCCCTTCCTATCACCCATCTTCTCTTCCCTCACCCCCCCCCTTCCCTGTCCATCTTTTCCTCCCCTCCTCCCCCCCGCCTCTCCTTTCCCCCCCCCTCCCCTTCCCCACCTTTGCCCTCCCTTCCCCCTCCCCCCTTCCCCCCCCTTCTCTTCTCCCCTTTCCCCCCTCTTCCCCCACCCCTTGTCTTTTTTCCCCCCTGTTTATCTGCCCCTCTTTGCCCCTCCCCTCCCCTTCCTCCTTTCCTTCCCTTTCCCTCTCCCCCCCCCTTCTCCCCCTTGCTTTCGCAGTACCCTAAGCCTCAATTAATATCACATCATCTTTTTTGCCCCTTCACTGCACCTTGGTCTGGATTCTCTGTTAGATATTCAACTGGCACTTCTATACCCCACCTTTCTCTGGATATCATAGTCTGGTGACTTGTACATTTCATTTATTCAAAATTTATCCATCAGAGGCTGTTTTTCATCCCCTGTGTCCGCCGCAGGGGGAATCACATGGGGCCTTGCATACCCGCAGAGAATTCCTTCCTTATTGTTTATCATTTGTATGTAATGGTTTGATGTATTATGAATAACTTTGCTGCGGTATCTATTTCATTATATGTACTTTTTGTGATGTCTGTATTTGTTACAACTATTTTATGTCTACCATAGATATGGCTCTCCTGAAGAAGCGGTGAGAACCGCGAAACCGGTCGAGAATCTAAGCTATATTTATATCTACCATCAAAATTGGGTGGAATCCACTGGTCTAACTCTGTGGTATTCCTTTTCTCCCCCCCCCCTTCTTTGCTATGGCTGTATGTATTGTTATTGTTTCAAATCGCAATTGTATGCGGTATTGTAACTTTTTAAATACTGTTTCTATTAAAATTGAATTTTTATAAAATCTGTTATTCCCCTTCTTACCCCTTATGTTCATTACATATTTACATTGAGTACCGCAATAGTCCCCCCTTTTCTCCCCTGTCAGGGGGTGGAGACATTGGCTGACAGGAGCAGCTAACTGCGGCCGTCCCCTTCCCCCTTCTTTTCCTTGAATTTTTTGGGTCACATTACTAAAAGTAGAAATGTCCATTTAAAGTGGTGTTCCAGCCGAAATTATACTTTTTAAATAAAAATACCCCTATAATACACAAGCTTAATGTATTCTAGTAAAGTTAGTCTGTAAACTAAGGTCTGTTTTGTTAGTTTATAGCAGTAGTTTGTTATTTTATAAACTTTCAGCAGGCCGTGGCCATCTTAAGTCTGGGCATCTGAAGCCAGACTGTATTTCTTCCTGGATTTCATCCTTGCAGATCTCGCACATGCTCAGTGCAGCACAAGCAGTGTAATAGGTTTCAGGTCAGGTTTCCATAGCAACAGCAGTGTCAGAGGAAGTTGCTGCCCCTTCCCAGAAGGCATTGCAAGCAGGAAATGATGCGATGGGCCGCGGCCAGGGAGGAGGAAGTGAAAAATGAATACAGCAGATATACAGTAGGTGCTGAGAAAAAAAATAAAAAAATATCCAATTCGTTTACAGTGCACAGTTTAGTGAGGGATGCTGAAGAGTTGTAAAAGTGGGTGGAACTCCACTTTAAGGTAAAACAGGCATGTTTAAAACCAACAAGACAGACACAAATCTGGAACTTACAAAGTTCAATTTTTAAAGAAATTGAAGGCAATATCAGACATGAGTATTTATAAACTGTGTTTGATATTGCGTTCAGATGGGGTGAAGTCACCCCTGTAAAAGCCAAATTTTGAAGATGCACACAAATTGCCGAATGTCAACATGTGCTACCTGCCATCACGGGGGATCAAGGGACGTGTTTTGGGGGTGCAACCCCTTCCTCCCAGCTACTTTATTATTGAGGAAGGGGTTGCACCCCCAAAACGCATACATTGATCTCCCGTGATGGCAGATAGCACATGTTGACACACTGTGTGCATCTTCAAAATTTGGCTTTTCTCAAATCTGTCAAAAAAAGAAGAGAAATTTTGAGATTACAAAAAGCACCAAAGGGGGAAGGGATTTGGAGGTGTTTCAAACTCGCCCTAAAACATCAATGATGTTCTTAATTTTTTTTTGAACATCATTGATGTTTTTCTGGATGTTTTCCAAGTCCCTATTACACCCCCTGATCTCCCCGATCAGGATCTGTGGACTTTCACTGGTGAAATGCCCTGGATCCACAACATCACGATCACCTAAAAAGATAAAAACAAAAACACACCATGTATTATAAATATGTCGGCATCCATCTCTTACCTGAGCCTGTGGTCGCAGACACTCACCTGTTGTGGTGACAATTTCCACCACATCTCCTTCCTCCTCCTCCTCCTGTTGTCTTTGGTGGGTCTCCACTTCTTCCTGAGGTGGGGGGTCTGTGGTCTCCACGGGTGAGTGGTGTCCTCCCAGTCTTTTCTCCCCTATGTAAAAAAAAATAGGTATACTTAGCACACAGATATTTGATGACATAAATAGGAATATGAAACATTGCTTTGAAGTGGGGTACAATTGTCTATTTTGGCAGAGTTCCAAGATGAAGAAAAATGTTTGTCCTTTGTCAAGCTTGAATACTTACCTGTTTTGTACAAGCTTCACAGATGGAGTCACCCCTATAGTATACACTGGAGCACCTGTGTGGGACCCCCTAATAAAAAGGGTGTTCTTGTGTCCCACACTAGTGCTCCAGCATCCAGATGTGAAAACTGCTGCTGAGTGTCCTCTGCTTACACAGAATCTAGTTTGCATTACATTCTAGTTACAAACCCATCTACACAACAAAATTATTTTAAGAGAAGTAGGCCATAAAAAATTTATTCAAATGCATATGGCTAAAACAATGGTGTTTTCTAGGCCGAGAGAAAAATGTTTCATACGAATGAACAATGTGCCCATGAACATGAAAGTTGCCATTTTAAACTGTACAACAGTAAAGAAAAGCACATGGAGCAGCACGAACGTAATAAAAATAAAGAATAGGAACACAGCACAACTACTTACTTTTTTGCAGCACTCTCCTGATCCTTCTGTACTGCTCGTGCTCCCTTAATTTGAGGTCCGACCACCGCTTCCTGAGCTGATCCTTGGATCGTCGTACCCCAAAATTCCGGTGCAGACTTTTGACCACTTTCGCCATGATCCTGGCCTTTCTGACATTGGGGTTGGGGTAAGGTCCATACTTCCCGTCATAGTCGGCCTTCTTCAGGATACCAACCATCTCCACCATCTCCACAAAGGACATATTTGATGCCTTTAATCGTCTCCTTCTGGATCGGGACGTTTCAGGCTCCGGCTTTCCTCCTCCTCGTTGGTGTAATTATCAGACACCTGCTCTGTCTCCGCCATGTGCTCTTCCCCCACTGCGACGAATGAGAAGCGGCGGGGAATAGACTAGAAAGAACGTCAGGGGCAGGCGGAGTTTCACGCATGCGCAGTGTCTATAAAGCGCAACACGCATGCATAGTACATACGATCTGTGAGCGGAGGAGGGAGTATCGGGGACGCTGATCTTGATAACGAAGGTAAGATTTAAAATTGGGCCTATACTGCTTCTGGATTGAGGCCTGTATTTGGACAAGTTTAGAAGACTTTAGGCTGACATTAGGGTTTGTCTTGTGTTGTGTCTTGCAGTTAAAATGAATATCTTGAAGGATCATGACTTTATGCCAATCTTCATGGACATGTTCAGGGAGCTGCCCTGTCTGTGGCAGATAAACCACCCTGATTATAAGAACCAAACAAAGAGGAAGGCAGCGCTGGATAAATTGTTGCAATTTGTGAAGCCGGTGAGCCCCACGGCAGACATCACCTATTTTAAGATCCTAATTGGTGGCCTGAGGATCACTTATCTAAGGGAGCGCAAGAAGGTCCAGGATTCCCAGAGATCAGGAGCTGCAGATGACATTTATGTCCCCTGGCTGAGGTACTATGACAGACTGCATTTTCTGTCAGGTCAGACTGAACCCAGGCCAGCACTCTACACTCTTCCTTCCACGCTTCCTTCCCCCCCAGCTGAGGCTTCTGACGCCCAACCTGTGCCTTCCAGGCAGCAACATGTGGAGGAGCCCAGCTTGAGCCAGGTATAGCATTCTTCTAAATATTGCTGGTTGTCCAATCAATGATGTTAAATATATGTTAGTTTGGAGTACTAATTTATGATTGTGATTGATGAACCAAAAACTAAAACCATGTCCCTTTTTCATACACAGGGAAGTTTCAGCCAGGAGGTGGCCGGGCCAAGTAAGCTGCCCGATACCCAGGTCCCTCCCCTCTGCCTTCAAAGACAAAGTGGCAGGAAGAGGAGTAACCTGGAGGAGGCTGCCATAGGCCTATTTTGGAAGGCTACTGAGGCCCTCAGAACACCCCGCAGTGTGGAGGAGGACTTTGCTGCCATAACTGCATGCAAAATAATGCAGATGGAGGAGGGCCAAGGACTCCTATGTGAGTTTTTAACTTTGAAAGCTGTAAATAAGGGGTTGAGGGGCCAAATCACATGTGCAACCCACATTTGTCAGCTCACCCATAGTCCTCCTCCTCCTCCAGGTCCTACTCCTTCTCCTGCCACACCTCCAACACCAGAGCCACAGCGTGGAAGGAAGAGTCTAAGGAAGACCAGAGAGTGATGACCTGAGTTCAGTCTGGTCTGGCAAAATATGCAGCCTCTTGTATGATCACAGCCTGGGAACATACATGTCATTTGCTGCTTTCATGATCTCTGGGACTTCTGGACCAGACTGCACTCCCTTATATTTATCTAAAGGATTTTGGATTCCCCAGTGGGGCTTTAAAACAGCAAAGTACACCATTACAAAAATCATTAATATAGGTATTATGAAGACAGTTTATTGACAAAGTGTCCAGTAAAGTCATATGTTTATGTAAAGTCTGATCCAATGATAAGTTCATATTCCATAAAACGGCAAAAATACATTTATAATCCATAAAGCGGTAAAAATGCATTAACACATCATTACATTACATAGTGTAGTAAAATGCCGAAGCCCCGACGCGTTTCGACCTATATGCGGTCTCTTCAGGGGGCACATCTGAATCTATAAAATAGTTCAAATATTCAGAATTATAGATATTTTCTAGAAAAATGTCACATTAAATGAATCATGATGATGGGTTTTACCGTTAAAATGAAGTAGATGTCTCTGATAAGGGCATTAGGAGCCATTGAAGGGTCTGAGTGGTACGCAGGCCGTCCCCACCCCCCCCAGACGGGGAGAGAGAGCCAGCCCCAAGGGGCTTACAAGGAGCCACACTAATACACACCCCCCTGGGGGAGCGAAAGAGTGCACACCTGCAACAGACATCCATAGCCACGTGTAGCTCCCTCGGCGTCCCGGAAGACTGAGAGGTCCCGACCACCATCGTCATCTCCGTCGCAAAACACGTGACGTTATGATGGCGTGCGTGCGCCGGGCCCTCGCGCACGCGCACACTGCCATAGGCATTCCGGAGGTGAACACGGGACGCTGCCAGCAGGGTGAGGCTCGCCTCGGCGTCTGATAACAGACGCCGAGTAGAGCAAGCATGGGGGTATATGGAAAAATCCATACGCCCCCACCCTGCCGGGAAGTCCCAAAGGAGCCAGGCTCCACCCCGAGGGGGGGGAAGGTACAACTGCACCCACCGGAACTTTTTTATTTACATGTGATGCAATTAATATTCCCAAATATGTACACATTTTCAGTCTCAATATACAACAAAAAATTAATACTTACAATGATGACTTTAATACTAGTATATTACTTCATTAATGGCTATCTATGGATGTCTGTTGCAGGTGTGCACTCTTTTGCTCCCCCGGGGGGGGGTGTGTATTAGTGTGGCTCCTTGTAAGCCCCTTGGGGCTGGCTCTCTCTCCCCATCTGGGGGGTGGGGACGGCCTGCGTACCACTCGGACCCTTCAATGGCTCCTAATGCCCTTATCAGAGACATCTACTTCATTTTAACGGTAAAACCCATCATCATGATTCATTTAATGTGAAATTTTTCTAGAAAATATCTATAATTCTGAATATTTGTACTATTTTATATATTCAGATGTGCCCCCTGAAGAGACCGCATATAGGTCGAAACGCGTCGGGGCTTCAGCATTTTACTACACTATGTAATGTAATGATGTGTTAATGCATTTTTACCGCTTTATGGATTATAAATGTATTTTTGCCGCTTTATGGAATATGAACTTATCATTGGATCAGATTTTACATAAACATATGACTTTACTGGACACTTTGTCAATAAACTGTCTTTATAATACCTATATTAATGATTTTTGTAATGATGTACTTTGCTGTTTTAAAGCCCCACTGGGGAATCCAAAATCCTTTAGATAAATCAATTTCGAGGTGTGCAGTTTTTTTGGTCTCTCTTATGTATGTCTCCCTTTAGTTGCACTCCCTTACATATGGACTCCTCAGGCCACCAATTTTGCTGTAAAATGATTGATGTGTGCCGTGGGGGTCAAAGGCTTCGCCAATTTATGATGTTTCTCCAGCGTTGCCTCCCTCTTTGTTTGGTTCTGAGCTCTTAATAAAGGAATTTTTGTTTCAATTATACTCGCCTATGTGTGTTTTCCTTCAAAAAGGACAGTTTGTTTGTGAGGAAGCAGGTACATTTCAAAAATACAATGTGAAATTAACAAGGGACACCAACACCAAACAATCTCCTTGAGATTAAATAATAGAAGATAACAATGGAGTAAAAAAACAAAAAACAAAAAAAGATCAGCCTTGAAAAAAATACAAACCAAAAAAATAATAATATATATATTTTTTGTCAGATGTGACAAATCAAAATATATTGAGGGAATCATGATAAATAATAAAGAAAGAAGTTTGTGAGAAGTCTGTGTAAATATCAGCAGCAAAACTACTTCATTCTTCTAGCATTATAAAGAAGAAGAGAGTGCGCTGTATTAAACTATTTTAAACATTGCAGCCTGACGAAAGTGCTCTATCTATTCCGAACGCTAATTTTACCAGACCGAGACCGAGCTGTTCCGTCTCGGAATTTCTTCTTAGCATGCATGGCACTTTGTGCGTCGGAATTAGCCACACATGGTCGGAATTGACGCGATCAGATTTTGTTGTCGGAAAATTTTATAGCCTGCTCTCAAACTTCTCAAAAATCCGATGGAAAATGTCCGATGGAGCCCACACACGGTCGGAATTTCCGACAACAAGCTCCGATCGCACATTTTCCGTCGGAAAGTCCAACCGTGTGTACAGGGCATAAGAGCGGCAAGGATGTGGAATTCCCTTCCACAGGCGGTGGTCTCAGCGGGGGGCATTGATAGTTTCAAGAAACTATTAGATAAGCACCTGAACGACCGCAACATACAATGTAATACTGACATATAATCACACACATAGTTTAGACTTGATGGATTGTGTCTTTTTTCAACCTCACCTACTATGTAACTATGTAACCAAATTTCACGATTTCTATCCTTAAAGAATCAGCTTGTCCCTGGACTTCTCCCTGCTTGTTTCCCAAACATGATCTCATCTAGTTGATTGACCACACTTCTGTCTGATCTCCTGCATATGACCCTGGTTTGGCTCCAGACCCTGTCTCTCATTGTGGCTTTTTATGACCTCAGCTTTGCTTCTGACTATGTCTGCTCTTCCAGTTGCTTACCAGTGTATGACCATGGCTTGGCTTCTAATTATGTATTTTCTACTTACCTGCATATGGTCCTGGCAGCCCTGCCTTCCAGGTCCACCCTCTGGGTCCTGTAAAACCATACAATGAGTGCACAATCTACCTGCTACAGTTCCCTTAAGGGGCGTTCCTGAAACTCCTGTTTGCTGCCTGGGTCACAGTCCATGTGGACCAACTCCACAGACAACTACCAACTGTCCAGTGCTCCGGAACCCATGTTACTTTGTGCCTTGGACACCTGTAGCCTCAGCTCTATATTTTTTTCTATAAACCTGTGTATGGGGGGGGTGTAACCTTCTCTCCGCTCAACTAACAGATTACAGAGAATTTAAGCTCTAGCTCTACACTATGTGTGACGTCAGATCCCCACCCCCTGCTTTAAAGAGGAACTGCAGTCTGCTCACATAATTTGTAATAAAAACATCTTTACCATTCTGAAGCTTCCCTCCAACCACTTTGAATGTTATTTTATATATCCTGTGATTCTGTACTTGCCAAATATGCTGCAGAACTCTCCCACCACTAAGTCTGGCTGCAGCCATTTTAACTGTGGGCAAGCTGAAGCTGCTGCCTGTTCACTTCCTGGCTTTACAACAGAGGCACAACTCCAGCTCTCCAGCCCTGCAGCTTTCATTGGTCCTCTTATAACTCATCCCCCTCCCTTCCTGGCAAACTCTCACGGGAGTGAGAGAGAGAGCTGTGCATAATGTCATAAGCCTAGTCTTTTACCAGACATGAAACAGGAAGTGGGCTGTATATGGTAATTACTGGCAGAAAAAAAATGTTTTACTATCCAAAGTTAAAGCAACAAGGGCAGAAGATTTAATAGATGAAAAGTTGAAAAAATTACTGAAGGTCCGCTTTAAGCTGCTGAGAAAAAAAAAACAAAACCTTTGATATCTGTGTTTTAGAAGACTCTACAGGATAAATGGCTGCATTCAGCACACAGCAGGTGACTGTGGCATAGTGGTTGATTTACTAAAACTGGAGAGTGCAAAATCTGCACAGAAACCAATCAGCTTCCAGGTTTTATTGTCAAAGCTTAATTGAACAACCTGAAGTTAGAAGCTGATTGGCCACCATGCACAGCTGCACCAGATTCTGAGTGTTCCAGTTTTAGTAAATTTCCCCCATAGCCTCATAGGGGGGGGTGTAACCTTCCCTCCACTCAACTAAAAGATTACCTTGCTTTAAGCTGCTGAGAAAAAAAAAACTTTCATCACTGTGTTTTATAGGGCGTACACACGGTCGGACTTTGTTCGGACATTCCGACAACAAAATCCTAGGATTTTTTCAGACGGATGTTGGCTTAAACTTGTTTTGTCTACACACAATCGCACAAAGTTGTCGGAAAAACTGATCGTTCTAAACGCGGTGACGTAAAACACGTACGTCGGGACTATAAACGGGGCAGTGGCCGATAGCTTTCATCTCTTTATTTATTCTGAGCATGCGTGGCACTTTGTCCGTCGGATTTGTGTACACACGATCGGATTTTGTTGTCGGAAAATTTTATCTCCTGCTCTCCAACTTTGTGTGTCGGAAAATCCGATGGAAAATGTCCGATGGAGCCCACACACGGTCGGAATTTCTGACAACACGCTCCGATCGGACATTTTCCATCGGAAAATCCGACCGTGTGTACGGGGCATTAGAAGGTTCTACAGAAGAAATTGCTGCAGATAAACAGGTACAACATTTGTTTAATCTCTGTGTATCACCTGAGGCTAGTCACTTCACTGGGTATATGTAAGGGTTTACAACAGTGGCGGCTGGTGCTCAAAATTTTTGGGGGGGGCGCAAACAAATTGAAAAATTCTAAAAAAAAACCCATCAATTGCACCCTCACTGTGCCATCAAATGCAGCCACTGTGCCATCAAATACCGCCACTGTGCCCATCAATTGCAGCCACTGTAACTGTGCCCATCAAACTGTGCCACTGTGCCATCAAATGCAGCCACTGTGCCATCAAACGCAGCCACTGTGCTCATCAATTGCAGCCACTGTGCCCATCAATTGCAGCCACTGTAACTGTGCTCATCAAACGGTGCCACTGTGCCATCAAACGCAGCCACTGTGCTTATCAATTGCAGCCACTGTGCTCATCAATTGCAGCCACTGTGCCCATCAAATGCTGCCACTGTGCCATCAAATGCTCCCAATGCTGCCACTGTGCCATTCAATGCTGTCACTGTGCCATCCAATGCTGCCACTGTGCCATCAAATGCTCCCAATGCTGCCACTGTGTCATCAAATGCTCCCACTGTGCCATCCAATGCTGCCACTGTGCCATCCAATGCTGCCACTGTGATCCCCCCCACCCCCGCCCTCTCACCATCTACCCGGCACTTACCCTGTCTTGGTGGGGCAGCGGGTGACGGCGAGTGGTGTCTTCCATGCGTCTTCTCCCCTTCATGTGTCTTCTCCCGTCCTCCTCTCCTCCCGTCATCTCCTATGATTGGAAGCTTGATAGGTCGTCCAATCACAGTGCCTGATGTTTCAGCCAATCAGGCGACCGGTAACAGACCCGGCAAATTGATTGGCTGAGAGGCGGGTCAATGTTAGCAAAGTGAATTCCTTTGGCTTTGCTAACATTGAGCTGAGTGACAAGGAATGCACAGCGTTGCGCCCACTTCTCACTTTTTTGGAAGCCTATTAGAGCCTAATCAGGTGCTTCCAAAAAACACCCCCACCGCTGTAATTCAGGTGCCCATTGACCGAAAACGGGCCGGACACCTGAATAGGGGGTTTCAGCAGCGACCATAGATAGATTCATGCAATGCATGAATCTATCTATGGTGATTAGAGAGTGACAGGAGAGGGGGGGCGGCGCACCTGCGCCCTTATGGACGCACCACCACTGGTTTACAACTACTTTAAATTGGGGGTTTACAAGTACGACTCAGTGGCGGAAGTATAGGGGTCGCTGAGGTCGCCATGGCGACTGGGCCCCATGCTGCAGGAGGCCCTTGAGGGCCCCCTGTTTATCTTGTAAGGATGAGCGGCTGAGATCGTTCTCCCCATCGTCAGCCGAACTGTAATAGGCACTGTACTGGGAGCTTGTCACACTGATCAGTGAAAGCACAGTGTGTGCTGTGCTCTTTGTCTCCCCCTACAGTGCAGTACCCAGCAGGAAGAGGTGAGGTAAAGCACTGCCGTTTTTGAAAAGGCTTTCTGTATGTCTGTGTTTATATGTGTGTTCATGTATGTGTGTTCATGTATGTGTGTTCATGTATGTGTGTTCATGTATGTGTGTTCTTATATGTGTGTTCATGTATGTGTGTTCATGTATGTGTGTTCATGCATGTGTGTTCTTATATGTGTGTTCATGTATGTGTTTGCATGTGTTCATGTGTGTATTTATATATGTGTTTGTGTGTGTATATACAGTATATGTGTGTGTATATTATGTGTGTGTTTATCTATGTGTATGTGTGTGTGTTTAGATGCAGTGGCGGCCCGTGCATTAAGGGCGCACGGGCGCCGCCCCCTCTCTCCAGCCACCCCTCTATCACCAATAGATAGATTCATGCATTGCATGAATCTATCTATGGCCGCCGCTGCCACCCCCTATTCAGGCGCCCAGCCCCTTTTTGGGCGCAGGGAACCTGAATTACAGCGGCGGGGGGTGTTTTGAAGCACCGGATTAGAGCCATAGGCTCTAATAGGCATCAAAAAAGGTGACCTCACAGGTCACTCAGCTGTGTTAGAAAAGCGAATGACTATTCGCTCTACTAACACCAAACTGCCTCTCCGCCAATCAGGTGCTCGGATCTGTTACCCATCACCTGATTAGCTGAAACGACAGGCGCCGCTATTGGACGCCTATCAGGAGGAGAGTACGGGAGATGAGGACAGCTGGAGACGCATGGAGGACCCCACTCGTCGCAGTCACCCGCTGCCCCACCAAGACAGGGTAAGTGCCGGTGAGCGGTCGGGGGTCACACTGGGGGCATTCAGGGGCACACTGGCAGCATTTGATGGGCACACGGGCAGCATTTGATGGGCACAGTGGCAGCGTTTGGGCACAGTGGCTGCAATTGATGGCACAGTGGCTGCGTTTGATGGAACACTGGCAGCATTTAATGGGCACAGTGGCAGCGTTTGATGGCACAGTGGCAGCATTTAATGGGCACACTGGCAGCATTTGGGCACACTGGCAGCGTTTGGGCACAGTGGCTGCGTTTGATGGGCATAGTGGCAGCGTTTGGCACAGTGGCTGCAAATGATGGCACAGTGGCTGCGTTTGATAGCACACTGGCAGCATTTAAGTGGCACAGTGGCAGCGTTTAATGGGCACAGTGGCTGCATTTGATGGGCACAGTGGCAGCGTTTGGCACAGTGGCTGTGTTTGATGGCACACTGGCAGCATTTAAGTGGCACAGTGGCTGCAATTGATGGCACAGTGGCAGCGTTTGATGAGCACAGTGGCTGCATTTGATGATTTTTTTTCAAAAAATGTTTGCGCCCCCAAAAAAATTTTGAGCACCAGCCGCCACTGTTCAGATGTATGTATGCACATTTTATGTATGCACGTTTAATCCTGACACCCTATATGTGTACAATCAGGACTGATTTTTTTTTCTTGCTCGTTCAAAGTACCAGCAACAAAATGCTGTTCCTCTGTAAAGCGATCCATGCTCAGATCACTTTTCAGAGGCATTTGACAGCCGGTAAAGAGGCAATATGTTGCCTCCTGACCACCTGTTTTAACCCCTTAAAGTGATTGTAAAGGTTTTTTTTTTTTTAAATAACAAACATGTCATACCTTCATTGTGCAGTTAGTTTTGCACAGAGTGGCCCCGAACACCGACTTCTGGGGTCCCTCGGCGGCTCTCGCGGCTCCTCCTCTTATCAGACATCCCCCTAGGAAAAGCGCTGTCCAGGGGGCAGGGGGGTCCTTCATGATTTCTTGCATCGGGGCCCTGAAGGTTTTAGTTACGCCCCTGGTACGACTTATGCACCTCCTGAAAGCAGATGATATTTAACTGCTAAAAAAGGAGATGGAGCTTTTTGTCACTATTTAGCCAAGTTTAGACTGGATCCTTAGTCAGTTTTACCTGTTTTTTTTTAACAAAAGTTTGCTGGGGGGCGTCTCTGGACGCACACAGGAGAGGACGTGTCTCGGCTGAGCTCCTCCAAGGCTTGGTCAATCCAGCACCATCCAGGCTCCAATCCTCCCTGGGAGCCTAGTCTTACACCTGGGCGGCATCCTGGGCTATTCTGCTGCACGGCTGGAGAACTATTTCCCGGATTGCCTCTCTCTCTGAGTCCCGGGCCTGCAGACTGCTCCGCGCCGGAGAGGCCCGCCGCCATCTTGGGGCCTACGACCCGATCGCTGCCTCTGGCAAGCCTCCCCCTGTGAACCGGGCACTGTGTGACTGATCGTCTCGGTCGGACAACCCTCCGTCCCCCCGGGATAATAAAGAGAGAAAGCGCCAGCGATCCCGGCCCTTCTGTCCGGCTCCACGGAGGCCTAGTCCCATCCCACGGCCTGCAGACTATCAGAAGCCTCCAGAAACATCCGATCCGCTCCATCTGCATATCGGAGCTGGCGCACAGTGGATCTGCATCTCTTTGGGCCGCAGTGAGTAGCAGTTCCCCCCCTTACTCACTCCACATCCTCTAATAACAGCGGCGCTCACCCGGCCGGTTACAGCCGTTAGGAAAGTCCCCGGCTTCGGCCTACCTCTGGAGGACGGCGGCCATCTTGGTACTCCAAGTACCCCTCCAGCCTCTCTGCTCCACTGATTCATTAAATCTCTCCCTCTGCACTCATCCTACAGCAAGATCCTTTACACACACAGCTTTGTTAATCTAAATCTGGATACTTATAATATCTTAATAGGCCTGTGTGGGGACGAGATTCTATACACACCTTACCTGTCTTGCTCTGCTCGCAATATACCCCTGCACTATTTAAATGGTGATCTGAGCACATCTTACACCACAGTACCTCAAACACTCCACCCTACAGTGTCTCAAGCAGATGTAATTAACGAACGAATGATGGCAGTTCCGCTGAGAATGAACTATGTGCATTAAATGAGCTTGGAGACCCGTTTGCTCACCGAGACCTCTGCTACGCCATATTAAGCACCTATAGATTCAGAGGTAAGCTAGATTTCCTGCCACAATTCCTCTTTTATGGGCAAAGTTGGCCAACAACAGCGAACATATAAACCCCTATTCGGGTCACGTGAAGGTCCAAATATGGAACGCTATGTCACCAGAACACAACTTATGACCTCAAATACCCCCTCAGACCCCTCTGTGGAGATGGACATACCCATGGGAGCAGAAAACACTGTAAACTTATCTACTGTTGCTCAAGGTCCAAATCTCGACTCTTCTACCCCACGTGAGATTCTTACCCCAGACATACTAGACGCCAAGCTTGATGCCAAGTTACAGCTCCTGTTACAACAAATTACAAATAATGTCTCGTTAGAGGTAAATAAGTTAGCTACGGAACTAAGAGGAGAGATCGATCAAATCGGTGAACGCACTGATACACTCGAAAATAAATTTGATGAGATGATAAATTATGTGCAAGCAATTGAAGAAGAAAACCACAATTTGCGTCTATCAGTTTCTCAATTGCAGTTACAGCAGGAAGATTTGGAAAATAGAGAAAGGAGACAAAACTTACGCTTTCGTGGTATCCCGGAGACGGTGGGAGACTCAGATCTACGTACCTACCTTCTGGGTCTCTTAAATACTCTGGCCCCTACAGTGGTGGATATTGACTGGCGCCTTGACAGGGCACATCGGTCCCTGGCCCCCAGACCTCCGGCGGGAGCCAGACCCAGAGATGTCATAGTGAAATTTCATTATTTCGAAAGCAAAGAAACACTCATTATTGCCACCCGCAACAAACCCCAACTTACATACAAGGGGGCAAAACTTCAAATTTTCAGCGATCTGTCTCCCATTACCCTTGCCAAACATAGGAGCCTACGCCCAATCACACTCCACCTGCAACATCACAAGATCCCATATTATTGGGGCTTTCCATTCCGCCTCACCGTATCTAAAGATGGAGTACAGCATACTCTACGTGAGTTATTGGAAGGTGAGGCATTTTTGAAAAGTCTGGGCCTGCCACCGCTCCCGGAAGAGGACTTAATCCCCCCAAATAATCAGGCTCGTCCTCCTCCCAATACACCCAGCCGCATCTGGACCCCAGTGAGAGACAGGTCCAGGAAACGCTTCTCTACACCTCAGCGTCTTCGTAACTCCAAGCAACCTCCTTGAAAGCACAACACTTGTTTTCCATGGATCCATACCCACTGCACTACTCGGAACATTTTACATGTTTTTAGAGTGGTAGAAATTAATACTCTGATCTGTTATGATTCTTTTGGCACTCACCCTGCTCCTTTTGGTTTTGTTTTTTTTTTTTTTTTTTTTTTTTTAATTTACGTAGTCTTATAGCTAATACTCATTTTTCTTCCCGGTCATGAGTGACTCAGTTGACATACCGTTTAATACACCTCGTTGATTTGCTAATCACTTTAGTAATGGCAGAATCTATTTTTTACGCTAACAAACTCATAGGGTGAGCGGCGGGTACTTCCTAGTTCTCTACCTGGAATCTCCTGATGGAAGTCCGTATACGCCCCTACCTGGCCTTGACATCTGCTCAAGGCCTCCTGAGACGCAATTGCCTCTCAGGCCTGAGAGAATTTTTGTTTTTGTTTTTACTGTTTTTCCAGTTGGTTCTTGTTTTTTTTTTTCTTGTTTTTTTCATGTTCAAGGATATCACTCTGGTGCTAAGGATACAAATGTTTCGTTCTTACTTTTCTAACCAAATGCAGTTTTATTATAGGTTATGTCTGCTGACATGTGAGTGTGTTTCTTTATCCCTTGGTGTCTGAAACCTTACAAAAGCGAATCTATTGGGTCTATATATATGGCTTTGAAAATTATGTCGTATAATGTCAAAGGTCTGGGTTCTTTTCGTAAGCGCTGGATGGCCCTGAAGGATTTCAGGGCCTCTGACGCAGATGTGGTAATGGTTCAAGAGACCCATTTTAAGTCTACTGGTACGCTTAAATTTGCCTCAAGGTTTTTCCCCACTTCCTTCCTTGCCTCGGATCACTCGGGCAGGGCGGGAGTGGCGATTTTGATTAGGAAGGCATGTCCCATTAAGGTAAAAAGATCTTATGCTGACCCTCTCGGTAGATATCTCATCCTAGATTGTGATTATGCAACTACATCGTTTTCTCTCATTAATGTATACGCTCCTAATACTGGCCAGATTGAATTCCTTAACACATTATTTGATTCTCCTCACTACCCATCGCAACCTTTCATGATTATAGGAGGGGATTTCAATCTGGTTATGTCCCCCAATAGAGACAGACAAACCCTTTTTAATACCGTGCCTTCTAAAAAGATTTCATCCCAAGCTAACTCTTTTCGCAAATGCATTAGATCTGATAGGTTATTCGACTCATGGAGGATCCGACATCCCTCCTCTAAACAGTTCACCTTCTATTCCCCAGCCCACAAAATGTATTCACGCCTTGACCATTTTTTTATATCGGCCCCACTCATATCTTATGTGACTGAGGTTGATATATCACCTATTACATGGTCAGACCATGCTCCTATCATGTTACATCTTGCGCTTTTTCAGGCCCACCCTAAGTCATGTCATTGGCGTCTAAATGACCATCTATTACAATCTGAAGTTTCACGTAATATACTGGCAAAAAATTTAGAAGAATTTTTTCAACACAACATAGGATCAGTTTCAGACTTCTCCACACTTTGGGAAGCACATAAAACTGTCTTTCGCGGTGCCTGCATATCCGAAAGCTCCAGGATAAAGAAAGATAGAAATAGTCTTTTACAGTCTCTTACAGCTGCTCTGGTTGCTGCAGAGCGGAGATTGTTGAGAGTCCCTACAGTATCAAAATTACGAAGGGTAACCTCTCTTAGGGAGCAAATCAAATCACTTCATCTGGGTAGGGCAGTCAGATCTTTGCTATGGACAAAACAGAAGTTTTACGAGTACTCAAATAAACCGCATAGAATGCTAGTTAACAAACTCCGTCCACGCCCTTTCAACTCATTCCCTGATTTCCTTCAGCAGACAGATGGATCTAGAGTTTACTGCCCCCGTGGAATGTCTAGTGTCTTTGGCAATTTCTACCATAAATTATACAACTGCCTCTCTCCTGAGCATGGTTTTAACTTTACTCAAGAAAAATTTTAAAAAAATGTTTCTAAGATAAAACTCCCGAAGCTAACTTCTGCAGACTTAGACAGTTTGAATACAGATATAACGACTGAAGAACTTCTGTCCATAGTTAAGAAACTCCCACTACATAAATCGCCCGGCCCTGATGGTTTACCCTACTTTTATTACAAATCTTTTTTTGATATTCTATCTCCACATATGCTAACCCTCTATGAATCCCTGCTCAAAGGTATATCCCCTATCTCACAATTCTCTCATTCATTTATCTCTGTCATTCCAAAGCCAGGTAAGGATCCCTCTATCCCAGATAATTATAGGCCGATAGCTCTTCTAAATTCAGATTATAAGATTTTTACAAAAATTCTTGCATCCAGGTTATCTAGGATTATCCCCAAATTGATCCATAGGGACCAGGTGAGTTTTGTGCCTGGCAGGCATGCGGGGGACAACACCTGTCGTACAATAAACTTAATAGACCTTCTAGATAGAACCTCCAGACAAGCGTTGATCTTGAGTTTAGATGCACAAAAGGCCTTTGATAGGTTAAGCTGGCCCTATATGTTCAATGTTTTAGAGATGTATGGCTTTGGGGGTCCTTATCTGAAGGCTTTGAAGGCTATATATTCAACAATCACAGCTCAAGTACAGATGTCATCCTTCATGTCGCCAAGCTTCCCTATGACTAACGGTACTCGACAGGGCTGTCCTTTGTCGCCATTGCTTTTTATTCTCTGCCTGGAACCCCTGGCCGAGTCCATTCGCACCCATCCGGATATTCAGGGGGTGGTAATGCGACAAGGGGAATATAAACTATCACTCTTCGCAGATGACATCTTGCTCACGATCACTAATCCAATGATTTCCCTCCCCTCTCTACACAAATTGTTGTCTTCCTTTGGGGCCATTTCGGGCTATAAAATTAATACGTCTAAAACTGAAGCTCTGCCCATACATATCCCATTACCCATACTATCACAACTCAAAGAGTCCTATCCCTATAAATGGTGTAAAACCTCTCTCAAATATTTAGGTATCCTTCTCACCCCATCCTACTCTTCTCTATACTCTGCTAATTTTCCTCCCTTCTTTCTGGAAATTAATAAATCCTTGAGGTCTTGGACTAAATACCCATTATCCTTATTGGGCAGGATAAATGTTTTAAAAATGTCTATTTTACCTAGACTGTTATACTATTTTGAAACTTTACCAATTGCTTTACCCTCATCCCAATTAAAGACACTTCAACGTAACTTTCTAAAGTTCATATGGGGCGAAAGGGCCCACCGTATAGCCAGTTCAGTGGTGTTTGCTCCGAGGTCCAGGGGTGGAATGGGTGCCCCGGACATTTTCAAATATTATTATGCCTCACATTTAAGGCCTATTATTTCTTGGACATCCCTCTTTGCTCCAAATCAATGGTCCGCTATTGAGAAGGGTGTGATATATCCGGTTCACCCATGTACCTTGGTTTGGGATGATTCCTTTCCTATAGATCCCACTTTTAGACACCAGTGCACTGGCCCAATGAATTTTACTATAACTATTTGGCGTAAATGTTTCAAAAAATACCAACTCCTCTCACCCTGCTTCCCGCTCATGTTAAACCCACTCATACCAGACAGTTTGTCCTTGAGCAGGATCTTCCCATGGCTTAACGCCTCTCTTTTTCAACTTCGAAATTTAGTAAACCCGGTTACGCGAAAGCTACATTCCTTTGACACCTTACGTGAGAAATTTAATATCCCCAACCAACTTTTTTACTTCTACCTGCAGGTCAGACACTTTTTCCACTCCAAATCTTCATCATTATCACTCGAAAGTCCAACTAATTTCGAATACATATGTGCTCAGGGACCCCACCAGTTACACCTAATATCCTCCATCCATCGTATCCTTCATGAGTCGACACCTCTGACTGAGACCACACATCATTATATGGGAAAATGGTCCCATTTGTTGGGCAGAGCTATATCAATTCAGCTATGGGACAAGATTTGGTCTTCTGTCTCCAAATCTTCTAAGTGTGTGGCCCAACGGGAGACTTCTATGAAAATTCTTATGTTCTGGTATAGAACCCCTGATGTTATTCATAAATACGACCCCTCAGTCCCGCCGCGCTGTTGGCGTTGTGGGATTGACACGGGTTCTTTATTCCATATATTCTGGCAGTGTTCAAAGATACAACCTTTCTGGGGGGAGGTGGGGCTCCTGATACAGAAAGTGCTGGATAAATCTCTCCCATTGGACCCATTACACTATTTGTTGGGCCTTCCTTTCCCTGACTTAACCAAAAGAGCTAACCGTTTTCTTTCTTATATACTATTAGCTGCCAAACGACTTATCCCCCTGTGTTGGCTGTCTGATGCTCCTCCCCCTTGGCCCAAATTTTTACAATTAGTAACTGATATCCGAAGGATGGAATATCTAACGGCCTCAGTACATGATACTATCCCCCAATTTGAAAAATTGTGGAAACCCTGGGATGAGTCGGAATTTGGGACTCCTATGCCAAACACCGTTCTTTACGTTATGATATCCCACCCCCCCCCCACCTTCCCCATTTTCATATGTTTTACTTAGAACTTATAACCACATACCACATGTCCTCCATAGAATCTATGTTCCTCTCTCTTATGTAACTAATTTTACACTTCTGATCCTGCACTTTTATTTTAGGAATAATATTTTTCTGTATCCTGGACAAAAGTACAGAGCGGTTTGTGCTCTGTAATTCTGAACTCTGTTCTTATGTACTTATTTTGTTTTTGCTATAAAGATACTATCAAAACTTTATATTTTATATTTTATATTGTACAACATTACTGCTGTACTTGTTCATTGTATATTATTAAAAAATCTAATAAAAATACAATTATAAACAAAAGTTTGCTATTAGAACTATTGTTAGCATTAAAAAGTATCCTAAATATAAGTGTAATAATGCACTTAAAAATGTTTTGTACAACCTGAATAAAATTATCTATGGAGCAGGACAGGTCAAATGTATTTGTTGTAGGTAAAATTTAAACTTTTTAAAATGAAATGACATTTTTGTTCATTGGTGTATATGTTGTATAATGTTTAGCTTTTATTGGTAGGTAATAAGGGTAAAACAGAGTATTTAACAGATGCACAAACTCATACAAAGTGCATCAACATACCTAATATTTCCAAATTCAATACCTTCGCCATCTCCCCATCCTATGTAACCAGATGTCCTTCTTCATTCTGTATGGGGCCAATGTGGTCTGTCCTCCCTTTTTTACTGTTTACATACTTAAAGAATTTCTTTTTTTTTGCTCTCCTCTGCTATGTGTCTTTCGTGTTCTATCTTAGCTGCCCTAATTGCACCCCTACATTTCTTGTTGCATTCTTTATAAAGTCTGAATGCTGATAATGATCCCTCAACCTTGCATTTTTTGAAGGCCTTCTCCTTTGATTTTATATGCATTTTTAAATTGGAGTTAAGCCATCCAGGACTTTTGTTCGCTCTTTTAAATTTATTACCCAATGGGATGCATTGGCTAATGCCCTTATGTAATATGCTCTTAAAGCAAACCCATCTGTCCTCCGTGTTCTTTGTTCCTAAGATTTTATCCCAATTCATGCCTTCTAGCAAGGTTTGAAGTTTAGGGAAGTTGGCTCTTTTGAAATTCTGTATTCCCCTTATGTTTCCTATCTGTGTGCTTTATACTGAAGCCAATTGATCTGTGATCGCTGTTTCCTAAATTGCCCAGTATTTCCACATCCGTGATCAGTTCTGTGTTGTTGGTATTCAGTAGATCCAGTAACGCTTTATTTCTAGTTGGTGCGTCTACCATCTGAACCATGAAATTGTCCTGCAAGACGTTTAGGAACTAGCAAGCCTTAGACGAATGTGTGGTTCTCTCTGCCCAGTCTGTCTGGATAATTAAAATCCCCCATTATGATAACACTTCCCATCCTTGCTGCTAATCCAATTATGGAGAGGAGATCCGTCACCCCCACCTCCCTTAGTTTAGGGGGCCTATAGCATACTCCCAGTATTATTTTCCCCTTAGCTTCATCCCTTTGGAGTTCTACCCATAAGGATTCCACCTCCTCCCTAGCTCCCTTAGTGATGTCATCTCTCACATTCACTTGTACATTATTCTTGATATATAGGCATACCTCTCCCCCTTTTTTACCCTCTCTAACCCTGCGATAAAGGGTATACCCTTAAATGTTTGCCAGCTAATCATGGGAGCTGTTGAACCAGGTCTCTGAAATTCCCATAAAATCCAAATCCTCCTTGTACAACAGTATCTCTAGTTCACCCATCTTGTCCGCCAGGCTCCTGGCATTGGTGAACATGCCACGTAGTTTAGACCGGTCGTATACTATCCTCTTATTGGGTATTCCGAGATTGCAACTAGGAATTTTTACTATACTTACCTTGGGTTTATGTGCTTTAGTCAACCTACCCCTAATGCTCCCAATACTACCCTCTGGAATATGTTCTGCACTGACTATCTCTACCTCTGAGCCCTCCCCCCTTCCGTGCTGACGATCTCTACCTCTGCCCCCCCCCCCCGTCGCCTATTTTGAAAACCCCTCTAACTTTTTGGCCATCTTTACTCCCAGCTGATCTGCACCCTCCTCATTTAGGTGCAGTCCGTCCCTTCTATAGTACTGGCGATCGACTGAGAAGCCCAGTCCTCCAGGAAACCAAACCCCTCCGCACTGCACCAGCTCCTCAGCCACTTGTTTACTTCCCTAATCTTCCTCTGCCTTTTTGGTGTGGCTCGATGTACCGGTAGTATTCCTGATTTTTTTATATAATATATATCTATAAGTAATACATGGCACCCTGTAACCATGGTCAATCAAAATCCAGCATTCACTCGCCAGGGACACTCTCTTCCCAGTTATCACTTGAATTTGTGTACTTTCTGATACAAATCAGTTGTGTGTGAAAAGATTTGCCTACAATCTATATTGGCATCTTAGTGCATCAAAAACTTTCCTGAAAAAGGTGCAAATGCTTGTGTAAAGTTGATTTTTTTTCAACATTTTGTTAAGTTCAAGTATGTTCTCATGTAAACTCATTTATTGGCCTTAGGACATCTCATGCCCTGTACACACGACCAGTTTTGCCGTCGGAATAAACTCTGAAGGGTTTTAGACGGAGTTCCGACGGAAGCTGTCTTGCATACACACGGTCACACCAAATTCCGACTGTCCAGAACGCGGTGACGTACGACGGGACTAGAAAATGGAAGTTCAATAGCCAGTAGCCAATAGCTTCCGTCTCGTACTTGCTTCAGAGCATGCGTCGTTTTTGGTGCGTCGGAACAGCATACAGACGACCGGTTTTTCCGATAGTAATTTGTTCCATCGGAAAAATATAGAACATGTTCTCTATCTATATCAAAACAAACAGTGTAGCGCTGGACTAGTGATATAGTAAACATATATGTTATAAGCACATGTGAGTTATTAAATCATAACCTAAACTTATTCCATCATATAATAAATACAAAATAGTGAAAATCACATATGTAGTGATAATTGTTAACGTGAGTCCATACCCTAGAGGGGTGTATACAAAAAAGAAAACACCAATGCAAATTGGAAAATGTAACATTCATAAGTGCAAAATAGTAAAATAAAGTTCATAAGTGTCATAAGTGAAGAGATAAATCCAAAAATATTTAAATCCAAAAAAAATTATTATTATTGCAGGGTCCGGGATTGCATGATCCACCGCTAGTGCAGCCCACCACCAGATGGTAAAATTGGAGGCTTACCAGAAAGCCTGCGACCAACCCTTATTCAGGGGGGTCAATACAGGCTTAGTATGGAGATGATTCACAATAGGTTCCTTAGGCTGTTCTCCCGCTCTCCTCGCCAAACAGATGGTCCGCAGCAACGGGGACACCAATGTGGAGGGAATGCTCCCAGGGGTTCCTTTCCAGTGTTTCTTTCCGATTGGGCCGGGCACAAATAAGCCCCAAATCCCCAGAAAAAAACAAAAGGGACTCCAATAGTGTAGATTGACTAAAAAAGGCTTTGGTTTATTAAACTATACTAAAACAAATAAGTAAAAAGCACTTACAGCAGAAGTGACAATAAAAAACTCCTTAGCTGTTTAAAACAAGTTTGCGCATGCGCGATGCGTGTCGGCGTTGTGACCCTACGGCCGTTTCGTCACAACTGAGGTCATCAGGGGTACGCAACCACGCACGCACATGCGCTTTAAAAGCACAAGCGATGCGGCGATAAGCGCTCTCATTGGCTGATGGATTAGGACGCATACCAATCTGCCACATGCAGTTGTTCTGCACCACCCCCACAGACGCCCATAATTATGTAAAAAACTCCTCTGGTATAAAGGAGATAAATTAATTATTTAAACAAAATAGGGGTGCATGTTGCGAACAGTGCCATCAAGTGGCAAAAGCAGAGATTGCTCAGTGGTACAGATTAGCCCAAAAGCCCAGGGAATTTCATATCTTAAGGCTGAGAGATCTTACACATTTAAAATGCGCAGAAGATATTGTGTGCAATAAATATAGCACAAAATTTTTTTTTGGAATTAACCCAACAACCATAGTGCATCACAAATCTAAAACATTGAAGAGAAATATGCCAATATATCCCTTTCATGACTAAGCCTATTTTTGAAATTTGGTGTTTACAAGTTAAAATCCGTATTTTTTGCTAGAAAATTACTTAGAGTTCCCAAACATTATATATATTTTTTTAGCAGAGAATTTAGAGAATAAAATGGCAATTGTTGCAATATTTTTTATCACACGGTATTTGTGCAGCGGTGTTTTAAACGCAAATTTTTGGAAAAGGGACATTTTCATGAATTTTAAAAAAACCAAACAGTAAAGTTACCCCAATTTTTTTGTATAATGTGAAAGATGATGTTACGCCGAGTAAATAGATACCAAACATGTCACCCTTTATAATTGCACGCACTCGTGGAATGGTGACAAACTACGGTACCTTTGAATTTCCATAGGCGACGCTTTAAATTTTTTTTACGGTTACCAGGTTTGAGTTACAGAGGAGGTCTAGGGCTAGAATTATTGTTCTCGCTCTGACGATCGCGGCGATACCTCACATGTGTGATTTGAACACCGTTTACATATGCGGGCGCGACTTCCGTATGCGTTTTCTTCGCTGCGCGAGCTCGCAGGGACAGGGGCACTTTGAAATTTTTTTTTTTTAATTTTATTTATTTTTTTACTTTATAAATTGTGTTTTTAAAAAAAAAATTTTTTTTTTACTTTTATTGCTGTCACAAGGAATGTAAACATCCCTTGTGACAGTAATAGGTGGTGACAGGTACTCTTTATGGAGGGATGGGGGGTCCTTTACACTTCAAAGTATTCAGATCGCCGAAAACGGCGATTCTGAATACTGTGTACTTTTTTAAATTCGGTGCCATTGGCAGCCGAGTAAACGGGAAGTGACGTCATGACGTCGCTTCCGCGTTTACAACGAGAAGGCTGGAACGAAGCCACCCACAGCTTCGTTCCAGCCCGCCCCCAGCCGCCGAAGGTACACGATCAGACACGGGAGGCCCGGTAACAGCGGCGGGAGGCGGCGGGAGGGGGGATGTCCCCTCCGGCTCCTCCGGTATAACAACCGAGCGGCTTTTAGCCGCATCGGTTGTTATACTCGGGTAGCCGATCGCCCGCTCTAAACAATGGTACCGGGATGATGCCTGCAGCTGCGGGCATCATCCCGGTATAACCCCGGAAAGCCGAGTGCGCATATCTGCGTACGGTCGGCGGGAAGGGGATATACAATAAATTTGTTACAGAAAAAAAGGAGAAAGGGGGAACTCATTACTAGGGGGTACCTCAACTGTTATTGATGAAACAGGTGATGTCCCACTCTATGTTCAACCCATTGGGGGCATGAGAGCCAAGTCTATAGATCCAACTTGTTTCAGATCTAGAGATGGTTCTTTTACCATTGCTGCCTCTCCAATGGGGAACATATTTCTCAATACCAATGAAAACTGTACCTTTGGGGTCCCTACCATGTACAAGGTCATAGTGTCTAGAGACACTATGCTTATCAAAGCCTTGTCTAATGTTGGTAATATGTTCTGCCAGGCTCACATTCAATTTCCTAATGGTACGTCCAACATACTCCAACCCACATGGACACCTAAGGAGATATAGAACACATTTAGTGGTGCACGTGATGAGTGATTTGATGGAGTATGTGGTACCTGTACCACTGGATGTGAACTCTGTTAGTCTTCTATCTCGTAATGAATTGACCTTACAGACATTGCATCTCCTACAAGGGGAGAATCTCTTTAGATCACCAAAGAAGGTAGGGCGTACAGGTGGAACCGGAATGTTAGGTGCCAGTATATGTCTGAAACTGGTGGCTCCCCTAAATAAAACTCGTGGTTTCTCAGACAATAAAGGATCCAAAACTCGGTCATTTTTAATAACAGGCCAGTGTTTTCTAATGATTCTTTTAATAGCCCAATGTTGGCTCGAGTAGGTCGTGAGGAAGGCTAATCCAAAATCCTCCCTATCCACTACTTGAGGAGGTTTGTCACTTAATAGGTCCCTTTGTTCCCTATTCTCTACCTCCATGATAAGGGAATCTAATGTGGCAGCATCATACCCCTTATTTAAAAATCTAGATGTTAAAGTTAGAGACTCCTTACGGAATTCATTAAGATCAGAGAAATTACGTCTTAAACGTAAAAACTGGCCCTTGGGGACAGCTGATAACCAGGAGCGATGATGACAGGAGTCAAGCGGTATATAACTATTCCTGTCAGTTGTTTTAAAGTAAGTGGAGGTGGTAATTACATCATTCACAATTGCAATACCCAAATCCAAAAAATGAATTTGGGTAGGGCTGACCTCATGGGTGAGTATTATACCTCTAGTGTTGTCATTAAGAGCAGACAAAAAAGTGGTCACAGAATTGATGTCACCGTCCCATATAAATAGGACGTCGTCAATAAATCTCCTCCACATGACCAATTGAGGTGGACGATCACTTAGAATTACATCCTCCTCCCACTTGGCCATGAAGAGATTGGCCATGCTGGGAGCAAATTTAGCTCCCATGGCCACTCCCTTTGTTTGTAAATAGTGTGTTCCACCATACCAAAAATGATTGTGTTCCATCGAGAAGTCCAGTAGCTCCATCACGAAATTACATTGCGTGATGGAGATACTGGAGTCCCGATAGAGAAAATGACGCACCGCATCATGTCCCAACCTATGCGATATTGATGTATAGAGTGATGCGACATCAGCTGTCCCCAGCATATATGTCGCCTTCCACTCTATTTCACTCAATAAATTGAGGACATGTTTGGTGTCCTTAAGGTAGGAAGGGGTGCTCATCACCAGTGGTTGTAGAAAAAATCTACACTATTGGAGTCCCTTTTGTTTTTTTCTGGGGATTTGGGGCTTATTTGTGCCTGGTCCAATCGAGAAGAAACACTGGAAAGGAACCCCTGGGAGCATTCCCTCCACATTGGTGTCCCCGTTGCTGTGGACCATCTGTTTGGCGAGGATAGCGGGAGAACAGCCTAAAGCACCTATTGTGAATCATCTCCACTACTAAGCCTGTATTGACCCCCCTGAATAAGGGCGGTCGCAGGCTTTCTGGTAAGCCTCCAATTTTACCATCTGGTGGTGGGCTGCACTAGCGGTGGATCATGCAATCCCGGACCCTGCAATAATAATAATTTTTTTTGGATTTAAATATTTTTGGATTTATCTCTTCACTTATGACACTTATGAACTTTATTTTACTATTTTGCACTTATGAATTTTACATTTTCCAATTTGCATTGGTGTTTTCTTTTTTGTATAAAACATAAATATAAAATTGATGCGCTCTAAAAATTGACCAATGTGCAAAGAAAACTAAATCAAGAAAAATACAATATGCTCAAATAAATATTGCATAAAAATATATAAATACCTAAAGTATAATCCTGGTGCTAATACATGTAATTATAACCCCCCCAAAAAAAATTGGTCATGTGACGGTGTATAGAAATAAAAAGATAAATGGTGCCACTCTGATAAATAAAACATTTTAAATTCCAGCGGAGATAAGTTAGTTGAAGAAATAAAAACAATTAAGCAGTTCCTTCCCTTCATCCAATTAATTGATTCACTGAGTTTACTCGTTTGTTCAGGATTTTTGGCTTTTCATACATCCTACTTCAGCCATGATACTGCTGGTAATTCGGTTCTCAGGACAAAGATTTATGAAAGACAAGCAAAAAAATATATCATTGTGCAGTGAACTTGTAAGAAAGTACACAAGCAAACAGCTAAAAGAGATCCACTCACATACGTCCGGTATACTACAGGCATTCAGGTAAGCAGATTGCAGTTGAGAAAGTCACGTGTCAGTGACGCAACGCGTGGGAGGAGCTTAGGACGTTCATTGCTGCAAGACACATTGAGTTTAATGGCAGCGGTTTCTCTATGGGAAGCCACGTCCACAGCGGCTGACTGCAATCTGCATACCTGAATGCCTGTAGTATACCGGACGTATGTTAGCTGTTTGCTTGTGTACTTTCTTACAAGTTCACTGCACAATGATATATTTTTTTTGCTTGTCTTTCATAAATCTTTGTCCTGAGAACCGAATTACCAGCAGTATCATGGCTGAAGTAAAATGTAAGAAAAGGCAAAAATCCTGAACAAACGAGTAAACTCAGTGAATCAATTAATTGGATGAAGGGAAGGAACTGCTTAATTGTTTTTATTTCTTCAACTAACTTATCTCCGCTGGAATTTAAATTTTTTTATTTATCAGAGTGGCACCATTTATCTTTTTATTTCTATACACTGTCACATGACCATTTTTTTGGGGGGTTATAATTACACGTATTAGCACCAGGACTATACTTTAGGTATTTATATATTTTTATGCAATATTTATTTGAGCATATTGTATTTTTCTTGATTTAGTTTTCTTTGCACATTGGTCAATTTTTAGAGCACATCAATTTTATATTTATGTTTTATACCTTTTGGGATTCTGATCACCTTGCATTGATAGCAGCTTAATTTATTGATCCAATCACAGCACATAATTTAATGCATTTTTTATGCACATAATTTTATTCATCTTTTATGCACGTTCATTTGTATATATTCAAATTTATCCACATCAGCGCTTGGTTTTTACCCATTATTTGTTCTTTTTTTGTATACACCCCTCTAGGGTATGGACTCACGTTAACAATTATCACTACATATGTGATTTTCACTATTTTGTATTTATTATATGATGGAATAAGTTTAGGTTATGATTTAATAACTCACATGTGCTTATAACATATATGTTTACTATATCACTAATCCAGCGCTACACTGTTTGTTTTGAAATACCTTTTTGTGCCCGTGTATTGGGGTTATGGTGTTTTAGCTGCAGGATTTCCTTCACGGTGTTTTACTTTCATTATTACTAACTTTTCTTAGCACCTAGCGCAATTTCTTTTTTATTTTACATGTTCTCTATCTAAGTCCGTCTGAATTTTCGACAGAAAAAGTCAGATGGTGCATACACACGGTCGGAATATACGATGAAAAGCTCCCATCAGACTCTTTCTGTCGGAAATTCCACTCGTGTGTACACAGCATTAGAATTCTTTAGTGTTTTTTGTTGACTTTCTTGCACGCAATTCATCCCACTTTCAACAAGCCTTGGATTGTGAAAAATGAACTAAGTGAAATGAACTTAAGTGTTGATGGTAGGCTAGATACATTTAGCCATTGAGAACTGGTTTAACCACTTGCTCACTGGACACTTATACCCCCCTTCCTAACCAGGCCAATTTTCAGCTTTCAGTGCTCTCACATTTTGAATGACAATTACTCAGTCATGCAAAACTGTACCCATATGAAAATTTTGTCATTTTTTCACACAAATAGAGCTTTCTTTTGGTGGTGTTTAATTACCACCAGGTTTTTTTTTTTTGCGCTATAAATTCAAATTGACTGACTTTTTAAAAAAAAAAAACAGCATTTTTCTTCATTTCTGTTATAAAATTTTGCAAATTAGTAATTTTTCTTCATAAATTTTGGCCAAAATCTATACTGCTACATATCTTTGGTAAAAATAACCGAAATCAGTGTATATGAATTGGTCTTTGTGAAAGTTGTAGAGTCTTCAAGCTATGGTACCAATTATTGAAAATTGATCACACCTGATGTACTGACGGTCTATCTCATTACTTGAGTCACTAACAAGCCAGGACCGTACAAATACCCCCCAAATGACCCCTTTTTGGAAAGTAGACATTCAAAGGTATTTAGTAAGAGGCATAGTGAGTTTTTTTAAGTCGTCGTTTTTCCCACAATTCTTTGAATATTAAGATTGTTTTCTTGTTTTTCACAAATTTCTCATATTAACTGGTTATTTCTCTCACATGGCATAGGCATACTTGCAACTACACCCCAAATGTGGGGTGATACCACATGTGTGAGACTTTTTCACAGCCTGGCCACATACAGAGGCCCAATATGCAGGGAGCACCGTCAAGTGTTCTAGGGACATAAATTACAAATTGAATTTCTTGCTTACCTATTACACTTTTAACCACTTGACGACCACCTCACACCGATGTACGTCGGCAAGGTGGCACGGACAGGCAGAATCACGTACATACACGTGATCTGCCTTCCGCGGGCGGGGGGTCCGCTCCCAGTGCCCAAAGCGGCCGCCATTTGTTCCCGGGCGATCAGAGGTGAGGGGGAGGCCATCCATTCGTGGCCACCCCTCCCGATCGCTCCCGGCGAATGAAAATGCTTCCCCCCTCTGTAATATAAATAGAGGGAGAGGAAGTGATGTCATCCCTCCTCGAGCCGGTCTTTTCGATCCGGCGTCAAGGAGAGAAAACATCCAAGTAAGTGCACCAACACTACACTTCCAGTAGAACACACCAGGCACACTTTTCACTCCCCATCACCCCCTGATAACCCCCCGACCACCCCCCTGTACCCCCTGTCACACTGACACCAATAGCAGTTTTTTTTTTGCATTGGTGTCAGTTTGTGACAGTTATAAGTGTTAGGGCAGTTAGGTTAGCCCCCTTTAGGTCTAGGGTACCCCCCTTTAGGTCCAGGGTACCCCCCTAACCCCCCCTAATAAAGGTTAACCTCTTGATCACCCCCCCCCCCGTCGCCAGTGTCACTAAGCGATCATTTTTCTGATCGCTGTATTAGTGACACAGGTGACGCTAGTTAGGGAGGTATAGGTTAAGTATATAGGTTCGCTGTCAGTGTTTTATAGTGACAGGGACCCCCATATACTACCTACTAAAGGTTTTAACCCCCTGATTGCCCCCTAGTTAACCCTTTCACCAGCGATCACCGTATAAGTGTTAGGGGTGACGCTGGTTAGTTAGTTTGTTTTTTATAGTTTTAGGGCACCCGCCGTTTATTACCTTATAAAGGTTTAACCCCCTAATAGCCCGGCGGTGATATAAGTAAAGTTTTTAGGGTCAGATAAGGTCTGCGTCACCCCAGGCAGCACCAGGTTAGCGCCAGTACCGCTAACACCTACGCACGCAGCATACACCCCCCTTAGTGCTATAGTATCTGAGCGGATCGATATCTGATCCGATCAGATCTACACTAGCGTCCCCAGCAGTTTAGGGTTCCCATAAACACAGTGTTAGCGGGATCAGCCCAGATACCTGCTAGCACCTGCGTTTTTGCCCCTCGGCCCAGCCCTGCCCAGCCCACTCAAGTGCAGTATCGATCGATCACTGACACTTACAAAACACTAAGCACACATAACTGCAGCGTTGGCAGAGTCAGGCCTGATCCCTGCGATCGCTAACAGTTTTTTGGTAGCGTTTTGATACAGTCGCTGACAGTCAGGAGCTTTTTTGCCTGTGAGTCTCACTAGTGTACCCCTAAATTTAGAGCCCAAAATGGCAAATCGAAGGTACACTAGTGAAGAGGCCTACACGTTTCTGAGCATGACAGATAGTGAAGAGGAGGTCACTCATCTGTCAGATTCAGGCTCAGAATACGATCCTGTAGAGGACAGCGGCTCCATGACAGATAGCACTGACGACGGAGTTGTGGTCCCTGCCAAGGTCAGGCGTACCAGACCCCAATCTTCTTCTTCTGTCCTTGAAGTGCAAGAACTGCAGGGCTCTCGTATGGAGCAGAGAAGTACTAGCGCCGCTATTCCTTCTGGTGAACTGGCAAGCACTAGCGGCCTAGTACACCCTGGTCGTACATCCAGCTCTGCAGTATCACGTGGTGACGTGGCGAGTCCAATAAGTGCAGTTCAAGCTGGCGAGGTGGCAAGCACAAGTAGTGTCCCGCTGCCACCAAGAAGACAAAGACAGGCCCGTCGTGCCCATAGTGCCCTTCCTGCTGCATTCGCCAATCCGAATTGGGAACCCACAACTTCTGCAGCACCCGTTCTTCCCCCATTCACTGGCCAACCCGGAATTCAGGTGGAAACAGTTGATTTTACGCCACTGGATTTTTATTCGCTGTTTTTCACCGAAGATCTCTTTAGATCTATTGTGGACCAAAGCAATTTATACACTGGTCAACACATCGCCGCTAATCTCCAGTCCTCCCTTGCCAGAGATTGGAGACCAATTACGGTCTCCGAATTTAAGATCTTTCTGGGCCTTTCCCTCAACATGGGCATAAATAAAAAGGGTAAGTTGCGGTCATATTGGTCCACTGACCCAATTTACCATATGCCCATGTTCTCTGCTTCCATGGCCAGGGCACGATACGAGCAGATTTTGCGGTTCATGCACTTCAATGACAATGAACTCTGTCGTCCTCGTGGAGACCCTGGATACGATCGGCTCTACAAAATTTGGCCCCTCGTAAACCACTTCAACCAACGTTTTGCAGACTTGTTTACTCCCCATCAAGGTGTCTGCGTTGATGAGTCCCTGATTAAATTTTCTGGCCGCTTGTCATTCAAACAGTACCTTCCCAGCAAGCGTGCCAGATATGGGGTCAAGATGTATAAGCTCTGTGACAGGGCCACAGGCTATACATGTAGTTTCATGATTTACGAGGGCAAAGATAGTCACATACAGCTGACAAACTGCCCTGACTACATAGGAAGCGCTGGCAAGATAGTGTGGGACTTGGTGTCACCCTTATTCGGAAAGGGGTACCACTTGTACGTGGACAATTATTACACGAGCGTGCCACTTTTTAGTCACTTGTTTGATCAGCAGATTGGAGCATGTGGCACCGTGCGACCTAATCGCCGGGGCTTTCCCCAGCGGCTTGTAGATTCCCGTCTTAGGCTGGGGGAGAGAGCCTGCTTGAAGTATAATAACTTGCTCGCTATGAAGTGGAGGGATAAGAAAAATGTTTTCGTTCTCACCTCCCTTCATGCAGACACGACGGCCCAAATTACTACGGCGACTGGTGTTGTGGAGAAACCCCTCTGTGTCCACAAATATAACCAAAATATGGGAGGGGTGGACCTCAACGACCAGTTGTTGGCGCCGTACCTAGTTGCCCGTAAGGCCAGACGCTGGTACAAAAAAGTGTCTGTTTATTTATTTCAATTGGCTTTGCTGAACGCTCATGTGCTATACAGAGCTTCAGGAGGGACTGGATCCTTCCTTAAATTCCAGGAAGAGATCGTCAGAGCCCTTCTGTATCCAGACCCAGCCAAATGCAGTAGGCCGGCTGCATGAGAGGCATTTTCCTTATGCCCTCCTGAGTACCCCTACCCAACGAGCCCCCCAAAAAAGATGTCGTGTCTGTAGCAAGCGCGGATTTAGGCGTGACACCCGGTGTTATTGTCCCTCCTGTCCTGGCAATCCTGGTCTTTGCATGGGTGAATGTTTTGAATGCTGCCATTCACTAGTTGAGTATTAGCGTAGGGTACAGCACTGCACAGACTAGGACACACTTTCACAGGGTCTCCCAAGATGCCATCGCATTTTGAGAGACCCAAACCTGGTACCAGTTACAAAAGTTAAAGTTACTAAAAAAAGTGTAAAAAAAAAAAATAAAAAAACAAAAACAAAAAAAATATAAAATAAAAAAACCAAAAATAGTTGTTATTTTATTGTTCTCTCTCTCTCTATTCTCTCTCTATTGTTCTGCTCTTTTTTACTGTATTCTATTCTGCAATGGTTTATTGTTATTATGTTTTACCATGTTTGCTTTTCAGATATGCAATTTTTTTATACTTTACTGTTTACTGTGTTTTGTTGGTAACCATTTTATTGTTTTCAGGTACGCCATTCAGCTGCAGAGCGGATTTATTTATCTTGACAGCAACAGCGTTTGCTCCCATGATATATAAAGCCGTGACTCCAGCGCTGTCGGAGGTGATTTCACCACCACAGTTACATACCTTAGCATATATGCCGAAGCGTGGGGGCAGCAGTGGGTGAAGGAGCGATTTGCTCCTGCCTTTTGCGGGAGGATGCCCCCATGCTTCGGCATATATATATTTTGGGTAGGCACAGGTTGCGTTAAATGTTTTATTTTTTACTATGTTTTTTTTGTATTTGCTTAGCAGGTATGGTAAGTATTACTGTTATACTGTAATGTTACTTTGTTTTTTTGTTAACCATCATTTGCTTAGCAGGTACGCCATTCAGTTGCAGCGCGGATTTATTTATCTTGACAGCAACAGCGTTTGCTCCCACGATATATAAAGCAGTGGGTGGAGGAGCGATTTGTTCCTGCCTTTTGCTAGAGGATTCCCCCATGCTTCGGCATATATAAATGGTGCATGTATGCCCATCATTAGAAGTGGGTGGATGAAGGGAGGTATTCTAATGGTGGGCATACCCACCGATCAATATCTTTTTTTCGTTCAGCCCACAGGCTGCATGAAAAAAAAGTTTACAATATATGCCCAACAAGGACCAGCAACGTACTGGTATGTTGCTGGACTTTGAGTGGTTATACCAGAATGATGCCTGCAGGTTTAGGTATCATCTTGGTATCATTCTTTTCAGCCAGCGGTCGGCTTTCATGTAAAATCAATCCTAGCGGCTAATTAGCCTCTAGACTGCTTTTACAAGCAGTGGGAGGGAATGCCCCCCCCCCACCGTCTTCCATGTTTTTCTCTGGCTCTCCTGTCCCAACAGGGAACCTGAAAATGCAGCCGGTGATTCAGCCAGCTGACCATAGAGCTGATCAGAGACCAGAATGGCTCCAAACATCTCTATGGCCTAAGAAACCGGAAGCTACGAGCATTTCATGACTTAGATTTCGCCGGATGTAAACAGCGCCATTGGGAAATTGGGAAAGCATTTTATCACACCGATCTTGGTGTGGTCAGATGCTTTGAGGGCAGAGGAGAGATCTAGGGTCTAATAGACCCTAATTTTTTCAAAAAAGAGTACCTGTCACTACCTATTGCTATCATAGGGGATATTTACATTCCCTGAGATAACAATAAAAATGATTAAAAAACATAAAAATGAAAGGAACAGTTTAAAAATAAGATAAAAAAATAAAAATAAAAATAAAGAAAAAAAAGCACCCCTGCCCCCCCCTGGCTCTCGCGCAAAGGCGAATGCAAGCGTCGGTCTGGCGTCAAATGTAAACAGCAATTGCACCATGCATGTGAGGTATCACCGTGAAGGTCAGATCGAGGGCAGTAATTTTAGCAGTAGACCTCCTCTGTAAATCTAAAGTGGTAACCTGTAAAGGCTTTTAAAGGCTTTTAAAAATGTATTTAGTTTGTGGCTACTGCACGTTTGTGCGCAATTTTAAAGCATGTCATGTTTGGTATCCATGTACTCGGCCTAAGATCATCTTTTTTATTTCATCAAACATTTGGGCAATATAGTGTGTTTTAGTGCATTAAAATTTGAAAAAGTGTGTTTTTTTCCCCAAAAAATGCATTTGAAAAATCGCTGCGCAATTACTGTGTGAACAAAAAATGAAACACCCACCATTTTAATCTGTAGGTCATTTGCTTTAAAAAAATATATAATGTTTGGGGGTTCAAAGTAATTTTCTTGCAAAAAAAAACATTTTTTCATGTAAACAAAAAGTGTCAGAAAGGGCTTTGTCTTCAAGTGGTTAGAAGAGTGGGTGATGTGTGACATAAGCTTCTAAATGTTGTGCATAAAATGCCAGGACAGTTCAAACCCCCCCCCAAATGACCCCATTTTGGAAAGTAGACACCCCAAGCTATTTGCTGAGAGGCATGTCGAGTCCATGGAATATTTTATATTGTGACACAAGTTGCGGGAAAAAGACAATTTTTTTTTTTTTATGCACAAAGTTGTCACTAAATGATATATTGCTCAAACATGCCATGGGAATATGTGAAATTACACCCCAAAATAAATTCTGTTGCTTCTCCTGAGTACGGGGATACCACATGTGTGAGACTTTTTGGGAGCCTAGCCGCGTACAGGACCCCGAAAACCAAGCACCTTCAGGCTTTCTGAGGGCGTAAATTTTTGATTTCACTCTTCACTGCCTATCACAGTTTCGGAGGCCATGGAATTCCCAGATGGCACAACCCCCCCCAAATGACCCCATTTTGGAAAATAGACACCCCAAGCTATTTGCTGAGAGGTATAGTGAGTATTTTGCAGACCTCACTTTTTGTCACAAACTTTTGAAAATTGAAAAAAGAAAAAAAAAAAAAAATTTTCTTGTCTTTCTTCATTTTCAATAACAAATGAGAGCTGCAAAATACTCACCATGCCTCTCAGCAAATAGCTTGGGGTGTCTACTTTCCAAAATGTGGTCATTTTGGGGAGTTTTGTGCTATCTTGGCATTTTATGGCCTTCGAAACTGTGATAGGTAGTGAGGAGTGAAATCAAAAATTTACGCCCTTAGAAATCCTGAAGGCAGTGATTGGATTTCGGGGCCCCGTATGAAGCTAGGCTCCCAAAAAGTCCCACACATGTGGTATCCCCGTACTCAGGAGAAGTAGCAGAATATATTTTGGGGTGTAATTCCACATATGCCCATGGCATGTTTGAGCAATATATCATTTAGTGACAACTTTGTGAAAAAAAAAATTGTCACTTTCCCGCAACTTGTGTCAAAATATAAAATATCCCATGGACTCAACATGCCTCTCAGCAAATAGCTTGGGGTGTCTACTTTCCAAAATGGGGTCATTTGGGGGGGTTTTGTGCCATCTGGGCATTTTATGGCCTTCAAAACTGTGATAGGTAGTGAGGAGTGAAATCAAAAATTTACACCCTTAGAAATCATGAAGGCGGTGCTTGGTTTTTGGGGCCCCGTACGCGGCTAGGCTCCCAAAAAGTCCCACACATGGTATCCCCGTACTCAGGTGAAGCAGCTGAATGTATTTTGGGGTGCAATTCCACATAGGCCCATGGCCTGTGTGAGCAATATATCATTTAGTGACAACTTTTTGTATATATTTTTTTTTTTTTCATTATTCAATCACTTGGGACAAAAAAAATAAATATTCAATGGGTTCAACATGCCTCTCAGCAATTTCCTTGGGGTGTCTACTTTCCAAAATGGGGTCATTTGGGGGGGTTTTGTACTGCCCTGCCATTTTAGCACCTCAAGAATTGACATAGGCAGTCATAAACTAAAAGCTGTGTAAATTCCAGAAAATGTACCATAGTTTGTAGACGCTATAACGTTTGCGCAAACCAATAAATATACGCTTATTGACATTTTTTTTACCAAAGACATGTGGCCGAATACATTTTGGGCTAAATGTATGACTAAAATTGAGTTTATTGGATTTTTTTTATAACAAACAGTAGAAAATATCATTTTTTTCAAAATGTTCGGTCTTTTTCCGTTTATAGCGCAAAAAATAAAAACGGCAGAGGTGATCAAATACCATCAAAAGAAAGCTCTATTTGTGGGAAGAAAAGGACGCAAATTTAGTTTGGGTACAGCATTGCATGACCGCGCAATTAGCAGTTAAAGCGACGCAGTGCCAAATTGGAAAAAGTCCTCTGGTCCTTAGGCAGCCAAATGGTCCGGGGCTGAAGTGGTTAAAGGCCCTGGAGCACCAGGACAATGGTAATGCCTAAAAATGATCCAATTTTGAAAAGAAAACACCCCAACACATAATATAGGATACATACAGTGTTTTGAACATGTAATTTTTTTTCCACAAGTTTTTGGAAAATATGGAAAGAAAATGAAAACGCATATTTTTTTTTTACACAAAGTTGTCAATTTATAAAATATCTCTAACACATAGCATGTACATAGCAAAAATTACACCCCAAAATACATTCTGCTACTCTGAGTATGGAGATACCACATGTGTGAGACTTTTACACAGCCTGCCAACATACAGAGGCCCAACATGCAGGGAGCACCATCAAGGGTTCTAGGGACATACATTACACATCTATTTTCCTGGCTACCTATTACACTTTTGTGAGGCACTGTAGGGCACTGATGGCACTGATGAGCACTGTAGTGGCACTGATGGGCACTGTAGTGGCACTGATGAGCACTGCGATGGCACAGATGTGACATTGATGAGCACTGATGTGGCACGGATAAGCACGGATGTGGCACAGATGAGCACTGACGTGGCATGGATGAGGCACGAATATGCACTGATTTGGTGTGGATGAGGCACGGATGAGCACTGATGTGGCATGGATGTGGCACGGATGAGCACTGATGAGGCAGGGATGAGCACTGATGTGGCATGGATGAGGCACGGATGAACACTGATGTAGCATGGATGTGGCATGGAAGAGCAATGATGTGGCATGGATGAGCACTGATGTGGCACGGATAAGCACTGATGTGGCATGGATGAGGCACAGATGAGCACTAATGTGGCATGGATGAGGCCTGGATGAGCACTGATGAGGCATGGATTTGGCATGGATGAGCACTGATGAGGCATGGATTTGGCACAGGTGAGCACTGATGTGGCATGGATGTGGCACGGATGAGGCATGGAAGGGCATGGATGAGCACTGATGAGGCATAAATGGGCACAGATGAGGCACGGATGAGCACTGATGTGGCATGGATGAGCACGGATGAGGTATGTATGAGCACAGATGAGGCATGGATGGGCATGGATGAGGCATGGGTGAGGTATGGATGAGCACGGATGAGGCATGGGCAGGCACTGATGAGGCATGGATGAGGCACTGATCAGCACTGTGGGCACTTTAGATCCAGCCCACTCGCACTGCTGTACTGGCTCCCTCCTTTCCTGTACCAATCGGTGTCAGGAGAGAGCTGAACCGGACATGGGCTGATTTGTGGATTAATTGGATGGAGTGTTCACATGGTAAAGGGCTGCTGTCATTGGCCCTTTACTACGATCCATGATGCGCTGGGCCAGGAGGACCCGGCTATCACGGACATTTCCAGGCGCATGCCCCAGTGGGCACGTGAGAAGTGATAGTTCGGGAGGACGTCAATGTACACCCTCCCAGAACTAGGCGACTGTGCTGTAGCCGTCATCCAGCTACGGCCCGTTCAGCAAGTGGTTAAAGAGGTAGAGGCTGCCTGAAAATTATCATGTGTATGGACAGCAGTATGATGAGCTGGCACTGTTCTCAGCACAACTGCTGTAACCATTACAAAGTCAGCTAAAAGTATCAATCTTCTTTTATGAATTTTTCAATAAATATAATATACAAATTGTTGGCTGAAGCTTTCAAAGAGTAAAATCCTTGTTATAGCTCTGTAGGAGGTGGTAGAGGCAGAAACTAATTTATGTAGGGAGTCTTAACACAATCAATCAATTGCAGTAAAAGGCAGCTAGTTATTTTATACCTTAATACCTGAAGTGGCCTAGCGAATGTAGTGGGGCTTAGAGTGCCCAATATGTAATTTTGTCCGTAACTAAAATGCATTGTATTCAATTAATTTTCCATTTGCATTACCTGTTCTGAGGAGAGAAAAGGAATATGGACCAGTCCTCACGCAATTCACACCAATCTGGTCGATAAACCTCAATCATTTTTCTGATTCGGAAACATAAACTCTGTGTGGGGAATAAGTAATATATTAAAATCTTATATATCACCACCTCAGCTTTTTTTTTCACTTGCAGAATGCATTTACAAGTGACTTCCTTTAATGTAAATGGGACTGTCATCTGCTGTCACAATTCTGCAATGTGTCATTGTATTTTTAGTAAACTCTGTGTGCATGTCAGAGTGTTTACCTTTCTGTAGAAATCACTTCCATATAAAAAAAAAACAGCATTACTTTTTGCTGTCATCAGTTCCTGTCCTGTAAATACTTGGCAATGTTGCAAAAATTGAACACAAATGACATTCATTTTTTGAACATGAAGTGTCCATAATATTATTTACTACATTTTCCTAGAATACGAATGTTGGTAGTGTACTGATGTTTGTTTAATTCAACTAGAGCACATTAGTTACCGTATTTATCGGCGTATAACACGCACTTTTTTCCCCTTAAAATAAGGGGAAAATCGTGGGTGCGTGTTATACGCCGATCCCCGCTATTTTGTGATCTGTCGGAGCGATCGCCGCGATCGCCGCCGACATTCACATAGCTTGTATTTTTAAACATGGCGCCGCAGAGTTCGGAGGGACTCGGCGGCGCTCGTTCAGCTGAACGAGCGCCGCCGAGGACACAGTGACTGGGCGGAGCCGAGATACACATAGCCGAGGCTTCTCGGCTATTCTCGGCGCCGTTCACAGTCACGCCCAGTCCCACCATTGGACCTGTGTTATGTCCATCATAGGGACTGGGCGTGACTGTGAACGGCGCCGAGAATAGCCGAGAAGCCTCGGCTATGTGTATCTCGGCTCCGCCCAGTCACTGTGTCCTCGGCGGCGCTCGTTCAGCTGAACGAGCGCCCCCGAGTCCCTCCGAACTCCGCGGCGCCATGTTTAAAAATACAAACTAAACGTTTGTATGTCGGCGGCGACAAGGCTGCACAGACCACTGGGGACAAGGCTGCACTGGGGCAAAGCTGCACTGGGGACAAGGCTGCACTGGGGACAAGGCTGCACTGGGGACAAGGCTGCACGGACCACTGGGGACAAGGCTGCACTGGGGCAAAGCTGCACTGGGGACAAGGCTGCACTGGGGACAAGGCTGCACTGGAGACAAGGCTGCACTGGAGACAAGGCTGCACTGGAGACAAGGCTGCACTGGGGACAAGGCTGCACTGGGGACAAGGCTGCACTGGGGACAAGGCTGCACTGGGGACAAGACTGCACTGGGGCAAAGCTGCACTGACAAGACTGCACTGGGGCAAAGCTGCACTGACAAGGCTGCACTGGGGCAAAGCTGTACTGACAAGGCTGCACTGGGGCAAAGCTGCACTGACAAGGCTGCACTGGACACTGGGGCTGCAGATGAACACTGATGAGGCTGCATTGATGGGCATTTAAATGTAAGTTTTTTTTCCTTAAACTTCCCTCCTAAAAGTTTTTTTCCTTAAAATTCCCTCCTAAACTTGGGGTGCGTGTTATACGCCGGCGCGTGTTATACGCCGATAAATACGGTAATTAAATATTTCGAGTGTGTTTGTGTTTTTCATCACTTAAGTAGCTCTTAAGTGAAGATATTACTCACCTATTAATTAACTCTAAGAAGTTAAAGGGCATGATCATTAAACAGATACTTACAAAAGATGAGCACGTACACATATAATGTAATATTTTTCAATACCTAAATGTAAACGTCAGACTCACTTTCATGCCCTGACTTTAGTTTTCATTGTTTGACAACCCTAAACACACAGTACACACAGTACACACACAATTATTGAAGTATAGAGGAACAAACAAATTGCAGACTTGCTAGTGAAGCCACAATGTTCACACTTAAAGGAATTGTGTTCTCTTTCAGTACTTAAAGACAGAACAATGTATGGGGTCTTTATAGGTATAGGACCTATGAGGTTTAGGATCTATTGTCTCTATCAAATCTCCCAGAACAGCTTGTCAAACTTCATGTTTATAGGCACATCCAACTTCCAGGCATCAGGGTTAGTACACTCATGAGCTATGTGGCCAATTAGGGTTGACATGGGACGATCACTGTGTTGTTTTTCTCCAGTTCAGAGATTGTCCTGCTCAGAGAAGCTGCAGACACCATTAGTTACCTATGACTGTAAATTATGGTACTCTGTAGATTTATTTATTTTTTTAAGTAAATGTTTTATTGAAATATCAAAGAGTTTTAACAATAGTGTACAAAAATAGTTTTACGCATAATATGCTGAGCATGATCAATATCTTCAATTGCCCCAGCTTAAAGAGTAACAGCAGTTTAAGCGGATATTTAGTGCATAAGAAAAAACTGTTATAGGTTATAAACAGAAATGATTTTTAAACCATAGTTTTCTTGTTAAGAATATAGTAGAGATCAATAGTAGTACATAAAGGGAGCAGAAAGGAAGAAAAAAGCCATAGCTTCCTCACATACAGTGCTACTAATATGCAAACATTAAAAAGAAATATCTGCATAGTATCATGTTAAAGATAACGATTTAAGCTCTATACTCACATAATCAATTTCCTCTTCTTCTTCCTCCCTATCTTTACGGTTGTTCATCTTGGGGAAAACATCTTTCATGATCTGGGAAGGTTTTCCACTGGAATCCTGATATTCTCCAACTGAGTTAGTCCCTTTGCTGGGTGCCCTATGGCTTGTACGGACACCAGAATGATGTTGAATATCTGCAGAGCCCTTATTGTCCAGGGACATTGCTCTCCTGTGTTTCAAAATTGATGCTCTCCTGGAATGACTTCTGTCTCTGTGGATTTCTGCTCGAGAGAGTAAAGACTCATGCTCAGCTGTACATGGTCGTGGCTTAATACTTGGATGACGGCCTAAGCTATTCCAGCTTGATCTACGACTGCCCCAGGATCCACCTCTGTTCCAGTGTGGTGGCCGTGACCCTACCTGTAAACCATGAAGTCATAAATACCATAAAAATAAAGACACATTAAATACATCTTGTTAAGTAATAGTATAGTTAGCTAAGAGTTTAGTTAATTTTTGAGTATATAATCATAAAAACCTCTCTTCTCCATTATTATTATATGGTAAATACATACAGATGACATCTAGTGACGAAACGCGTAAGCAGGACTTGGTACACGTCAACGTCATATCCGGTTTCTTCCGGTTTTTTGGTTACGGTCTGTGGAACGCACACTGCCCAGACCCAGGAACTTGTCTGTAAGCCTTTTATGAGATTGGGGCAACTAGAGCCTTTTATACTTATGGAAAGTACTTTTTATGCATCTTTTTATTTGTGTTTATCGCATTTACACTATGGATGCCTGTTTTTGATTTTTATGTGGATACCAGATTGCATACACCTTGCTCCAGAGCAGGAGAGCATATTGGTTCCAGGGATATCAGGATTGGAGACCTAGTCTACTACATGCTCTTTACCCCTGCAGGGGTGGGGGCTTCTGGTGAGTGCATATACCTAAGGGGGAGCACGAGAAGTCACTTTATCTGTTGCATGGAATTTGAGATAAAGCTGTATCACTTGAAAACCAGCACAAGTCACTTTTTTGGGAATATGGATATTTAATATTGAGAGACTCTCTCTTTTTTTCATATATTTCCTTCACGAATGGACTGAATATTCATTACACTTGTTTATACATATATATGTTTTTTATTTGATGTGCTTGTCAACAAGCAATTTATTTACTACATAGTTTTCACCTATGGACTGAATACTCACTATTGCTATATATTTATATATATATTTGTTTCACTTGATTCACTTGCCTATTAGTAGTTCACTTTGTTATATAGTTTTTTTCTGACACATCAATAATACGTGGTTATTAGTTATTAGCTATTTGGTGGTAATTTATACATTTTTGATGTAGAAAGAGTTTTTTCACTGTCATTTATGTGCATTGGAAAGAGGATTTAATTATATTGTCTAGGGACTCACATTTTTACTGTCCCAAATAGACAATATTTTTACAAACCAATTTTTAAAACTATCACGGTCAGTTAATATATACATTAACTTAACACTCATTGTAAGCAGCGCTAATGTCCCCTTTTCTTGACTATTTAAATACATACAGCAACTGAACTTATTCCTCCAACACCCTTGCTACAAAGGGATGCATATGTGTCAGGTAATGCAGCTGGCTGCATAGTGCATGAGCCAATCAACTAAAAAGATTTTCTACACACTGGAAAATTTCTTGTGCTCAGTCTTTGTTTTCTTTATTTAAAAAAAAATGTTTTACTGATTACTAGGAATGACATTCAGGGTCCCAGGCGAAGCGAAGCTGTTCATTGTTATGGCAAACTAAGTGTGATTTAATTGCCATAGCAACCAACTACAAATAATACACTTATTAACCTCTGAATTTAAGTCAGATGGCTTAGAGGGGCCAATAATGAGTGTTCTGTCCACGCTACACCTTTCCCTGTGTGTAGCTCGACATGCAGCTAAACCCTCCTATTTTGCAATAAGCCAGACTGAGTGTCATTTTGAATCAGTATGTGAAATACAGTACAGTAAAGCAGTGGATGGCAGTAAGGTTCATACCAGTGTTGCTGCAATTAAGGGCACAAAAGAATACAAGTCTCAGTCAACATGTGCTCTGATAGCAGGTTCCTTCTCACTTAGTCCCTAAGATGGAGTCTGAACTCCCATGAGGCATCCAATTCCTTTTCTTGGACTGAAGAATGATGGGAAGTTATATTAAAGGTGAACAGTTTTCAAGTTTCTGCAAAACTGTAAATTTACCACCGGCTCCATCTTGTGGTCAAGTCCGATATTGCAGGCAAATAACTAATAGATGTTCTGCTGGTGGCAGAACAATGTTATGTATGTACCAGCCCCCCTCACTATAAAAGGCAGGGTTCCCAGCAGCCATTTGCCATTGTGTGTTGGGGCAGTTTAATGAGAGCTGATACACTGTATTCTGTGTGTAGGAATAGTTTGCTGCTATACAGTAGTATGCTAGGCTACATTACTATGGATTCTTCCTCTTCTGCAAGTCCTGCTATAGCCCTGCAAACTAGCATGGAGAGGTTGGCTGAATTATTACATTACATAGTGGGGTTCATTTACTAAAGGCAAATATACTGTGCACTTGCTCCAGAGATTAGTAAATGAGGTAAAGCTTCACTTTGCAAAGAATACCCAATTACATGCAAGAAAAGTTAAAAAAACTGCATTTTTGCTTACACATGATTGGATAGAAATCTGCAGAGCTTCCTCTCATTTCAGAGCTTCCCCTCAGATCTAGAGCAACTGCACTTGCAGTGAACAATATATTTGCCTTTAGTGAATCAACCTACCCGAGTCATTTGCTGCAGAGGGGTGGTCATGCATAACAATTTCTTGGCCAATTCATTAGCTCCAAGTTTTTTCAATATGGGTACCAAAACAAGCACACTCTGGTTGCATTTGAAGGGTAATTACAAGTGTGGAGCCAGGGATTGTTCTTGTTGTCCCCATATTGGTTCAGGGGAGACAGTGGTATCAAATGTTAATAAGAGAGTTTTTAATTTGAAACAATTCTTTAATTGTAAAACAAGATATGTAATGTATGTTATTACATGTAAATCCTGCCTGATACAATATGTGGAATGTACCACTAGACGCCTGAGAGACAGATTCCGGGAACATTTGAATGACATTAGATTGAATAAGTCTACATATGTAGCGAGACATTATAATGGGTGTCACAATGGGGACACAGAGCTTGTGTTGGTTCAGAATATTGAGAGATTCAAACTCCCTGTTCAGTGGGGGAGTTTTAGGTTATTATGTAGGAGGGAGGTGTTTTGGGTCTTCCATTTACAGACCAGGATACCTGATGGTTTGAATTTTGAGTGTGATGTTTCCCACTACCATGAGTAATCCTACACCTCCTTCTGCATCTCCTATTTTTGCTCCTGTGGATATGTCTAACATCATTCCCTAGGCAGATATACAGTATCTCACAAAAGTGAGTACACCCCTCACATTTTTGAAAATATTTTATTATATCTTTTCATGTGACAACACTGAAGAAATTACACTTTGCTATAATGTAAAGTAGTGATTGCACAGCTTGTATAACAATGTAAATTTGCTGTGCCCTCAAAATAGCTAAAAACAGGGGGCATGGTTAAACGCCGAGCAAGATGGACGTCTGAACCCTCAGCTCCTGCACCGACCGGACCGATTATCAGAGACATTGCTGCTCAGACAGCTCCTATCACTTCCTAAATTGACAGAGACACTGCCTCAGGACCCAGCAATGTCTTACCCGAACCACAAGCGAAAAGAATACAGGCCGCAGAAGAAGCTGACAGATTATTTCACACAGCCGCCAGACACAGAAATCCAAGATTGCGCTCGCGGCCTTGCACATGATTCATCTGCCTACACAGACCTCTCTTATGCAGATGAAAATGAAATGGCACTTCAACAACACCCCTCAGAGTCATCTCTACATTATCCATCCACCTCAGCCAGCAATAGCCCAGCAAAAGCAAGGATGCGACTGGATTCAGCTGGACTTGGCACCTGCATCTATCATTACCTCACCTCAGCCATCCACCATAGCAGCTTTCCCCACATCTGATCAACCTGTTCTGGACACTACCATGAAGGAGATGCTCATCTCCCTACAAAGCTCCCTGCATAATGAGATAGCAACCATGTTTAATAAATTTTCCTCTCATGTACACCTTATGGGGAACAAAATTCACCTCATTGAAAACTGCATGTGTGATATGACTGCCACTGCCGCATGATGGACAACAATGGATGAAGGCCAAAATGGCGGACCTCGAGGACAGATCCGACGTAATAACGTCAAAATCAGAGGCATACCCGAATCCATTCTACCTCATGACCTTAATGCATATGCTAGAAAGCTGATCTCCACTGTCTTACCAGATCTGTCACCAATGGAGACCTTAATAGACTGCATCCACCGCATTCCCAAACCGCCACACCTAGTGGCAGATATACCCAGGGATGTTCTAATGAGGGTCCACTTTTTCCACGCTAAGGATCAACTCCTATTCAAAACCAGACACCTGAGCAAACTCCCTGCACCATTCAACAACCTACAGCTGTTTGCAGACCTGTCACAGTACACGTGTCAACTGTGAAGACAACTAAACACCATAACCAAGCCACTAAACAATCACGAAATCCCATACCAATGGAGATTCCCTACCAAAATTTTTGTCACCAAAAATGGAGTCGAACATATCATCACCATGATCCAAGAAGGTATTAAACTTCTTAAACTATGGGACATCATCCCGGAGACATCTGAAGCGACAATCACTAACCACAGGGGGTCCACACACTCCTCATATGATAAGCAACCACCTACTGTACACTAACTCAGTTCTGGTAGGCGATGCTAATACAAATATAAATACCATACCATCCGGTCGGATGCCTTGCTCGTTGCAGCTTAGATCACAAACTCTCTCCTCATTCAGTTAACACAGCCTAGTGTTAACACTAGGCTGTTTGAAGCAGTAGTTACAGTTACAGTAGTTTTGTTTGAATCATTACGCATTGTTTTAATCTTTCTTCCTCCTCTCATCCTCACCTTGTCCTGATACCCTTTCCATCGAGAGCTTCTGACTGAAGCAACCCCAGGGATTCACCCTAATGTACCTTACGAGACAGTGCAGCAAACTTCTCCAGCCGTAAGTACTACCTATTTTGTATAACACTGACACAAAACACACAAGATGCCGAAATTTCTCTCGCTCAACGTTAAAGGGCTTAATCACCCAGCTAAAAGATCCTCCATGTGGAGAACAGCTAAGGAATCTAAATGTGACGTCCTTTGTCTCCAGGAGACCCACTTTAAAAAATCAGCCGAACCCCACTGTACCAACCACCAGTTTACCCATACTTTTAAGGCTTCAGGCCCAAATAAGAAAAATGGAGTCATGATAGCAATCAATAATTCCCTCAACTTCACGCTACACAATAGCATGATTGATGAAGAAGGGAGATATCTGGCATTGGACTGCACCCTGGACAAAACCAGATATACCATCGTCAACATATACACCTCCAACACTGGCCAAATCAGATTTCCAAGGCTGTTTTATTCTATGTGGTGACTTTAATATCGTACTTGATAGCAAGTTGGATACTTCATCCCGTACTTCCAGGCTCACATCTCCTATGGGTTCCTTCATAAGCAGCAACAACCTATATGACATCTGGAGATGTCATCATACCACAGAACGAGACTACTCTTTCTTCTCCCACAGGCATAATTCGTACACCCGGATTGACTATTTTCTAGTTGATAAATGGACTCTAAGCAAAACTACAGCCTCCATAATTGGATCAATCACTTGGTCTGATCATGCCCCAGTATGAATTGAAGTGACTAACCACCCACATCCCACATGACATATGATATGGAGAGCTAACGCTTCAATCATCCAATCTCCCGAACATTCTACCTACATACGCAAACACCTTGAGGAGTTCTTCAAATTCAACGAAGGATCAACCTCCAATAACACTATCCTCTGGAATGCTCATAAGGCGTTTGTTAGAGGAATTATTATACAGCTCGGTGCTAGGGAAAAGAGGAGGAGATCACAGCGTCTAGACACTATCATATCTACTATTAAAACTCTGGACGAACAAAACCAATCCAATCCTGATCCTTCACTTAAAGAAAAACTAACCCTCCTCAGACAAGGAACATACTTCTAGAATCACATACCAACACGCAAATTAGATTTAAAGCAAATCATTACACTACAGGCAACAAAGCAGGGAAAGCACTAGCACTTAGAATCAAAGGTCATCACATGAAATCCAAAATCCCACACCTGTTCCACCTAGCCACAAAAAAGAAACTCATTGACCCAAGCCATTGTAGACGCATTCAGCCATTACTACCAAACACTCTACAATTTAAAAGATGACACTAACACCTACCAACCTACCACAGCAGATATCAACTCCTTTCTACAAGAAATTAAGCTACCAAAACTATTACAACAACACCTCACTGACCTGAATGCTCCATTCACCCACCTAGAGATTCTAAATATCATCTCCGCCTTTCTGTCTAATAAATCCCCGGGCCCAGATGGCCTAACAAGCAAATATTACAAACTATTTTGTACCACCTTAGCACCTTATCTCTAACAAATGTGCAATGACGCTGCCTCCTCTTCTTGTCTCCCGAATGAGATGCTTAATGCTTTGATAATCACTTTAAAGAAGCCGGGGAAAGAACCCCCCCCCCCAAAATTTCAGACCAATCTCACTTCTTAACATAGACACAAAGATATATGCCAAACTCATAGCTACTAGACTAGTGCAAATTATGCCCACATTAATACACCCAAATTAATCTGGCTTTACAAAAGGCACACAGACCTACGATGCAACCAGGAGACTCATAAACATAATTCACCATGCTGAGACAAACAGAACGCGTTCTCTGCTCATTTCTCTGGATGCAGAGAAGGCGTTCGATAGAGTCCACTGGGCATACTTAGAGGCAACACTTCATAAATTTGGATTCCAGGACCACATACTGTCAGAAATAATGGCCTTGTACTCTTCCCCCTCAGCCCAAGTGTACACAGAAGGGATGATTTCCCGCCCATTCCCAATCACAAATAGAACCCGCCAGGGATGTCCCCTATCGCCACTTATTTTCAACCAATTAATGGAACCCCTGGCAGAACACATCAGAATGACTAAAAATATCACTGGATTCAACAAAGGATGAAATGAACACAAAATAAATTTATTCGCTGATGATGTTATAATGATGCTTACTGATCCAATCTCTTCCCTGGCTTTGGTTCAAAATGTTCTAATGAAATTCAGCACTATTTCGTATTACAAAGTCAATGAAACTAAGTCATACATCTTAGACCTAGGTCTTGATGCAATAACCAGCAACATTCTATGCAACCTTTATAAATACCCATGGGCAGAAACTGGTAAATCTTACTTGGGCATCGCACTCACCAAATCAGTAAAGGTTTGTTCAGCAATAATTACTTAGAAGCCAAACAAATGCTAATCAAGGAAACCACCAAACTACCCAAATTCAAGCTCTCTTGGTCAGGCAGACTTGCAGCTTTCAACGTGCACATCCTACCTAGAATACTCTACCTATTCTGCACACTTCCCATCCCATTATCCAACTCGTATCTCCAATCTCTTCAAACTATAGTTTGTCAGTATATATGGCAGGGTAAAAAAACAAGAAACAACCACTCTAAACTAGGGATGAGCTGAACATCCCCGGTTCTCACCAGAACCTGCGAATGGACCGCAAACTTTAGAACCCCATTGAAGTCTATGGGACTCGAATGTTTGAAATCAAAAGTGCTAAATTTAAAGGCTAATTTGCATGGTATTGTCCTAAAAAGGGTTTGGGAACCCAGGTCCTGCCCAAGGGGACATGCATCAATGCAAAAAAAAGTTTTAAAAACGGACCTTTTTTCGTAAGCAGTGATTTTAATGATGCTTAAAGTGAAAAAAAAGTGAAATATTCCTTTAAATATCGTACCTGGGGGGTGTCTATAGTATGCCTGTAAATTGGCGTGTGTTTCCTGTGCTTAGAACAGTCCCTGCACAAAATGACATTTTTAAAAGGAATAAAATTCATTTAAAACTGCTTGCGGCTTTAATGTAATGTCGGGTCTCAGCAATATGGGTGAAAATCAATGAGACAAATGGCATGGGTACCCCCCAGTCCATTACCAGGCCCTTTGGGTCTTGTATGGATATTAGGGGAACCCCGCATCCAAATTAAAAAAAGGAAAGGCGTGGGGCCCCCAGGCCCTATATACTCTGAACAGCAGTATACAGGTGGTGCAAACAAGACAGGGACTGTAGGTTTGTTGTTAAGTAGAATCTGTTTGTAATTTGGAACTGGTACATTTTTAAAGGGTAGCTCCAGACAAAAAATCTATTTTTAAGCTTTTTGGAAAACATAGGGAAGGGTTATCACCCCTGTGACATTTGTTTTGCTGTCTGTGCACCTCTTCAGAAGATTTCAAATCACTTTCTGTCTCAATGATAAATGTTTTTTGACAATTTGGGATTGGTGATAAAACATCAGTGGAGAGGAGACACGTTTTTCCCATATTAACTCTTACAAGAGAGAATTTCCCTTCCTAGGGGTAGATTTCATCTCACTTCCTGTTGTCTCCTTCCGTTTGCAAGTAGGAATTGTTTGTAAGTTGGATGTTTGAAAGTAGGGGCCTGCCATATATACTCTGCAGAAATTGGGGCCTTAGGTGTTGGTGTTGCCACAACACTGTAAACCCTCACAGTTACTCTTGGTGGGCGCAGGAACGGGCCCTGCCGTGAAATATTAGATCAAGAATTGTAATTACATGCCCCTGTTGAACAGGGTCAGAAAAATTGGGCCTTTGGTGGTGGTGGTGGTGGTGGTGTTGCCACAACACTGTAAGTCCTCACAGTTACTCTTGGTGGGCGCAGAAACGGGCCCTACTGTGAAATATTACATCAAGAATTGTAATTACATGCACCTGTTGAACAGGGGCAGAAAAATTGGGCCTTTGGTGGTGGTGGTGGTGTTGCCACAACACTGTAAGCCCTTACAGTTACTCTTAGTGGGAGCTCGAATGGGCCCTGCTGTGAAATATTAGATCAAGAATTGTAATTACATGCACCTGTTGAACAGCGGCAGAAAAAATGGGCCTTTGGTGGTGGTGGTGCTGGTGCCACAACACTGTGTCCTCACAGTTACTCTTGGTGGGGGCAGAAACGGGCCCTGCTATGAAATATTAGATCAAGAATTGTAATTACACTCCCCTGTAAAACAGGGGCTGAAAAATTGGGCCTTAGACACTGGTGCTGGTGCCACAACACTGCAACCCCTCACAAATACTCTAGTTGAGCACAGCAACGAATGCTCCTTGCAAAATATTGCATCAAAAATTGTAATTACACGCCCCTGTTAAACAGGGGCTGAAAAATTGGGCCTTAGCCACTGGTGGCGGTGCCCAGAACCAAAAAGATTCTTACAAGCTATCAGCATGATCATTGAAGAGGAAGAGGATAGTCACTCAGCATAACAGGATAGTCACTCAGCATCAGCATAGGCAGTCTTGAAGGGATCTGACATTTCAAAATTATTCGGTTACATCAGCATCAGGTGCTTGGTAGCTGGTGGTGATCCAAGACTGATTCATTTTTATGAAGGTAAGTCGATCGACCGAGTCGGTGGAAATGCGCACCCTGTGATCGGTTACAAAGCCTCCAGCAGCACTGAATGTGCTTTCCGAAAGAATGCTGGATGCAGGACAGGCCAGTAGCTCAATTGCATACTGTGCAAGCTCTGGCCAGTGATCCATCCTCAAGACACAGTAACCCAGAGGATTTTTGGTGGGAAAGGTGTCCAAGTCAGATCTTTCCCCTAGGTATTCCTGCACCATGTAAAACAGACGCTGGCGATGGTTGCTGGAACCGATCATACCTTGCGGCCACCTTCTCCACCGCTACTTCTTTGACTGACCGAAGCCTCAGCAACACGTTGTCCAGGAACAGGAGTTTGTAACCTCCCAGTCTCTGGGAACGCGTTGCACAGACCTTTCTGCAAGGCCTCCCGAAGATGTTTCATCCTCTGCTCCCTCTGCGACGGCAAGATAAGGTCTGCAACCTTACCCTTGTAACGTGGATCAAGGAGGGTTGCCAGCCAGTATTGATCCCTCTCCTTGATACCACTAATACGAGGATCCTTCCGCAGGCTTTGCAGGATCAGGGAGGCCATGCAGCGTAGGTTTGCTGAGGCATTCGGTCCGGAGTCTTCTGGGTCACTAAGGACGACATGATCCGCAGCCACCTCCTCCCAGACACGTACAAGTCCATGGGTTTCTTGGGACTGTAAATGATCCCTTAAAGACTGCTGCTGATGCTGAGTGCCAGGCTCAACCTCCATGCTGACACAATCCTCCTCCTCCTCCTCATCCTCTTCCTGTGTGGTCAGCGGGCACGCAGGAACACTGTCTAGATAAAGGGGGCCTTGAGAGCTAAGGAAGTCCTCCTCTTCCTGCCTCTGTTCTGCCTCAAGTGCCCTGTCCATTATTCCACACAGCGTGTGCTCCAACAGGTGGACAGTGTCACTGATTCATGCACTCTCACTGCTCACCATCCTCATGGCCTCCTCAAATGGTGACAAGAAAATGCATGCATCCCTGATCATGGCCCACTGGCATGGAGAAAAAAAAACAAGCTCCCCTGACCCTGTCCTGGTGCCATAGCTGCACAGGTACTCATTGATGGCCCTCTGCTGCGTGTGCAGCCGCTGCAGCATGGCCAATGTTGCGTTCCACCTGGTGGGCATGTCACAGATTAGGCGGTTCTTGGGTAGGTTAAATTCCTTTTGGAGGTCAGGCAGCCAAGCACTGGCATTATATGACCTGCAAAAATGCACACAGACTTTCCTGGCCTGCCTCAGGACATCCTGTAAGCCCGGGTACCTACCTAAGAACCGCTGCACCACCAAGTTAAGGACATGAGCCAAACAGGGCACATGGGTTAGTTGTCCCTGTCGGAGGGTGGAGAGGAGGTTGGTGCCATTGTCGCAAACCACCATACCTGCCTTAAGCTGGAGTGGCGTCAACCACCTCTGAATCTGCCCCTGCAGAGCTAACAGAATCTCTGCCACAGTGTGGCTCCTGTCCCCCAAGCACACCAGCTCAAGCACCGCATGGCATCTTTTTGCCTGCGTGCTTGCGTAGCCCCTTGAACGCCTACGGAGCACCGCTGGTTCTGAAGACAAATCAGCACAGGAAGAGGCCCTGGAGGAAGAAGAAGAGGAGGGGATGGAGGAGAGAGGTGTGGTAGAATCACCACTAGTAGTATTTTGGAGGCGTGGTGGTGGAACAACCTCCAACACTACTGCACCCTGTCCTGCATCCTTCCCAGCTGCCAGAAGAGTCACCCAGTGCGCGGTGAAAGATAGGTAACGTCCCTGTCCATGCCTGCTGGACCATGAGTCAGCAGCTATATGCACCTTACCGCTGACCGCCCTGTCCAGCGAGGCCAAGACATTGCCTTCCACATGCCGGTAGAGAGCCGGAATCGCCTTCCATGAGAAAAAGTGGCATTTGGGAACCTGCCACTGAGGAACCGCACATTCCACAAACTCACGAAAGGGGGCAGAGTCTACAAACTGAAAAGGCAGCAGTTAAAGTGCTAGCAATTTAGCCAAGCTAGCATTCAACCGCTGGGCATGTGGATGGCTGGGAGTGAACTTCTTTTGGCGGTGCAGCAGCTGGGGCAGGGAAATTTACCTGGTACAATCTGACATTGGTGTACCGATAGCAGATTGCCTCCAAGTACTTGGCTGTGACACACCTAATTCTACTCCTTCATTCCTCTCAGTGCAGGTCTCAGAGAGGACTGAAGGTATAGTGGGGTTGGAGATCCCAGCTGATGAGGAGCAAGGAGAGGTCCTCTTTGTTCTTTGGTGTGGGTCTTTTAGGTGCGCTTGCCAACGAACTGCATGGCAGGTCGACATATGTCTGGTCAAGCATGTGGTGCCCAAGCGGGTGATGTTTTGGCCACGCGAGATACACTTGAGACATATGTTGCAAATAGCAGCAGTGGAATCTGATGCACTCGTCTCAAAAAAGGCCCACACCAAAGAACTTTTGCAATAACGAGCAGAGACAGCAGCGCCCTGCACATGCGGAGCTCTGCGGTGTGATGCAGTCAGTGTGCTGCCCTTAAGCTGGCCCCTGGAGGGCCTGATTCATTGGTGATGTGCCTCCTCCTCCTCCTCTCTCCTATCAGGCACCCACATGGAGTCAGTGACATCATCATCCCCTCCCTCCTCATCACTGGAGCAAAGCTGGCAGTATGCTGCAGCTGGGGGAACATGACTGCCAGATTGCTGTCCTTCTTGGGCACGCCCTCTCTCTGGGCTCACGTTACTGCCTTCCTCAAGCTGGGTACCATCATCAGGGCCTTCAAAATGCTGGGCATCCTCCTGCAGCATGTACCCAACACTGTGGTCAAACAGTTCGGGGGACTCCTCAGGAGGACATGGTGGGGCTAGGGAAGGAGTGACTGATGCCATTGAGCCGAGGGAAGAGGCTGCGTTGGCAGCTGCTTTTTCCAGACAAAGTACCCTGAGCCTAGGTGAGAGAGGATGAGAAGGATGAGGATGGCTTGGTCATCCACTCTACCAAGTCTTCCACATGTTGCGGCTCAACATGGCCAGCTGCCAAAAAAAAGGCCAAGCGTGTCCCACGGCCACGTGCTGATGAGGATGCACCGTCTCCGCTGCCTGCCTGTGGTAGTAACAGGAGCAGAACAACAGCAATTGTCTTCAGGTAGCTTTAGGTGCACTCTGTGCGGAGGACGCAGTACACTAACTGTAAATACTGTAGCTGCCTGCCTGTGGTTTTAATAGGATCAGAAGAACACCACCAATTTTATTCAGGTAGCTTTAGGTGCACACTGTGCAGAGGACACAGTACACTAACTGTAAATACTGTAGCTGCCTGTCTGTGGTATTAATAGGAGCAGAACAACAGCAATTGTCTTCAGGTAGCTTTATGTGCACACTGTGCAGAGGACACAGTACACTAACTTGTAAATACTACAGCTGCCTGCGGTACTAATAGGATCAGAAGAGCACCACCAATTTTCTTCAGGTAGCTTTTGGTGCACACTGTGCAGAGGACACAGTACACTAACTGTAAATACTGTAGCTGCCTGTCTGTGGTATTAATAGGAGCAGAACAACAGTAATTGTCTTCAGGTAGCTTTAGGTGCACACTGTGCAGAGGACACAGTACACTAACTGTAAATACTGTAGCTGCCTGTCTGTGGTATTAATAGGAGCAGAACAACAGCAATTATCCTCAGGTAGCTTTATGTGCACACTGTGCAGAGGACGCAGTACACTAACTGTAAATACTGTAGCTGCCTGCCTGTGGTATTATTAGGATCAGAAGAACACCACCAATTTTATTCAGGTAGCTTTAGGTGCACACTGTGCAGAGGACACGGTACACTAACTGTAAATACTGTAGCTTCCTGTCTGTGGTATTAATAGGAGCAGAACAACAGCAATTGTCTTCAGGTAGCTTTAGGTGCACATTGTGCAGAGGACGCAGTACACTAACTGTAAATACTGTAGCTGCCTGACTGTGGTGTTAATAGGATCAGAAGAACACCACCAATTTTATTCAGGTAGTTTTAGGTGCACACTGTGCAGGGGACACAGTACACTAACTATAAATACTGTAGCTGCCTGCCTGTGGTATTTATATAGGATCAGAACACCACCAATTTTATTCAGGTAGCATTAGGTGCACACTGTGCAGAGGACACAGTACGCTAACTGTAAATACTGTGGTTGCCTGTCTGTGGTATTAATAGGAGCAGAACAACAGCAATTGTCTTCAGGTAGCTTTAGGTGCACACTGTGCAGAGGACGCACTACACTAACTTGTAAATACTACAGCTGCCTGCGATACTAATAGGATCAGAAGAACACCACCAATTTTCTTCAGGCAGCTTTAGGTGCACACTGTGCAGAGGACGCACTACACTAATTTGTAAATACTGCAGCTGCCTGCGGTACTGTACTAATAGGATCAGAAGAACACCACCAATTTTCTTCAGGTAGCTTTAGGTGCACACTGTGCAGAGGACGCACTACACTAACTGTAAATACTGTAGCTAATAGAACTAATAGGATCAGAAAAACACCAGCAATTGTCTTCAGGTAGCTGTAAATACTGTAAAAACACCTGCCTGCCTGTCAGTAGGAAGAGAATAACAGGAACGGATCTAGCTAAACTGAATACAGTGTGTATATATATATATATATATATACAGTCAGGTCCATAACTATTGGGACATTGACACAATTCTAATATTTTCGGCTCTATACACCACCACAATGGATTTGAAATGAAATGAACAAGATGTGCTATAACTGCAGACTTTCAGCTTTAATTTGAGGGTATTTGCACCCAAATCAGGTGAACGGTGTAGGAATTACAACAGTTTGTATACGTGCCTCCCACTTTTTAAGGGACCAAAAGTAATGGGACAGATTAACAATCATTCATCAAACTTTCACTTTTTAATACTTGGTTGCAAATCCTTTGCAGTCAATTACAGCCTGAAGTCTGGAATGCATATACATCACCAGACGGTGGGTTTCATCCCTGGTGATGCTCTGCCAGGCCTCTACTGCAACTGTCTTCAGTTCCTGCTTGTTCTTGGGGCATTTTCCCTTCAGTTTTGTCTTCAGCAAGTGAAATGCATGCTCAATCGGATTTAGGTCATGTTATTGACTTGGCCATTGCATAACATTCTACTTCTTTCCCTTAAAAAACTTTTTGGTTGCTTTCGCAGTAAGCTTCGGGTCATTGTCCATCTGCACTGTAAAGCGCCGTCCAATGAGTTATGAAGCATTTTGCTGAATATGAGCAGATAATATTGCCCGAAACACTTCAGAATTCATCCTGCTGCTTTTGACAGCAGTCACATCATCAATAAATACAAGAGAACCAGTTCCATTGGCAGCCATACATGCCCACGCCATGACACTACCACCACGATGCTTCACTGATGAGGTGGTATGCTTTGGATCATGAGCAGTTCCTTTCCTTCTCTATACTCTTCTCTTCCCATCACTCTGGTACAAGTTGATCTTGGTCTCATCTGTCCATAGGATGTTGTTCCACAACTGTGAAGGCTTTTTTAGATGTTGTTTGGCAAACTCTAATCTGGCCTTCCTGTTTTTGAGGCTCACCAATGGTTTACATCTTGTGGTGAACCCTCTGTATTCACTCTGGTGAAGTCTTCTCTTGATTGTTGACTTTGACACACATACACCTACCTCCTAGAGAGTGTACTTGATCTGGCAAACTGTTGTGAAGGATGTTTTCTTCACCAGGGAAAGAATTCTTCAGTCATCCACCACAGTTTTTTTCCATGGTCTTCTGGGTCTTTTGGTGTTGCTGAGCTCACCGGTGCGTTCTTTCTTTTTAAGGATGTTCCAAACAGTTGATTTGGCCACACCTAATGTTTTTGCTATCTCTCTGATGGGTTTGTTTTGTTTTTTCAGCCTAATGATGGCTTGCTTCACTGATAGTGACAGCTCTTTGGATCTCATATTGAGAGTTGACAGCAATAGATTCCAAATGCAAATAGCACACTTGAAATGAACTCTGGACCTTTTATCTGCTCCTTGTAAATGGGATAATGAGGGAATAACACACACCTGGCCATGGAACAGCTGAGCAGCCAATTGTCCCATTACTTTTGGTCCCTTAAAAAGTGGGAGGCGCATATACAAACTGTTGTAATTCCTACACCGTTCACCTGATTTGGATGTAAATACCCTCAAATTAAAGCTGAAAGTCTGCAGTTAAAGCACATCTTGTTCGTTTCATTTCAAATCCATTGTGGTGGTGTATAGAGCCAAAAAGATTAGAATTGTGTCGATGTCCCAATATTTATGGACCTGACTGTATATATATATATATATATATATATATATATATATATATATATATACACACACACACACAACACCTAGGATGTATATATATATATATATATACACAATACACTGTAAGTGCAGCTAACTGACTCGCCTGCCTACTCTATCTAACTTAAATCAAATGACACTGTCTCTCTGTCTATCTCTCCGCCGCTGCAGGCGGCCTTATATAGTGCGGGGCGTGTACTAAACCCCCTGAGCCATAAATGGCCAAAGCCACCCTGGCTTTGGCCAATTAAGGCTCTCTGTACAGACGGCGCTGTGATTGACCAAGCATGCGGGTCATAGTGCATGCTTGGCCAATCATCAGCCAGCAATGCACTGAGAAGCCGCAGTGAATTATGGGCCGTGACGCGCCACTCGAATTTGGCATGAACGGTCCATATCGTTCTTAATTCGACGAACGGGTGAACATACGATGTTCAAGTCGAACATGGGTTCGACTCGAACACGAAGCTCATCCCTACTCAAAACTCATTAAACATAGATTGGCGGGAGGAATGGGATATACACATGTTAAAGATCACTACCTAGCCACCATTCTCTCCCAATTGCAAGAATGGACCAAAACCCACCAAAGCACACTGTGGGGAAACATTGAGAATAATGCCACACCAGGCCCTAATCTTAAATATTGGCTATTTAGCACCTCTGCTTTGGTCACAAACATACACCTATACTCACAAACCATACACGCTTCAATCAAAGCATGGAAATTGCTCCATACCCTTAAGTGGCCCTCACTCACCACAAAACATATACAAGTACCCTTGCAAACCCTCCACCTACTAACACCTAATTTAACTATCCTTGACTGGTTACTAACACATGTGTCTTGAACTGCGGAACTTCTAAACATAATCAAACATAAGTCATTTTCCTCCATCCAAACCATCTACAAAGCACCTACCTTAGATTTTCTCACTTACCATCGAATTCAAACATGCTTATACACGCATACGAAAATAGAAGGGACATTACCTGCCAAGTTACAAGCAAAAAATACCTTCTACAAATGCAAACCATTTAAAGACTTGGAAATAGACACTCAAATGCAATACTCAGACCAACAATGGCAACAGGCACTAAAATCGATCTATAAAGCCACATGCTGCACTTCTTTATGGGAGCTAACAAACAAAATCACACTCAGATGGTACTTGACGCCGCTTAGACTGGCTAAGTTCCAAACTAATACCACATCTCTCTGCTGGAGAAACTGCAACCACACAGGCACTCTAATGCACATTATATGGCATTGCCCAGCAATAGCAACTCTATGGGACGATGCTGCAAGAAATAGGTCGCTTCCACATAACTCTTACACCGCAACTAGCTATCCTCAATATGATCCCTGAAACAATTCCACACACATTTAAAACAATCCTCACCCACATCCTCCTTGCAACCAGATTACTTATAACTAGAAATTGGAAAACACCAAACATCCCAACTATACTAGACGTGATCACTCTAGTACACTCACACTGCACCTACGAACTCATAGGATCAAGGGGTCTTACCTCACACTCCAACATTCAAAACAGGTGGCTCCAATGGCGAAACTGGTACAAGAGTAGAATTGAATAATTTTCCTTCTGAATTTGTATACATTTGTACTGCTGCTTTCATGCAAATATCATCGGCATGATGCTCTCGAACCCTCCCCTTCCCCTACCTATACCCATACCTCCCTACTCACCCCCCTTCTTCACATGGTTCATAAAATACACGAGTGTTGTACTCGCTCAGTACCTGTTTTCTATTAAAAATATGTGTACTAATATTATTAGTTGACTAAGTCATGATATAACGATTGCGGACTTACTGCAAATGTAAACTATATTATTGTCAAAATGTGAAATTCAATAAAAATGTATTTACAAAAAAAAAAAAAACTAAAAACACAGCTATTAATTTCCAAACCACTGACAAAAATGAGTACACTCCAGAGCTTCACAGGTTGCCACTGGAGTCCTCTTCCACTCCTCCATGACATCACAAAGCTGGTGGATGTCAGAGACCTTGCGCTTCTCCACCTTCCTTTTGAGGATGCCCCACAAATGCTCAATAGGGTGTAGGTCTAGAGACATGCTTGACCAGTCCATTACCTTTACCCTCATCTTCTTTCGTAAGGCAGTTATTTCAGTTTTTCTTTTTTAATAAATCTGCAAAAATGTCAACAATTCTGTGTTTTTCTGTCAATATGGGGTGCTGTGTGTACATTAATGAGGGAAAAAAATGAACTTAAATGATTTTAGCAAATGGCTGCAATATAACAAAGAGTGAAAAATTTAAGGGGGTCTGAATACTTTCCGTTCCCACTGTATATATCCATATGTGATATGATTGAGCTAAATTCATCAATATTTCTCATGATCAAGCGGACTAAGCCCAGGGGTGTCCAATCATGGCGCCCATACCATCTTAAACCTTCCTGGACATCCCCGTGTTGGTAAACATATTTAAAAAAAATAAGAGCATGTCCCATGTGCGTCACCAATAATTGGTGAGAAAAGGAAACAAAAAGGGGGAGATGGGACTTTAAATGAAACAGTTGACAGATTGGGGTTAGAAGTAAAAGTACAATTTATTACATATAATATGTGCTGGTATAAGCTTTCAACATGTAGAAGGTTACCTGTGCATGTGCACCAAGCATATCCTATATATATACATGCATAAAAACAAACAGTACTAAATTCCAGTGGTAAATGGCTAACACGTCATATGAGGGTTATACATGTAAGAATCACAAAACATGATGATGTAAAAAATTGATTTAAAAGTTGATGCATGAATAATTCATAAAAATGGAATCCTAAAGAGCGCACAGTGGCTGCATCCAACATGCCCGACGCGTTTCTGTGAAATACACTTCTTCAGGGGCGGATGCTTTAGGATTTCTGAAATAACAAAGTAGGTAACATCAGGAAGTGGGCTCGTTAGTAACCAGAAAAGACAGCACGTCAAATCCTGGATGTTTACATACGTGGCCAAGCTATGGTGAAATGCAGGTACCGGGTCAACAAGCATTGCCCCTCTCCGGAGCTGAGGCGACAAAGAAACCAACACATGACGGACGCACACAGGTATCCTCCACTCAGTGCATGTTAATTCCACAATATGGTGACCATAATCTTCAATTGGTGAGGAATGTCTGAAATGGATGAATAAATCCACTAAGATATACCAAAGGTGTTTGAACTAAAAGAGGGGGGGGGGGTAAAAAGAAAAAAAGAAAAAGTGGTCAAGAATATAGTACCTTAGTGTGCTAAAAACAGGGATTGTCCAAAAAGTGTTGTCCAAAAAGAATGCGGCGTCTGCGTCAATGCGGCGTCTGCATGTGAGTGGAGAGGAGGACTGCACGAGAGGAGACACCTGATATGCAGCCCATCTGCGTCGGTGATTGCCGCCAACGTCACGCTGGGCCGACGAGGCGTGGGGCGTGGCCCCTGCCCGGGCCGTGAGAGTCCGCCCATGACAGGCTCAGCCACGCCCAGCCATGTCAGCAAGATGGGAAAAAATCTACTCCCGCACAGCGGCGCCAAGCAATGACGTCATGTGCGGGAGTGATGCGTGACGCCAATGCGATGTGCGGCGCCCACCCGACCCCCCAGCACCAAACCAACCCCCCTTGGGGTGGATGTGGAGGGGGTGGGAGGGGCCCACAGAGCGCATCGCAGCTCCGGATTGGAACAAGAAAATGGCCCAAGACCGGCCATCATGCTGGAGAATGTGTATGGTGACCCAGGATGGAAAACGACACATCGCCGCAAAAAGTGCGTGCAGACCAAAAAGTTCATTAATACACAAATGAAATACAAATAAAGCTGGGTAGGGGATGCCTGCCTGCTTCTGACAACTGTCTCCATCCCGAATAACAAGTATCAATGGAAGTATGGGACTTTGAGTGAGGCACAAAATGGTGCCTCCATCCCGAATTCAGAGAAACAAGAGGGGACTTTAGATGAGACAGTTGACAGATTGGGGTTGAAGATAAAAATATAGTTTGTTGCATATGATTCATGCTGGTATATACTTATTATGTGTAAGAAGTTACCTGTGCGTATGCACCAGGCATGTCCTAAATATAGACATGCATAAAAAAGTAGTAGTACAAAATTCCAGCAATGAGTATTGACATATGGTCCACACACACTGGTCGCAACAAAATGCCGTCCACCCACCCCAGGTTCACCAAGACACATTAACACCCCAAAAGAAGCCAGGCAGGGGATGACTACCTGCTACTGTCAACTGTCTCCATCCCGGGTATCAAGTGTTAAATAGAGGTTTGGGACTTTGTGTGAAGCACGGGGAAGTGCCTCCATCCCGAATTCATGGAAACAAAAAGGGGGAGATGGGACTTTAAATGAAACAGTTGACAGATCGGGGTTAGAAGTAAAAGTACAATTTATTACATATAATATGTGCTGGTATAAGCTTTCAACATGTAGAAGGTTACCTGTGCATGTGCACCAAGCATATCCTATATATATATACATGCATAAAAACAAGCAGTACTAAATTCCAGTGGTAAATGGCTAACACGTATGTCATATGAGGGTTATACATGTAAGAATCACACAACATGATGATGTAAAAAATTGATTTAAAAGTTGATGCATGAATAATTCATAAAAATGGAATCCTAAAGGGCGCACAGTGGCTGCATCCAACATGCCCGACGCGTTTCTGTGAAATACACTTCTTCAGGGGCGGATGCTTTAGGATTTCTGAAATAACAAAGTAGGTAACATCAGGAAGTGGGCTCGTTAGTAACCAGAAAAGACAGCACGTCAAATTCTGGATGTTTACATACGTGGCCAAGCTATGGTGAAATGCAGGTACCGGGTCAACAAGCATTGCCCCTCTCCGGAGCTGAGGCGACAAAGAAACCAACACATGACGGACGCACACAGGTATCCTCCACTCAGTGCATGTTAATTCCACAATATGCTGACCATAATCTTCAATTGGTGAGGAATGTCTGAAATGGATGAATAAATCCACTACGATATACCAAAGGTGTTTGAACTAAAAGAGGGGGGGGGTAAAAAGAAAAAAAGAAAAAGTGGTCAAGAATATAGTACCTTAGTGTGCTAAAAACAGGGATTGTCCAAAAAGTGTTGTCCAAAAAGAATGCGGCGTCTGCGTCAATGCAGCGTCTGCATGTGAGTGGAGAGGAGGACTGCACGAGAGGAGACACCTGATATGCAGCCCATCTGCGTCGGTGATTGCCGCCAACGTCACGCCGGGCCGACGAGGCATGGGGCGTGGCCCCTGCCCGGGCCGTTAGAGTCCGCCCATGACAGGCTCAGCCACGCCCAGCCATGTCAGCAAGATGGGAAAAAATCTACTCCCGCACAGCGGCGCCAAGCAATGACGTCATGTGCGGGAGTGATGCGTGACGCCGATGCGATGTGCGGCGCCCACCTGACCCCCCAGCACCAAACCAACCCCCCTTGGGGTGGACGTGGAGGGGGTGGGAGGGGCCCGCAGAGCGCATCGCAGCTCCGGATTGGAACAAGAAAATGGCCCAAGACCGGCCATCATGCTGGAGAATGTGTATGGTGACCCAGGATGGAAAACGACACATCGCCGCAAAAAGTGCGTGCAGACCAAAAAGTTCATTAATACACAAATGAAATACAAATAAAGCTGGGTAGGGGATGCCTGCCTGCTTCTGACAACTGTCTCCATCCCGAATAACAAGTATCAATGGAAGTATGGGACTTTGAGTGAGGCACAAAATGGTGCCTCCATCCCGAATTCAGAGAAACAAGAGAGGACTTTAGATGAGACAGTTGACAGATTGGGGTTGAAGATAAAAATATAGTTTGTTGCATATGATTCATGCTGGTATATACTTATTATGTGTAAGAAGTTACCTGTGCACATGCACCAGGAATGTCCTAAATATAGACATGCATAAAAAAGTAGTAGTACAAATTTCCAGCAATGAGTATTGACATATGATCCAAACACACTGGTCGCAACAAAATGCCGTCCACCCACCCCAGGTTCACCAAGACACATTAACACCCCAAAAGAAGCCAGGCAGGGGATGACTACCTGCTACTGTCAACTGTCTCCCTCCCGGGTATCAAGTGTTAAATAGAGGTTTGGGACTTTGTGTGAAGCACGGGGAAGTGCCTCCATCCCGAATTCATGGAAACAAAAAGGGGGAGATGGGACTTTAAATGAAACAGTTGACAGATTGGGGTTAGAAGTAAAAGTACAATTTATTACATATAATATGTGCTGGTATAAGCTTTCAACATGTAGAAGGTTACCTGTGCATGTGCACCAAGCATATCCTATATATATACATGCATAAAAACAAGCAGTACTAAACTAAAGTTTCCATGAATTCGGGATGGAGGCACTTCCCCGTGCTTCACACAAAGTCCCAAACCTCTATTTAACAATAATTGGTGAGAAGGGGTTCAGGTGATTTCGAGAGCAAGAGGAGTACTTTCCGGGCCTGGAAGAGAGCACGATTAAATGCCAAGTTTGTGGGCTCTGCTGGTACTACATCGCTGAGAATACCTAATAGACAGTATTTAGGGTCAAGAGGTATTGTAGTCTGAACCACCCTGTTAAGGGTATCCAGGATGGCCTCCCAGTATAAGTGTAGCTTGGGACACCTCCAAATGAGGTGAAAAAAGGTCGCCCCTCTCTCTCTTACATTTATAGCATAGGGGGTTATCAAGAATGCCCATACCATGGAGCTTAGCTGGAGTATAATGAGATTGCAGAACTATATATAACTGAGATACTTTATGGGAGGAAATAATTCTTACACCCATCATTGCCTTAACCAAAAGGTGTTACAAAGGTAGAGAAACTAATTTCCCTCTGTGATTCTATATCCCTTAGATATATACCCTCCGAGTAATTCAAAATCCCTATAAGGGCTAACAATGAACATATTCCATTAGATGATAAGGAGAGATGGAAAAAGGCTATCACTGGAAAAAGAAGAAAAAATTCTTTTTCCAGTGATAGCCTTTTTCCATCTCTCCTTATCATCTAATGGAATATGTTCATTGTTAGCCCTTATAGGGATTTTGAATTACTCAGAGGGTATATATCTAAGGGATATAGAATCACAGAGGGAAATTAGTTTCTCTACCTTTGTAACACCTTTTGGTTAAGGCAATGATGGGTGTATTTACATGGATAAAACCTGTAGAGTCTTCTGCAAAGTAAGAGGAAGTTCTTTAAGCACCTTGGGCTTTGTTTTCTTCTGGTGCAACTTGGCATGCGACTTTGGACACATAAGGTTGCATGACAAGTCACAGCCCATTGATTTCAATAGCACCCGTTCCAATCTATGCGACTTAAGGTTGCAGCAACTCTGGAAGGATTCCTGCACTACTTTGGTGCGACTTTTGATGCAGTTTTGATCCAGAGTCTGTAAAGTTGGTTTGGGCTGGACTCAGAATCATATCAAAGTCGCACTCTAAAGTCGCACTCTAAATCGTGCAACTTTGGTGTCACAATAGTGGAGACTAATGCCCCGTACACACGGTCGGATTTTCCGATAGAAAATGTCCGATCGGAGCGTGTTGTCGGAAATTCCGACCGTGTGTGGGCTCCATTGGACATTTTCCATCGGATTTTCCGACACACAAAGTTGGAGAGCAGGAGATAAAATTTTCCGACAACAAAATCCGTTGTCGGAAATTCCGATCGTGTGTACACAAATCCGATGGACAAAGTGCCACGCATGCTCAGAATAAATAAAGAGATGAAAGCTATTGGCCACTGCCCTGTTTATAGTCCCGACGTACGTGTTTTACGTCACCGCGTTTCGAACGATCAGATTTTCCGACAACTTTGTGCGACCGTGTGTAGACAAAACAAGTTTGAGCCAACATCCGTCGGAAAAAATCCTAGGATTTTGTTGTCGGAATGTCCGAACAAAGTCCGACTGTGTGTACGCCCTAATAGCCTGAGAGAGAGTATTCTATTTCCCCACACTAGGGGACATAGTTTTGGATGAGTGGAGCAAGGTCGCAAGATATACCTCCCTTATGAGCAAACATGTTGCTTTTTCTTGGAAGATGCAGTTAATAGCCCGAAAGTCGGCCTGGGCTCTTGTAGCCATGTTGAAAAGGATGGAAATGTGGATGAAGAATGTGGTTGCAGTATTCAAGAGCATTTTCAGAAACTCTGTAGTTCAGGAGCTGGTGTCAGTTCCCATAGTGAGGCTCCAATTGATATTGTCCGCATAGTGGCACGGGTTATGCTCTCGTCAGCCTGGGCCTTCTGATTCCACCTCTAACAGGCATAATATAGCCTTCCCTTTGATGGAGCTTCATCTCTGGCAAACTGGATAGCACCGCAACCCGGGCCACAGTTGGCAAGTTGGGGTCCTGCCTCAGGACAGGCACCTGATAGGCCGAAAGACGACAGTCTAGAGAACAAAGTTCGGAGTGTGCGAGGGTCGTGTGTTTTTACAGACCAGGTCGGGATTCTAGGAAGAGCTGGTGTGGAGACCAGATTTCTCCTCAGAAGTATGCTAAAAGCGTGAACTCAGGTATCCAAGAAAAGTGGTCTTTTCAGGATATGCATTGTCCATCAGAAGTCCTCATCATCTTAGGTTAATTTCAATGGAAATTTTCCTCACTCTGAGATAAAGAAAGTAGGTACTTGCCCCTCTTTATGGTCATAAAGAGGAACAGCTTGCAGGGGCAAGTTTTGGACCTTTCGCACCTGAGACAATTTTCAGCAAAGGAGAAGTTCAAGGTGGAAACATTGTCCCTGAATCATGGGGGGTCCAGCCAGGTGACTGGCTTGTTTCCAATAGACCTAAGATGCTTACTTTCATGTGCCCATTGTAGAAGACTTCCGCAAGTTCTATCGGTGCACTGTAGGTCGAGACCATCTCCTTTCCAGCCATTCGTGCTTTCAACATCACCCTGTGTATTTTCAGGGTCTTATTGGTTGTTATTGTCTTTATCAAAACAAGGAGCATACGCCTGCATAGCTACATGGAAGTCCTTCTCCTACTGTCCCAAAACAAAGTGCAGCTGCTGGAGCCCAGAGCTCAGATCGTTTCATTGCTCCTCAAATTAGTATGGCAGTTGAATCTGGAAAAGAGTCACCTGGAGCCCACTCAGTCTCCTGTGTGCCTTGGGGCTCAGTTCAATATATACCTGTACAACAGGGTCGGGGGCATGGCCTGGCTGCGGAAGATGATGACCACTTGAATACAGAGCTTTTCTCCTCCACGATCCACCTTAGCTTCACCAGCCACAGCACAGCCTCCATCTGCCCTCTAAATCTGAGGAGGACACACAGGGCACCATCCGGACTATGTCCATAAAGATATTCCAGCCCAAGGGTCCCGCAGACTGCTTGACTTTTACATGCAGCTAGGGATGAGCCGAACACCCCCCTGTTCGGTTCGCACCAGAACATGCGAACAGGCAAAAAATTTGTTCGAACAAGCGAACACCGTTAAAGTCTATGGGACATGAACTTGAATAATCAAAAGTGCTAATTTTAAAGGCTTATATGCAAGTTATTGTCATAAAAAGTGTTTGGGGACCTGGGTCCTGCCCCAGGGGACATGGATCAATGCAAAAAAAGTTTTAAAAACGGCCATTTTTTCAGGAGCAGTGATATTAATAATGCTTAAAGTGAAACAATAAAAGTGTAATATTCCTTTACATTTCGTACCTGGGGTGTCTATAGTAAGCCTGTAAAGGGGCGCATCTTTACCGTGTTTAGAACAGTGTGACAGCAAAATGACATTTCAAAGGAAAAAAAGTCATTTAAAACTACTCACGGCTATTAATGAATTGCCGGTCCGACAATACACGTAAAAGTTCATTGATAGAAATGCCATGGGAATTCCCCACAGGGGAACCCCGAACCAAAATTTTAAAAAAAAAATGGCGTGGGGGTCCCCCTCAAAATCTTTACCAGACCTGGATCTGGTATGGGTTTTAAGGGGAACCCCGCGCCAAAATTTTTAAAAAAAATGGCGTGGGGTCCTCCAAAAATCTATACCAGACCCTTATCCGAGCACGCAACCTGGCAGGCCGCAGGAAAAGAGGGGGGGACGAGAGAGCACCCCCCTCCTGAACTGTACCAGGCCACATGCCCTCAACTTTGGGAGGGTGCTTTGGGGTGCCCCCCTAAAGCACCTTGTCCCCATGTTGATGGGGACAAGGGCCTCATCCCCACAACCCTTGCCCGGTGGTTGTGGGGGTCTGCGGGTGGGGCGCTTATCAGAATCTGGAAGCCCCCTTTAACAAGGGGACTCCCAGATCCCGCCCCCCCCCCGTGTGAAATGAAGGAAGATGCCGGACGAGAACACCGGAGGAAGAACCAGAAGAAGAAGAAGATGGAGGAAGAAACCAAAGGAAGATAGAAGGAAGAATGATAGAAGAAAGAAGATAGAAGAAAGAAGATGGAAAAAAGAAGACTTTAAATAAAGGAATTGTCAAAAACTGTCTCTTGTCATTTTTAACATTTTTGACACTTTTTTTGTGAAATGGTAGGGGTACTTTTGTACCCCCTTACCATTTCACACAGGGGGGCGGGATCTGGGGGTCCCCTTGTTAAAGGGGGCTTTCAGATTCCGATAAGCCCCCCGCCGGCAGACCCCCACAACCACCGGCAAGGGTTGTGGGGATGAGGCCCTTGTCCCCATCAACATCGGGACAAGGTGCTTTGGGGGGCTACCCCAAAGCACCCTCCCAATGTTGAGGGCATGTGGCCTGGTACGGTTCAGGAGGGGGGTGCTCTCTCATCCCCCCCTCTTTTCCTGCGGCCTGCCAGGTTGCGTGCTCGGATAAGGGTCTGGTATGGATTTTCGGGGGGACCCCACGTCATTTTTTTAAAAAAATTGGCACAGGGTTCCCCTTAAAATCCATACCAGACCTGGAGGGTCTGGTATAGATTTTGAGGGGGACCCCATGCTATTTTTTAAAAATTTTGGCTGAGGTTCCCCTTAATATCCATACCAGACCTGAACGGCCTGGTATGGAATTTAGGGGGACCCCCCACGCCATTTTTTTTAAAATTTTGATTCGGGGTTCCCCTGTGGGGAATTCCCATGCTGTTTTTATCAATGAAATTTTATGTGTATTGTCAGACAGGCAATTCATTAAAAGCCGTGAGTAGTTTTAAATGACTTTTTTTTCTTTGAAATGTCAGTTTGCTGTCAGACTGTTCTAAACACGGGAAAAATGTGCCCCTTTACAGGCATACTATAGACACCCCCAGGTACGAAATTTAAAGGAATATTACACTTTTATTGTTTCAATTTAAGCATTATTAAAATCACTGATACGGAAAAAACTGCCGTTTTTAAAACTTTTTTTTCATTGATCCATGTACCCTGGGGCAGGGACCAGGTCCCCAAACACTTTTTATGACAATACCATGCATATAAGCCTTTAAAATTATCACTTTTGATTTCTCCCATAGACTTTTAAAGGGTGTTCCACGGCTTTCGAATTTGCCGCGAACACCCCAAATTGTTCGCTGTTCGGTGAACTGGCGAACAGCTGATGTTCGAGTTGAACATGAGTTCGACTCAAACTCGAAGCTCATCCCTACATGCAGCCCACACAGAAAAATCAACATGGCGCCGTACGGGAGCGTGGAGATTCCGAGAGGCCACTGGATCATCCAGCCACAGCAGAGAATTCCTCCATCGATATGGAGGACCCAACAGCACCTCTACCTTCTCCAGGGGACAGAGGTAAGTGGTTTGCTGATTCCCCAGCACACTCACCTGACCAGCAGCCCCCTTTGAAAGGGCAATAAGGCACTGGGACCTGTAGTCCCACAGAAGACTGTCCCTCTACTCTCCCCCTAGCTGCCTACCCCACCGCTGATAATCTGGCTTCTAAGCACTCCCTTAAGGCTATGCTTCTCTCCCTACAGGTAGATCTACACCATGAATTGAAAGTGTCCATTAACCAGTTACAGGACAAAATCACCTGCCTAGAAGAGCGCACCACCTATATTGAGCAGCATTTATCTGAGGCCACTAAAGCTCATAACACGGGAGTTGAAATACAAGATAACCAAGTTACAACTATTCAGATGCTCCACTTAAAAGTCACAGACCTAGAGGACAGGTCTCGATGTAATAATATTAAAATTAGAGGGGTCGCTGAGTCACTCACCCCCCTGAAATAGTGCCATACCTGCATCAGCTCTTTCACAAACTCATCCTGTCACTGACAACAAATGACGTGCTGATCGACCCTGGATCCACAAGCCACAGCATCTTCTGGCTTCTATCCCCAGAGATATTTTAGCACAAGTGCATTTCTTCCATGTCAAGGAAAATATCACATGAGCAGCGAGATCTGTGCGCACCCTCCCAGAACCCTTTGCTAAAATATCGCTATACAATGACATTTCAGCAGCTACCGCCCAGGTACGCATATCTTTTACTCCAGTGACGCCAGTGCTCAATGAGCATAAATTACCTTATAAATAAATCTCACCAAGTTATTGGTTACGTATCACAGTCAGCAAGTCTCCATACTCACCTCCAAAGATGGGGTTAAGCAGCTGAATAACTGGGGCATTATCTCTTGTGAGCCCCCACCTACCCCAAAAAACAGGGCGACCCTCTAGAATCTCTAACCCTTGGATCTCAAAAGCTCCACCATAATGGCAGCATGCCTTGATATCCATTATCCTCCATTAAGGAGGGATCTTTCTCAGAATGGACCTGTCAGGGTTGACTCAGCCCTTCCTTCTCTGAGCTGGCCGCTCAGCTGTTGGCTAATTGCCAGCTCTCATCTCTCTCCACAATTAACCAGCTGTTGTGGATCTGCTTGTCAGTCCCACCTGCTTAAAGATCTCCAGCTCACTTCATTCCTGCCTTTGCCTTGATCACATCACAAGAAACCATCTCCTGCATTCCTGTTTAAAGACTGGCTTTGCTGACATCCCTTCTGGCTCCTTATCCTGCTTGCTGTTCCTCTACTTGGATCCCTGACTTCTGGCCTGGCTGATTACCCGATCTGGTTACTGAAATCTGGCTTGGCTGACTACCCGATCCGGTTACTGGACTCTGGCTATGCTTTGACTACACTTACTCTATTTACCTTTTTAATTTTATTAATAAACAAGTGTGATTTTACTGTACTTCTGTCTCCGTCTGGTTTTCCACTTGTTGGTAATATTTTTTCCAGATTGGATGAGCAAGATCGCCGCATGGATCAATTTGCTATGGTGTTATAAACGCTCCTGAGTCACACGGCTCACCTGGAATCCCCCACTGTGGCTGCTTCGGTACAACCTGAGTTGCAGGCCGTCCCTGCTGCTGCGCCATTTTGATGTATTTGACATTCCCGCATGCTCCGCTTCTGCTGCCAATTGCCTCATGTCCATCAAACAGAGTACGAGAAATGCCGACTCCAGTTCTGTACTCTGGAAGCAGAGGTTGCTTGGAACAATGAGACCCTAGTGGCTGCTTTTTCTCATGGTCTCTTGGATTCCATCAAGGATGAGATAGCAGCCTGAGATATACCCACTGAGCTGGAGAGCTTGATCTTGTTTACCATCCTCATTGACTCCAGACTCAGAGAAAGACTTTCTTATAAGGAGCGTTTGCGGAAGCCTCCTGTACATTTGCCTCCGAGCTTTGCAGTTTCACCGTGCCTCCTTCACCTCCCATGCCTCCTGGTACCGAGTCGATCAGTGAAGATGAACCCATGCACTTTGGCTTCACACGTCTCTCTGCGGATGAGAGATCCTTTAAGAGGAGGGAGAGATTGTGCCTTTATTGTGGCCAGACAGGTCATTTTTTGAAGTCTTGTCCTACCCGTCCAGGGAATACCCGAACCTTGAGGTCCTGTCATGGACAGACCTTAGGTGGTGTTGTGTCGTCCCCAGTTATCCAGAAGGATAATCCCCTGGTTTCAGTCACCCTTTCTTGGGCTAAGTCGTCTATCGAGATACAGGCTCTAATCAACTCTGGGGCTGCAGGCCTGTTCATTAATGCTGCCTTTGTATCAAAGCACTCGATTCCACTGCAGCTGCGTGACACTCCACTTGCCATTGAGGCTCTTGACAGGAGACCTCTACAGCCTGCCCATGTGACTCATAAAACGGTTCCGTGTCCATGGCCGTAGGGGCTCTACACCATGAGATAATCCAATTCCAAGTGATTTCCTCTCCTAAGTTTCTGCTAGTTATTGGTTATCCTTGGTTACAGAGGCACAGCCCCTCTTTTGATTGGCTCCGTGCTGAGGTTATCTCCTGGTCACCACAATGCAGTGAAACATGCTTTGAAGGTAGCCAAGGTCCTGTGTACCTCTTCACTCTCCTCTCTGCCAGAGGAGTACCATGATTTTAGCGATGTCTTTGACAAAAGTCAAGCCGGTAGTTTGCCTCCACACTGGCCATATGCAGGCCCGGACTGGGACAAGAAATAGGCCCGGGCATTTTGGATTGAGAAGCCCATGACATGTTAACTGGCCCCTTCCTCACTCTCCACCCTGACAGATCCCCTGAGAGAGGGGAGGGGGGAACCTAGCAGAGGTGTGGTGGGGTGAGGTGGGACCAAGAAAGAGCATAGGGGTATGGAGAGCACAGGGAAGAACCTTGAGAACATGGGGTGGGGCGAGAGCACAGGGGAGAGGCAGAGAACACAGGGAGGAAGAGGAGAGCACAGGGGGGCAGCGGAGAGCATGGGCGGAGGTGGAGAGCACAGAGAGGGTGGCAGAGAGCATGAAGGGGGTGGCGAGCACAGGGAGGGCAGCGGAGAGCATGGGGGGGAAGGTGGAGAGCAGAGGGGGTGGAGAGCACAGGGTGAGGTGGAGAGCACGGGGGGAGGTGGAGAGCACGGGGGAGGCAGAGAGCATGGGGGGAGGCAGAGAGCACGGGGGTGGCAGAGAGCACGGGGGGTGGCAGAGTGCATGGGGGAGGCAGAGAGCATGGGGGTGGCGCAGAGCACGGGGGGCAGAGAGCACAAGGGGGAGGCAGAGAGCATGGGGGGAGGTGAAGAGCATGGGGGGGTGGCAGAGAGCATGGGGGGAGGTGGAGAGCACAGGGGGGTGGCGGAGAGCATGGGGGTGATGTGGAGAGCACAGGGGGTGGCAGAGAGAATGGGGGGAGGTGGAGAGTATGGGGGGTGGCAGAGAGCATGGGGGGAGGTGGAGAGTATGGGGGGTGGCAGAGAGCACGGGGGCAGCGGAGAGCATGGGGGTGATGTGGAGAGCACAGGGGATGGCAGAGAGAATGGGGGAGGTGGAGAGTATGGGGGGTGGCAGAGAGCATGGGGGGACATGGAGAGTATGGGGGAGTGGCAAAGAGCTCGGAGGCAGCGGAGAGCATGGGGGTGATGTGGAGAGCACGGGGCTGGCAGGGAGAATGGGGGGAAGATGAAGAGAATGATTGTTCTATATGCACCTGTCCCCACTGCTCCTCCTATCCAGGTCACAGGGGGGGCTGAACTCACGTTTTCTGTTATCCGGCACTTCTCGACAGAAGACTGGCTCCAAGTTGTCTGCTCTGGCTCCTCCCCCGGCACCGACGGCTGACCTATACGGGTGACCGTGCGGTTGCGGAGAGGCCCGAAGGCATCTCATCTAGCTCCTCCCTCCGGCACTGATGGCTGAGCTTAACTGGCAGCCGGGTGGCCGCGGAGAGGCTGGATGAGCGGCGCAAGCTCAAGCCTTGGGCCCCGCAAGGACTTGCAGCCTGGTGGCCCCGGCGGCCGCGGCCCACCGGGCAAGTGCCCGGTTTGCCCTATGGCTAATCTGGGCCTGGCCGTATGATTGCGCAATTGACCTTCAACCTGGTGCCACTCCCCCTCATGGCCAGGTATACCCTTTGTCGGTCTTAGAGGATAAAGCCATGGAGGAGAATGCTACAGTCGCACTTTCTCTGGGTTTCATCCGCAAATCCTCATCTCCTGCTGGTGCTGGTTTCTTTTTTGTGAAGAAGAGGAACGGTAAACTGAGAACTTGTATTGATTATAGGGGTCTCAATCGTTTCACGATGAAAAATGCCTACCCGATCCTGTTGATTACAGTTATTTGACCGCCTCAAGGGAGCAACGGTTTTCACTAAGCTTGATCTGAGAGGGGCTTACAATCTTGTGAGGATTAAGGAGGGCAACAAGTGGAAAACTGCGTTTAATACCAGAACAGGCCATTATGAGTATCTCGTAATGTCTTTTGGCCTTTGTAACGCCCTGGCAGTTTTCCAGGAATTTATTAACGATGTCCTCCAAGATTTGTTGCAGTTATGTGTGGTGGTTTATCTCAATGATATCCTCATATTTTCCAAGTCCCTGGAGAGCCACCACACAGATGTCTGTCGTGTGCTTCAGAAATTAAGAAAGAACAATCTCTATTGTAAACTGGAGAAGTGTGAGTTCCATCGGGAACAGGTTAAATTCCTGGGCATGTCATTTCCACTGCTGGTTTTTTGATGGACCCAGAGAAACTTTCGGCAATCCTACAGTGGCCTCGACCCGTGGGGTTACATCCTCTGCAGCGTTTTCTGGGTTTTGCCAACTATTATCTGAAGTTTATTCGTAACTTCTCGTCTCTGGTCAAGCCCCTGACCGATATGACCAGAAAGAACGGTCTTTATAAGGCCTTTGAAAGTATCAAGACTGCCTTTGTTTCTGCTTCTGTGTTGGCACATCCTGATCCTACGTTACCTTTTATCCTTGAGGTTGATGCTTCTGAGACTGGTGTTGGCACCCTTCTGTCTCAACGTCCTATCTCTGAGAGTGCTATGCATCCTTGTGGCTACTTTTCCAAGAAATTGTCACCTGCCGAGTGCAATTACGAGATTGGTGACAAAGAACTGTTGGCAATCATTTTAGCCCTGAAAGAATGGAGACAATCTCCTCGAAGGTACCACTGTGCCAGTTCTCATTCTTACTGAACATAAGAATCTCACAGTCTTGTCTGAGGCTAAACGCCTCTCTCCCAGAAGGGTGTGATGGGCTCTTTTCTTGTCAAGTTTCAATTACATTGTCTCATTCTTATCTGGTACTAAGAATGTAAGGGCTGATGCCTTGTCATAACAATTTTCCTCCACTTCCAAGTTGGAGTCAGTTCCAGTTCCTATGATTCCTCCTGATCGTATTGTGGCTACGGTTTGCACGAGTCTTACTTCTCCTTTGGGTGACAAAATTCTTGCTCTTCCGGTCGATGCTCCTCCTGAGAAACCTTGTGACTGCAGCTTTGTCCCAGAGTGTCTCCATACTGCTGTGCTCCAGACTTACCATTCTCCCAAGGCAGCTGGCCACCCTGGTAAGAATCAACTCATTTGGGCCATTTCCCAACAATTCTGGTGGCCTAGTCTACGTGCTGATGTAACTGCCTTCGTAGCTGCCTGTTCCGTGTGTGCTCAGAGTAAGACTCCATGACACCTTCCAGTGGGCCTACTACAACCCATACCCAATGGAGAGAGGCCCTGGACCCACCTGTCTATGGATTTCATTGTGAAGTTGCCCAACTCCCAAGGCAACACAGTTATCCTTATGGTGGGTTGACTGGTTCTCAAAGATGTGTCATTGTATTCCACTTAAGAAGTTGCCCACTTCTAAGGAACTGGCTTCCATTTTTGCTCGGGAGATCTTTTGCTTACATGGGCTACCCAAAGTGATTGTCACAGACAGGGGTAGTCAGTTTGTGTCCCAGTTCTGGCGAGCCTTTTGTGCACAGCTGGGAATTCAGCTTGCTTTCTCCTCTGCGTATCACCCGCAGTCTAATGGGGCCGCAGAACAAGCCAAGCAGTCCTTGGAGCAATTCCTACGTTGCTATATTTCTGACCATCACAACAACTGGTCAGACCTATTACCATGGGCAGAGTTTTCTCAAGAGAGGGGTAGAGAAGGAAGCGCCACCTGAGTGTAGTATTAACAAATGATGTTTAATGACACCAGGTAAAAACACACTTACAGGATAAAAACATATAAAAAGCTCATCTGTATAGGTATGTGGTCCTCGGTGTTCCCTCTGATCCTGTGGTGGTGACGCTGCAGGGATGCTGGGCTGCAGAAGGTGGATTACCAGCCGGAAGCTCCTTCTGTGGCCATCAGGAAGAGACTAGGGGCCGGCGTGGAGCGCACGTGGAGCGTGCATGACGTCACAGGTCGTCCGTCTGCTTCCGGGTTCGGTATCCAGGGGAGGGATCGTCTAGGGAGGAGGGCTAGCAGGGAGGTTGAGAGAAGGCTATGTGCTTGGAGCCACTGCTCCTTCAATAGACCTAATAGGGAGGTGTCTGCAATGTGCTTTTATATGACAGTGCTGTGGGATAACAGGTCCCAGCGTCTGTCAAAAGAAAGCACAGCGCCAACTGTGGGTGGGAGGGGAACTACAAGGTAACATAATATACACAGAGAAAAAAAGGAGGTTATATAATAGTCAGTGTCATGGAAACATATATATGAATGGGGAACATACCACATACCTATACAGATGAGCTTTTTATATGTTTTTATCCTGTAAGTGTGTTTTTACCTGGTGTCATTAAACATCATTTGTTAATATTACACTCAGGTGGCGCTTCCTTCTCTACCCCTCTCTCATCCATCACAGAGCCAGCTCTCTGAGGACAGCAGCTGCCTAGCCTACCAGCCTACTTTAACCATTACATTAGCGGTTACCACTTAACCCTTGAACTTCCAGCCTGTCCCCTCTGGACTAAGTTGCTCAGCCCTTTATATCTCCTGTTATATGTGTGTTTGCGCTTACAGTTACCAATATAGAGTTTTCTCAAAACAGTGCCTTGAATTCTGCTTCCCGATTGTCTCGCTTTTTGGTGAATTATGTTTCCAATCTTCCAATGTTGCCTGACTCGCTTGTTCCGCAGAGTATTCATGCGCTAGAGGTGCATCTCCGTGGTCTTCGTTCCACTTGGGCACAAGTCCAGGAGGCTTTGCGTCATGCTGACCACAGATGCCTGCCTGCACCTTCCTACCAGGTTGGGGACAGGGTCTGGCTGTCATCTCACAGCCTCCGACTTCGTGTTCCCTTACTGAAGTTCGCACCTCGGTTTATTGGGCCTTTCCGTATCCTTCGCAAGCTTAACCCAGTGGATTACGCGTTGGACCTTCCTCCTAGTATGCGCATGTCAAATGTGTTTCATGTCTCCTTATTAAAACCGTTGGTATGCAATCGCTTTACCACCTCGGTGCCACATGCTCACCCTATACAGGTTGAGAACCATGAGGAGTATGAGGTACAATCCATTGTTGACTCCCGTAGGTTCAGTGGGGGCATACAGTACCTGGTGCATTGGAAGGGGTACGGTCCGGAGGAACACTCCTGGGTCTCATCCTCGGATGTACATGCTCCTGCCCTCCTCCGTGATTTCCATAGACATTTTCCCCTCAAGCCCGGTGGTCCTCCAAGGGGGAGGGGTCATTGAGGAGGGGGGTACTCTCAGGGCTGGCTCAGTCCTACCTTCTCTGAGCTGGCCGCTCAGCTGTCGGCTAATTGCCAGCTCTCATCTCTCTCCACAGTTAACCAGCTGTTGTGGATCTGCTCGTCAGTCCCGCCTACTTAAAGATTTCCAGCTCACTTCATTCCTGCCTTCGCCTTGGTCACATCACAAGAAACCATCTCCTGCGTTCCTGGTTAAAGACTGACTTTGCTGACATCTCTTCTGGCTCCTTATCCTGCTTGCTGTTCCTCTACTTGGATCCCTGACTTCTGGCCTGCAGTGGTGGCTGGTGCTCAAAATTTTTGGGGGGGCACAAACTGAAAAATTCTGAAAAAAACCCCATCAGTTGCAGCCTCACTGTACTATCAATCGCAGCCACTGTGCCATCAAACGCAGCCACTGTGCCCATCAATTGCCGCCACTGTACCATCAAACGCAGCCACTGTGCCATCAAACGCAGCCACTGTACCATCAAACGCAGCCACTGTGCCATCAAATGCAGCCACTGTGCCATCAAATGCAGCCACTGTGCCATCAAATGCAGCCACTGTGCCCATCAAACGCAGCCACTATGCCATCAAACGCAGTTCTCTAAATGGCTGACTTCAAACTGTGCATGCACAGTTCAGAATCACAGACTTTTGTTTTTCCCAAAGTGTTTTACTGACAGCCATTTGTGAGTTGTGGTTGGCCAGGCTGGCAAGGGAGCCAGAAGTACTCACTGCTTGCTTCCCCACAGAAATCCCAGGTGCAGGTAGTGCAGGTAGCAGGGCCAGAATTGGTGATGACAGAATTTGTGATGACAGGCCAAGCTACTGCTGAGCAAGACGGGTACTCTTAGGCTTGGTTCACACTGCAGTGATGCGGGAACCCTGCGAATCCAATATAGGTTCCTGCATCGCATACAACTCGCAGGCACTTCACAGTGCTCTTAGCGAACTGCTGGGGGTGTCAATACAATGTTAATGACACCTCCAGTAAAGTTTGCATATCGCAGTGCGAACTGTGAATTCGGACAGGAATCGGATCACATGGGTGTGAACACCCATGTGATCCAATTCTGGTGTGGATCAAAAAATGGGTCCTGTGTGAGTTTGGTCCAAATGCGATTTCAGCCATACTATCTGTATGGCTGAATTTGCATCACACAGACATCAAATGAGATTTGCACAGCAGTGCGGTGCAAATCACATGTGATGTCTGACATTGCAGCAATTTGAACCTAAATGTGCCCCCTTTTCTACTGTGGTGTTTGAGGGAGCTCAGGGATATTCACAGCAACCAGGCATGCAGAGAAAACAGGGACGGGAGGTGTGCAGTCTGTGAGGCTTAAAAGGAGCCATTGCAGTGACCTCTGTTATCAAGCCCAAGTAGAGGAGGGGGAGAGCACAGGGAGGATCAGAGAGGCACCGTGCAGTGGTTGGAAGAACATCAGAGATAGTAGCTGGCTGGAGTGCAACACAGTTTTGCAACACAGGCAGGGGCAGGCTCAAGCACTCAGAGAGAAACCCATGCCAAAATGTATCTCAGAGAAAGAAAACCACAAAAACTCCAGCAGGTTTAAAAAATGATACAGATCCCCCCCCCCCCGGAGCACAGCAGCGGCACTTACCTTGCTGACTGTGTTGTCCTCTCCTGTCCTACGGTGTCTCCTTTCAGAAGCAATGGAGAGGCCCGCTCTTCATACTTCCTGTTTTCTCTGTCCCAGGCGCAATGGGAGAGAGAAAACAGGAAGTGACATCAAACCTCAGATGTCAATCAATCTGCCCGGCCATAGCAATAGCGCCGGGCGGAAGCTATTCAGCGCTTCGGAAAGCGCCCCAAGGTGGGAGAAATGCCCGCAACTGAAGCACCGCGTCTGTAATCTCATGATTGCATTGACGTGGCGCTTCCTATAGTGCACTATGTTAAAGGACTTTTTTTTTTCTTAAAGGGGCAGTTTTAAAAAAAATTTTTTTTGTGACTACACAGGGGGGGGGGGGGGGGCGCCCAGACTGTTACTATACTCTGACTTGGCTGATTACCCGATCTGGTTACTGAACTCTAGCTTGGCTGGCTGACTACCCAATCTGGTAACTGGACTCTGGCTGTGATTTGACCACACTTACTCTATTTACCTTTTTATTTTTTATTAATAAACAAGTGTGATTTTACTGTACTTCTGTCTCGGTCTGGTTCATGGTTTCTGACAGGACCAAATTGTTGCTCAGCAGTTTATACCAGTGGAGGAGTAAAACATGTTTGAAACTTTCTACACACCTCACGGTTTTAGTGTATAAAACTGTTGCACTCATTTACTATTTGCTCTGAACATTTTTGTATCAACAGTTTTATGTAAGTTGTCTGTTTATAACTACATCTAACCTCTATTGTTATTGAATAGATGTGTTGGATCCTCTGTATTTTACAGACTCTCACCCAGACTATACTTGTTATTGCAACTACTTGAATACTCACAGTAATCTACCTTTGGTTTTATCCCCACTCCCCCATCATCCTTGCTTTGTATAGAGACAGTCCACCTCAGTACCAACAGGACACACGCGCCTAGTCCCCCACAATGTCACTGCCAATTACCTCCTTGAATGCTAAAGGCCTCAATAGCCCTTTTAAACGTTCACTATTGTGACGAGAGGCTATATCACAAAAAGCAGATATACTCTGCGTTCAGGAGACACATTTCTCAGAGGATAAGTCTCCCCAATGTTCCCACAAATTGTTCCTTCATTGTTTCCACGCACATGCTGATAAAAAAAGGGGGGTCATGATAGCAGTTCGATCCTCCGTATCTTTTACCATTACTCATCTCGAACAAGACCCCTCGGGCAGATACCTAATCTTATCGGCCTCCTTCAACACTACCCTAGAGATCAAATTATAATATGTGGAGAATTCAACAAAGTCATAGACCCCCAGATGGACCCCTCCAACATCAAACGTAGTAAATCTACAGCCTTGTCATCTCTGATTTCCCTCAAAGACCGTTATGACCCTTGGAGGTGTCACCTTGGTACTGAGAGGGACTACTCTTTCTATTCTAATACCCAAAAATCATACTCCAGGATAGGGATGAGTCAAACATCCCCGGTTCGGTTCGCAGCAGAACATGCGAACAGGCAAAAGATTTGTGCAAACACAATTAAAGTCTATGGGACATGAAAGTGAAAAATCAAGAGTGCTAATTTTAAAGGTTTATATGCAAGTTATTGTAATTAAAAGTGTTTGGGGAACCGGGTCTTGCCCCAGGGGACATGTATCAATGCAGAAAAGTTTTAAAAAACTGACATTTTTCAGGAGCAATGATTTTAATAATGCTTAAAGAGAAACCATAAAAATGAAATATTCCTTTAAATATTGTGCCTGGGGGTCTCCTTAGTCTGCCTGTAGAGTAGCGCATCTTTCCCATGTTTTTAACAGTACCACAGCAAAATGACATTTCTAAAGGACAAAATGTCATTTAAAACTGCTCGCGGCTGTAATGTATTGTCAGATCCCAGCAATATAGACACAAATCATTGAAAAAAACGGCGTGGGTTCCCCCACAGTCCATTACCAGGCCCTTTGGGTCTGGTATAAATATTAAGGGGAACCCCTCGCCAAAAATACCAAAAAAAAGGCATAGATGTCCCCCCCAAAATCCAAACCAGGCCCTTCAGGTCTGATATTAATCCACCACTCTTCATCTGACTGAACGAAGCCTCAGCAACACGTTGTCCAGCACCAGGAAATGGTAACCTCCCAGAGTCTGAAAATGTGTTACACAAACCTTTCTTCAAGGCCTCCTGAAGATGTTTCATCTTCTGCTCCCTCTGCGAAGGCAGGATGAGTTCTGCAACTTTACCCTTGTAACGTGGATCAAGAAGGGTTTCCAGCCAGTAATGATCCTTTTCCTTGAAACCACAAATCCTAGGGTCCTTTCACAGGCTTTGCAGAAAGGAGGCCATGCAGCATAAGTTTGCAGAGGCATTCGATTCTGAGTCCATTGGGTCACTAAGGATCACATTATCTGTAACTACCTCCTCCCAGCCACATAAAACTCCTTGGGTTTCTGGGGACTGAAAACCATCCCTTGAAGACTGCTGCTGAGTGTTATCCTTTACATCCATGCTGGCACAATCCTCCTCCTCCTCCTCTTCTTCCTGTGTGTTTGGCGGGCCCACAGGAATGCTATCTGAATAAAGGGGGCCTTGAGAGGTAAGGAAGTCCTCCTCTTCCTCCCGCTGTTCTGTTTGAAGTGCCCTGTCCATGATCCCACAAAGTGTGTGCTCCAGCAGGAAGACTCCTGGCCTCCTCAAATGGTGACAGGACAGTACATGCATCCTTGATCAGTAGCCGCTGCCCTTGAGATGCCCCCTAGAGGACATCCTGCCTCGTTGGAGTTGTGCCTCTTCCTCCTCCTCACTTTCCTCCTCTCTTCTCCCAGGCACCCAAGTACAGTCAGTGACCTCATCATCCTCTCCCTCCTCATCACTGAAGCAAACTTGGTAGTATGCTGCAGCTGGGGGAACCTGACTACCAGTTTCTTGTCCTTCTGTGGCACCCCCTCTCTCTAGGCTCACGTTACTCCCTTCCTCAACCTGGGAACCAACATCGGAGCCTTCAAATCGCTGCACATCCTCCAGCAGCATATAACCGACACTGTGGTTGAAAATTTTGGGGACTCCTCCATGCATGATTATGGGGCTACGGAAGAAGTGACTGTGGACAAGGAGCCGGTGGAATAGGCCGCTTTGGCAGCTGCGTTGGAAGGCAAACTACTCTGAGCCTGGGTGACAGAGGATGAGGACGGCTTTGTTATCCACTCCACCAACTCTTTTGCATGTTTTGGCTCAATAACATGGCCAGCAGCAGAAAAAATGGACAAGCGTGCCCCACGGCCACCTGCAGAGGATGCACCATGTCCGCGACCACCACTGTTGACTGTAGACACAGAGGCTGCTTGCCCTATTTTAGTGCCTATGAGCATTTGCCTCTCCTTGGTGGCCTTTCAGACATGATATATTTTTTATTTTGCAACACCACACTACACTATTATATACTTTGTACACCGCCTGAAGTGTATTAGAAACTATACACCACCGAATGCACTGTATATATAGGCTACACTAAATGCAGAGTATATATACAGTGGGGAGAACAAGTATTTGATGCACTGCCGATTTTGCAGGTTTTCCTACTTACATGTAGAGGTCTGTAATTTTTATCATAGGTACTCTTCAACTGTGAGAGACGGAATCTAAAAAATCCAGAAAATCACATTGTATGATTTTTAAAAAATTAATTTGCATTTTATTGCATGACATAAGTATTTGATCACCTACCAACCAGTAATGCCCCGTACACACGGTCGGACTTTGTTCGGACATTCCGACAACAAAATCCTAGGATTTTTTCCGACGGATGTTGGCTCAAACTTGTCTTGCATACACACGGTCACACAAAGTTGTCGGAAAATCCGATCATTCTAAACGTGGTGACGTAAAACACGTACGTCTGGACTATAAACGGGGCAGTGGCCAATAGCTTTCATTCCTTTATTTATTCTGAGCATGCGTGGCACTTTGTCCGTCGGATTTGTGTACACACGATCGGAATTTCCGACAACGGATTTTGTTGTCGGAAAATTTTATATCCTGCTCTCAAACTTTGTGGGTCGGAAAATCCGATGGAAAATGTGTGATGGAGCCTACACACGGTCGGAATTTCCGACAACAAGGTCCTATCACACATTTTCCGTCGGAAAATCCGACCGCGTGTACGGGGCATAAGTATTCCAGCTCTCACAGACCTGTTATTTTTTCTTTATGAAGACCTTCTGTTCTCCACTCATTACCTGTATTAACTGTACCTGTTTGAACTTGTTACCTGTATAAAAGACATCTGTCCACACACTCAATCAAACAGACTCCAACCTCTCCACAATGGCCAAGACCAGAGAGTAGGGATGAGCCGAACACCCCCCGGTTCGGTTTGCAGCAGAACTTGCGAACAGGCAAAAAGTTTGTTCGAACACGCGAACACCGTTAAAGTCTATGGGACACGAACATGAATAATCAAAAGTGCTCATTTTAAAGGCTCATATGCAAGTTATTGTCATAAAAAGTGCTTGAGGACCTGGGTCCTGCCCCAGGGGACATGTATGCAAAAAGAATTTTTAAAAATGGCCGTTTTTTGGGGAGCAGTGATTTTAATAATGCTTAAAGTGAAACAATAAAAGTGTAATATTCCTTTAAATTTCGTACCTGGGGGTGTCTATAGTATGAATGTAAAGGGGCGCATGTTTACCGTATTTAGAACAGTCTGACAGCAAAATGACATTTCAAAGGAACCCCACCCCCCTCTGACAACGCGGGGAAAGCCACAGGGAAGTCCCGTGAATTCCCCGTGCCTCAGAGGAGGGCGGGGTCACCGGGTGGCCCCGCCCTCCGTTATATAAGAAATATCAGAAGAAGCGAAGCGTCACACGACTGAAGACTCCCACTGAGGCGGATCGTGCGGACAGAGAAGAAGCCTGGAGGAAGATGCGGGACGAGAAGAGCGGAGGAAGAAGAAGATGGAGAAGAAGAAGATGAATAAGAAGATGGAGGAAGAAGAAGAACACCGAAAGAACACCAGAAGAAAGAAGATGGAAGAAGAAGCTGAAAGAAGAGGAAATTAATAAAGGACTTGTCAAAAACCGTCTCTTGTGTTTTTTAAACTTGTTGACACTTTTTTTGTGAAATGGTAGGGGTACATTTGTAGACCCCCACAGCCATCGGCCAAGGGTTGTGGGGAGGAGGCCGTTCTCCCCATCAACATGGTAGCTGGTAGCATGGTAGCTACCTCAAAGCACCCTCCCAATGTTGAGGGCATGCGGCCTGGTATGGTTCAGGAGGGGGGCGCTCTCTCGTCCCCCCCCCTCTTTTCCTGCAGCCTGCCAGGTTGCGTGCGCGGATAAGGGTCTGGTATGGATTTTTGGTGGGACTCCACGCCATTTTTTTTTATTTTGGCGTGGGGTTCCCCTTAATATCAATACCAGACTTGAAGGGCCTGGTATGGAATTTAGGGGGACCCCCACGTCATTTTTTTTTAAAATTTTGACCTGCCTGAAATCTGACCTGGCCTGCCTGACCTCTCCAGTCTACTTGCCTGCTGTTGTTCCTGGTTCCAGTCCAGCACTCCAGTCTACTTGCCAGTTGTTGTTCCTGGTTCCTGTCCAGCACTCCAATCTACTTGCCTGCTGTTGTTCCTGGTTCCAGTCCAGCACTCCAGTCTCCAGTCTACTTGCCTGCTGTTGTTCCTGGTTCCAGTCCAGCACTCCAGTCTTCAGTCTACTTGCCTGCTGTTGTTCCTGGTTCCAGTCCAGCATTCCAGTCTCCAGCCTACTCTCCAGTTCCAGTCTCCTGGTTCCTAGTTATTCCTGGACTTCTGGACTAACTGTTGATCCTGCCAGGCACTCATACCACTCCTCATTCCCCTGCCCTCTGTCTCCATTCCAGGGGGCCGTGAGTGGGAGCCATAGGGGGGCCTCTCTCTGCAGTTCGGGCTCAAAACCACCAGGTACGTGACAAATACAATGCATATAAGCCTTTAAAATTAGCACTTTTGATTTCTCCCATAGACTTTTAAAGGGTGTTCCGCGGCTTTCGAATTTGCCGTGAACACCCCAAATTGTTCGCTGTTTGGCGAACTGGCGAACAGCCGATGTTCGAGTCGAACATGAGTTTGACTCGAACTCGAAGCTCATCCCTACCAGAGAGCTGTGTAAGAACATTAGGGATAAAATTGTAGACCTGCACAATCCTGGGATGGGCTACAGGACAATAGGCAAGCAGTAGGGATGAGCCGAACACCCCCCGTTCGGTTTGCACCAGAACCTGCGAACGGACCGAAAGTTTGCGTGAACTTTAGAACCCCGTTAAAGTCTATGGGATTCGAACGTTTGAAATCAAAAGTGCTAATTTTAAAGGCTAATATGCAAGTTATTGTCCTAAAAAGGGTTTAGGGACCCGGGTCCTGCCCCAGAGGACATGTATCAATGCAAAAAAAGTTTTAAAAACGGCCGTTTTTTCGGGAGCAGTGATTTTAATGATGCTTAAAGTTGAAAAAAAAGTGAATTATTCCTTTAAATATCGTACCTGGGGGGGTGTCTATAGTATGCCTGTGAAGTGGCACATGTTTCCCGTGTTTAGAACTGTCCCTGCACAAAATGACATTTCTAAAGGAAAAAAAGTCATTTAAAACTGCTTGCGGCTTTAATGTAATGTCTGGTCCCGGCAATATGGATGAAAATCATTGAGAAAAATGGCATGGGTACCCCCCCAGCCTATTACCAGCCCCTTTGGGTCTTGTATGGATATTAAGGGGAACCCCGCACTCAAATTAAAAAAAGGAAAGGCGTGGGGCCCCCAGGCCCTATATTCTCTGAATACAGGCAGTGCAAACAAGACAGGGACTGTAGGTTTGTTGTTAAGTAGAATCTGTTTGTAATTTTGAACTGGTACATTTTTAAAGGGTAGCTCCAGCCAAAAAATCTATTTTTAAGCTTTTTGGAAAACATAGGGAAGGGTTATCACCCCTGTAACATTTGTTTTGCTGTCTGTGCACCTCTTCAGAAGATTTCACCTCGCTTTCTGTCCCAATGACAAATGTTTTTTGAAAATTTGGGGTTTTTAGTGAAACAAGGATTGGTGATAAAGCATCAGTGGAGAGGAAATAGGTTTTTCCCATATTAACTCTTACAGGAGAGAATTTCCCTTCCTAGGGGTAGATTTCATCTCACTTCCTGTTGTCTCCTTCCGTTTGCAAGTAGGAGTTGTTTGTAATTTGGATGTTTGAAAGTAGGGGCCTGCCCTATATACTCTGCAGAAATTTGGGCCTTAGGTGTTGGTGTTGCCACAACACTGTAAGCCCTCACAGTTACTCTTGGTGGGCGCTGGAACGCCCTGCTGTGAACTATTATATCAAGAATTGTAATTGCATGCTATTGTTAAACAGTGGTAGAAAAATTGGGCCATTGGTGGTGCTGGTGGTGGTGCTGGTGCCACAACACTGTAAGTCCTCACAGTTACTCTTGGTGGGCGCAGGAATGGGCCCTGCTGTGAAATATTAGATCAAGAATTGTAATTACTTGTCCCTGTTGAACAGGGGCAGAAAAATTGGGCCTTAGGCACTGGTGCCACAACACTGCAACCCCTCACAGATACTCTAGTTGGAGCGCAGGAACGAGCCCTGCTGTAAATTATTGCATCAAAAATTGTAATTACACTCCACTATTAAACAGGGGCTGAAAAATTGGGCCTTAGGCACTGGTGCTGGCCCCACAACACTGCAACCCCTCACAGATACTCTAGTTGGAGCGCAGGAATGAGCCCTGCTGCAAAGTATTGCATCAAAAATTGTAATTACACACCCCTGTTAAAAAGGGGCCGAAAAATTGGGACTTGGGCACTGGTGCTGGTGCCACAACACTGCAACCCCTCACAAATACTGTAGTTGAGCGCAGCAACGAACCCTCCTGCAAAATATTGCATCAAAAATTGTAATTAGACGCCCCTGTTAAACAGGGGCTGAAAATTGGGCCTTAGGCACTGGTGATGTTGCCACAACACTGCAACCCCTCACAGATACTGTAGTTGAGTGCAGCAACGAACCTTCCTGCAAAATATTGCATCAAAAATTGTAATAAGACGCCCCTGTTAAACAGGGGTTGAAAAATTGGGCCTTAGCCACTGGTGGCGGCGCCCAGAACCAAAAAGGTTCTTACAAGCTATCAGCATGATCATTGAGGAGGAAGAGGATAGTCACTCAGCATAACAGGATAGTCACTCAGCATCAGCATAGGCAGTCTTGAAGGGATCTGACATTTAAAAAAAAAAAAATTTGTGTTACATCAGCATCAGGTGCTTGGTAGCTGGTGGTGATCCAAGACTGATTCATTTTTATGAAGGTCAGTCGATCGACCGAGTCGGCGGACAGGCGCACCCTGTGATCAGTTACAAAGCCTCCAGCAGCACTGAATGTGCGTTCTTAAAGAACGCTGGATGCAGGACAGGCCAGTAGCTCAATTGCATACTGTGCAAGCTCTGGCCAGTGGTCCATCCTTAAGACCCAGTAACCCAGAGGATTTTCGGTGGGAAAGGTGTCCAAGTCTGATCTTGCCCCTACGTATTCCTGCACCATGTAAAACAGACGCTGGCAATGGTTGCTGGAACTGATCATACCTTGGGGCTGCGGACTAAAAAATTGTCTGAACACATCGGTCAGACAGCCACCTTTTCCCCCGCACCCAATTTTACTGACCGAAGCCTCAGCAACACGTTGTCCAGGAACAGGAATTTGTAACCCCCCAGTCTCTGGAAACGCGTTGCACAGACCTTTCTGCAAGGCCTCCGGAAGATGTTTCATCCTCTGCTCCCTCTGTGATGGCAAGATAAGGTCCGCAACCTTACCCTTGTAATGTGGATCAAGGAGGGTTGCCAGCCAGTAACCATCCCTCTCCTTGATACCACGAATACGAGGATCCTTCCGCAGGCCTTGCAGGATCAGGGAGGCCATGCAGCAGAGGTTTGCTGAGGCATTCGGTCCGGAGTCCTCTGGGTCACTAAGGACAGCATGATCTGCAGCCACCTCTTACCAGCCACCTACAAGTCCATGGGTTTCTTGGGACTGTAAATGATCCCTTGAAGACTGCTGCTGATACTGAGTGCCAGGCTCCACCTCCATGCTGACACAATCCTCCTCCTCCTCTTCCTATGTGATCGGCGGGCACGCAAGAACACTGTCTGGATAAAGGGGGCCTTGAGAAGTAAGGAAGTCCTCCTCTTCCTGCCTCTGTTCTGCCTCAAGTGCCCTGTCCATTATTGCATGCAGCGTGTGCTCCAACAGGTGGACAAGAGGGACAGTGTCACTGATGCATGCACTGTCACTGCTCACCATCCTCGTGGCCTCCTCAAATGGTGACAGGACAGTGCATGCATCCCTGATCATGGCCCACTGACGTGGGGAAAAAAACCCAAGCTCCCTAGACACTGTCCCGGTGCCATAGTCGCATAGGTACTCATTGATCGCCCTCTACTGCATGTGCAGCCGCTGCAGCATGGCCAACGTTGAGTTCCACCTGGTGGGCATGTCACAGATTAGGTGGTTCTTGGGCAGGTTAAATTCCTTTTGGAGGTCAGCCAGCCGAGCACTGGCATTATATGACCGGCGGAAATGCCCACAGACTTTCCTGGCCTGCCTTGGGACATCTTGTAAGCCCGGGTACCTGCCCAAGAACCGCTGCACCACCAAGTTAAGAATGTGAGCCAAACAGGGCACATGGGTCAGTTGTCCCTGTCGGAGGGTGGGGAGTATACTAAACCCCCTGAGCCATAATTGGCCAAAGCCACCCTGGCTTTGGCCAATTACGGCTCTCTGTACAGATGGCGCTGTGATTGGCCAAGCATGCGGGTCATAGCGCATGCTTGGCCAATCATCAGCCAGCAATGCACTGCGATGCCGCAGTGAATTATGGGCCGTGATGCGCCACTCAAATTTGGCACGAACGGCCCATAACATTCGCAATTCGATGAACAACCAAACAGGCGATGTTCGAGTCGAACATGGGTTAGACTCAAACTCGAAGCTCATCCTTAGCAAGCAGCTTGGTGAGAAGGCAACAACTGTTGGCGCAATTATTAGAAAATGGAAGAAGTTCAAGATGACAGTCAATCTCCCTCAGTCTTGGGCTCCATGCAAGATCTCACCTCGTGGGCATCAATGATCATGAGGAAGGTGAGGGATCAGCCCCGAACTACACGGCAGGACCTGGTCAATGACCTGAAGAGAGCTGGAAACACAGTCTCAAAGAAAACCATTAGTAACACACTACGCCATCATGGATTAAAATCCTGCAGCGCACGCAAGGTCTCCCTGCTCAAGCCAGCGCATGTCCAGGCCCGTCTGAAGTTTGCCAATGACCATCTGGATGATCCAGAGGAGGAATTGGAAAAGGTCATGTGGTCTGATTAGACAAAAATAGAGCTTTTTGGTCTAAACTCCACTCGCCATGTTTGGAGGAAGAAGAAGGATTAGTACAACCCCAAGAACACCATCCCAACCGTGAAGCATGGAGGTGGAAACATCATTCTTTGGGGCTGCTTTTCTTCAAAGGGGACAGGACGACTGCACTGTATTGAGGGGGAGGATGGATGGAGCTATGTATCGCGAGATCTTGGCCAACAACCTCCTTCCTTCAGTAAGAGCATTGAAGATGGGCCTTGACTGGGTCTTCCAACATGACAACGACCTGAAACACACAGCCAGGGCAACTAAGGAGTGGCTCCGTAAGAAGCATCTCAAGGTCCTGGAGTGGCCTAGCCAGTCTCCAGACCTGAACCCAATAGAAAATCTTTGGAGGGAGCTGAAAGTCCATACTGCCCAGCGACAGACCCGAAACCTGAAAGATCTGGAGAAGGTCTGTATGGAGGAGTGGGCCAAAATCCCTGCTGCAGTGTGTGCAAACGTGGTCAAGAACGTATGATCTCTGTAATTGCAAACAAAGGTTTATGTACCAAATATTAAGTTCTGCTTTTCTGATGTATCAAATACTTATGTTATGCAATCAAATGCAAATTAATTACTTAAAAATCATACAATGTGATTTTCTGGATTTTTGTTTTAGATTCAGTCTCTCACAGTTGAAGAGTACCTATGATAAAAATTACAGACCTCTACATGCTTTGTAAGTAGGAAAGCCTGCAAAATCAGCAGTGTATCAAATACTTGTTACCACCACTGTATATATACAATAGACTGTATATATATATATATATATATATATATATATATATATATATATATTAATACACCACCTGAAGTGTATTAGAAACTGTACACACTGTATTAGATACTGTGTACACCGCCTGCACTGTATTAGAAACTGTACAACGGCTGCACTGTATTGTATACTGTGTACACCACCAGAAGTGTAGTAAAAACTGTACACACTGTATTAGATACTGTGTACGCTGCCTGAAGTGTATTAAAACTGTACACACTCTATTAGATACTGCGTGCACCGCCTGCACTGTATTAGAAACTGTACAACGGCTGCACTGTATTGTATACTGTGTACACCACCAGAAGTGTAGTAGAAACTGTACAAACTGTATTAGATACTGTGTACACTGACTGATGTGTATTAGAAACTGTACACATTGTATTAGATACTGTGTACACCGCTTGCACTGTATTAAAAACTGTACAACAGCTGCACTGTATTGTATACCCGCTTCAGCCCTGGAAGATTTTACCCCCTTCCTGACCAGAGCGTTGTTTGCGATTTGGCACTGCGTCGCTTTAACTGACAATTGCGCGGTCATGCAACGTGGCTCACAAACAAAATTGACGTCCTTTTTTTTCCCACAAATACAGCTTTCTTTTGTTGGTATTTGATCGCCTCTGTGATTTTTATTTTTTGCGCTATAAACAAAATAAGAGAAACAATTTTGAAAAAGACGCATTATTTTTTTACATTTTGCTATAATAAATATCCCCCAAAAATATATAAAAAATTTTTTTTTTCCTCAGTTTAGGCCGATCGTATTCTTCTACATATTTTTGGTAAAAAAAATCGCAATAAGCGTTTATTGATTGGTTTGCGCAAAAGTTATAGCGTTTACTAAATAGTGGATAGTTTTATGGCATTTTTATTAATAATTTTTTTTACTAGTAATGGCGGCGATCAGCGATTTTTATTGTGACTGCGACGTTATGGCGGACATGTCGGACATTTTTGACACATTTTTTGGACCATTGTCATTTATACAGCGATCAGTGCGATTAAAAATGCACTGATTACTGTGTAAATGACACTGGCAGTGAAGGGGATAACCACTAGGGGGCGGGGAGGCGTTAAGTGTGTCCTAGGGGAGTGATTACTAACTGTAGGGGGATGGGCTAGCAGTGTCATTACTCTGATCACAGCTCCCGATGACAGGGAGCTGTGATCAGTGACACTTGTCACTAGGCAGAATGGGGAGATGCTGTTTACATCAGGATCTCCCTATTCATCCTCTCCGTGAGGCGATCGCGGGTATCCCTGCAGCGATCGAGTCCGCGGGACCCGCGACCCGACTCACGGAGCCCCCGGCTGGCATGCGCACGCACCGCCGGTGGCGCGCACGCAATGGCACGGCGGGGAATTCAAATGGACGTACAGGTACGCCCATTTGCCCAGCCGTGCCATTCTGCCGACGTACATCGGCGTGCGCCGGTCAGGAACCGGATACTGTGTACACCACCAGAAGTGTATTTGAAACTGCACACACTGTATTAGATACTGTGTACACCACCTGCACTGTATTAGAAACTGTACAATGGCTGCACTGTATTGTATACTGTGTACACCACCAGCAGTGTAGTAGAAACTGTACACACTGTATAAGATACTGTGTACACCGCCTGAAGTGTATTAGAAAGCATACGCCACGAATGCACTGTATATATAGTCTACACTGAATGCAGTATATATACATATATATACATATATATATATATATATATATATATATATATATATACTGTATATACATATTAATACACCGCCTGACGTGTATTAGAAATGGTACACATTTTATTAGATACTGTGTACACTGCCTGCACTGTAGTAGAAACTGTACAACGGCTGCACTGTATTGTACTGTATACTGTGTACACCACCAGAAGTGTAGTAGAAACTGTACACACTATATTAGATACTGTGTACACTGCCTGAAGTGTCTTAGAAACTATACACCACAAATGCACTGTATATATCTATCTATCTATCTATATATATATATATATATTTATATATATATATAGATATATATATCTATCTATATCTATATATATACTCTAAACTGTACATATATATCAATACACAACCTGAAGTGTATTATATACTGTACACCGCTAAATTCACTGCATATATACGCTACACTGAATGCAGAGTATATACATACATATATATATATATATATATATATATATATATATACACATACACTAGACTGTATATATACTGTATATATTAATACACTGCCTGAAGTGTATTAGAAATAGTACACCACCGAATGCACTGCATATATAGGCTACACTGAATGCAGAGTTTTATATATATATATATATATATTGTGACGGTATGCAAGGTGAGGTCATCGATAATCAATATATTTCACCCTTGCATTTGTTCTATTGCCAGAGACTGAACCGGAATCCAGCCCGGATTTTTCCAGCCTCTGTTGCAGGCTTGGTTCCGGTCCGGGTCTTGTGGTCCACTTGAGTCCATGCTCAGGTGGACTTTAAATGACCAGGAAGAGAGCACAGTAGTGCTCTGGCCTGAGACTCAGAAGGGAATCTGAGGTAGAGGAGCCCTGTTTGTTTGGACTGAAAACGAAGATTTGCTTTTCCTCATGTTTTGTGAATGATGGGGACCAGCCCCACATAGTATAGAGCGCAGGGTACTGTTTAGTTTAGAGTCGGACGGCAAGGATTTTTTTTACTGTTTTGTTTATTTTTATGACTTTGCAAACCACCTGTAAATAAAGCTGGCAATCCGTCAGATTTTAAAGAAACTGCCTGTATGCTGACCTTCATTTTGAGAAAAGGTGATCCTTGCGTTCCAAGGAAACTGGAAGTAGCGTCACTGGACATCAGATGTCCTTGATGAGGCCCTGGAGGAGGGGCGAAATGCGTCGGCGTAATTTCCGGTATACTGAACCAGTGACGCTACTTCCGGTTTCCGTGGAACGCAAGCTGCTAGCGCGAACCCGGAAACACGCTGATGCCTGTTTTTATCTACTGTCTCGTGAGTGACACACATTAACAGCGCAGTGTATTACATAAACGGCAGTACTTCACATAGATGTTTTTTCTCTCTTTTTTCCTCAATATAATTGAAAATCCTGGATCCCCCTGTGAATACCTTTTGGAAATTTGGATCTTTATTTCATGCCTTCCTGCACCACTAAGCCTGTTTAACCCCCGGACTGCAAAGCTGAGGGTCTATGAACTTTGGTGAGTAGGAGTGCAAGAGGGGAGATCATGTTGTCAGAAGCACCGATCCAGTTGAATTTGGAAACACCCAGCACATTTTTGCAAGATTTTTTCCAATATTGTGTGACTTTTTCAATGCCTTAATCTTGTTATGTTCATGTATATTTATATATTTAAAGCACCCAGCACTTTACACAAATTTTTATATTGCCTAGTGTGTTACATCGTGTTATACCATTCCGTCAGCGCTGTTATCACCCATATACTTTTATTACTAAGGTTTTAGCACCTTTGCAGCAGCAGCTATGGTCTTATAATTTTCTACATTCTTCTTTTTTCCATTAAGCGCAAGTTTTAGTTTTTTTTTTGTGATTCTGGTAGTGTGGTGACCCTAGTCAGGGATGATTGTGTAAACCCCACAAAACTACACCCCAGTACTATTGGGGTAATTTGCATCCATGGGGACACTCAGGACTACCAGACAGTGGTGGTTGAGGTTGATACCCCCTGGGGCAGTGTAACACATTCAGTGGGGGTGATACCTTCGCTACTTCATGAAGCTTTAGTGGGGAGAGATTTTCCCCATTTTTGGAATTAATGGGACAGCAAAGGGAGGCTGGTAGGTAGAGCTCCCCCTGCTGGAGAAGCACGGGAACTCTCACCAGGCCCTTTTTGCCAAAAGGAAGGGGATGCTGTTGGTGGGATCAAGGAAGTCATGGACAGGGAGCCGGAGGACCTGGAAGCTAGCTCCCAGCCCAGGGGTAACGGACAGGAGAACACCTCTGACCATGACAATGAGAGTAGCCAGAATGTGGTACCCGACTTAGAGGTCAGAAGAGAGGATTTCTGTACCGAGCAACTCCGAGATGCCACCCTCATGAGAGCCAGAGAAAACGTTAAGATGGGAAACTGGTGGATCCTAATTGGGGGGTGTCTCTCCCCATGGCTCTTAAAAACAGTTTACTGTATCAGGTGGTAAAACGGGGAGAGAACATTGTAGAGCAGCTACTGGTTCCCAAACCCTTCCGTAGGGTGGTGCTAGACCTGGCCCATGGTCATGTAATGGGGGGACATCTTGGTATCGAAAAGACCAAGGAGAGAATCGCCCAGAGATTTTTCTGGCCCGGGTTGTATGTGGATGTCAGGGAGTACTGTGAATCGTGCCCCGAGTGCCAAATGTCGGCACTGTTGCCACATTTTCGCAGTCCCCTTGTTCCTCTACCAATAATCGAGGTCCCATTTGAGAGAATTGGCATGGACCTGGTGGGGCCAGTAGTGAAGTCTGCCCGGGGTCACCAGCATATTTTGGTGATCCTGGACTATGCAATGCACTATCCTGAGGCCATTCCCTTGCGTAACACCTCAGGTAAGGCTATCACCAAGGAGCTAGTCCAGGTGTTTAGTCGAGTGGGGATCCCAAAAGGTATCTTAACCGATCAGGGCACCCCATTTATGTCCAGGGTTACCAAGGAACTGTGTAAACTATACAAAATCTCCAATCTCTGTACCTCTGTCTACCAACCCCAAACAGCTGGTCTTGTCAAAAGATTTAATAAAACTTTGAAAAGTATGCTGAAAAAGGTGGTCGACAAAGATGGGAGTAACTGGGATTTTTTGCTACCTTATCTCATGTTTGCCATACATGAGGTTCCACAGGCATCCACAGGCTGTTCCCCCTTTGAGCTCTTGTATGGTTGACATCCCAGGGGGCTACTAGATGTAGCCAAAGAAACATGGGAAGGAGAGGCCACCCCATATAGAAGCATCATAGAGCATGTCTCCTTGATGCAGGATCGAATCGCAGCTGTCCTGCCCCTGATACGAGAACATATGGAGCAAGCCCAGGAGGCTCAGAGGAGGGTCTATGATCGGGGTGCCAAGGTTCGTACTTTCAGCCCCGGGGACAGAGTGTTGGTACTGGTGCCCACGGTGGAAAGCAAGTTCCTAGCCAAGTGGCAGGGTCCCTTTGAGGTTGTCGAAAGGGTGGGGGAGGTAAACTACAAAGTCTACCAGCCAGGGAAAAGGAAACCACGCCAAATTTATCATGTGAATCTCTTAAAGCCCTGGAAGGACAGAGAGACTTTACTGGCCACATCCCCACCTCCCTCAGACCGGGTACCGGTGACACCTGACATCCCCATAACGGATTCCCTGTCCGTGGCACAACAAAGTGACGTTAGGGCATTTGTGTACAAAAATAGAGACTTTTTCTCCCTCTTAACCAGACTGACCAACGTGATCAAGCATGACATAGTGACGAAACTCGGGGTTCATGTAAATGTAAAGCCATATAGAATCCCAGAGGCCAGGCGAGAGGCAGTCGCAAAGGAAATCAAAAATATGTTAGAGTTGGACGTGATAGAAGAGTCCCACAGTGAGTGGTTGAGCCCCATAATGCTGGTCCCAGAACCTGATGGCACTATCATGCTTTGTAACGACTTTAGGAAACTCAACAGTGTGTCTAAGTTCGATGCATACATGATGCCTCGGGTCGACGAACTTGTGGACAGGTTGGGACAGGCTCGCTACATAACAACCCTAGACCTAACGAAAAGCTATTGGCAAATACCGCTAACTGAATTGGCCAAGGAGAAGACCACCTTTTCCACTCCTGAGGGCTCGTTTCAGTACAAGCGGATGCCTTTTGGTCTCATGGAGCCCCTGCATCATTCCAGCGAATGATGGACAAAAATTTGAGACCACATCGCCCGTATGCAGCTGCTTATTTGGACAATGTGGTCATCCACAGCCCAGGTTGGGAATCACACCTTCCCCCGAGTACAAGCAGTGGTAGATTACCTTAGGAAAGCAGGTCTCACGGCCAAGCCAAAAAAGTGTGCCATAGGCCTGGAGGAGTCCAAATACCTTGCGTACGTTATTGTCAGGGGACTGGTCAAGCCTCAGACCAATAAGGTTGAGGCAATTCAAAAATGGCCCCATCCGGTCATCGATAATCAATATATTTCACCTTGCACCTGCTCTATTGTCAGAGACTGAACCGGAATCCAGCTCGGATTTTTCCAGCCTCGGTGGAAGGCTTGGTTCCGGTTCGGGTCTTGTGGTCCACTTGAGTCCATACTCAGGTGGACTTTAAATGACCAGGAAGAGAGCACAGTAGTGCTCTGGCCTGAGACTCAGAAGGGAATCTGAGGGAGAGGAGCCCTGTTTGTTTGGACTGAAAACGAAGGTTTGCTTTTCCTCATGTTTTGTGGGTGATGGGGACCAGCCCCACACCGTATAGAGAGCAGTGTACTGTTTAGTTTAGTACCGGACAGCAAGGATTTGTCTTACTGTTTTGTTTATTTTTATGACTTTCAAGCCACCTGTAATATATATATATATATATATATATATATATATATATATATATATATATATATATATATATATATATATATATATATATTGTAGCAGAGCGTCCCAGAGAGAGCCAGGAAAAGTCCTGTTCGGGGTTTATACATCTCCCAGGCTCCTCTCATACAGGTTCTGATCCATGGTCCAGTTCAGGTCTTGGTCCTCTCCCCCAGGCTAATTTAAGCTCACCTGAGCAGACAGCCTTTGCTCTTGGCCTGGGATACTCAGACAACTTCTGTGTAGGAGAGCAAAAAGGTATGTGGAAGCTGACAAGCTGTAGGCTTGCTCAGCCTGGTAGTTAGGATCTGTAAATATCGTTTAGTTAGTGCCGAGACACAGATAGGTTTTGTTTTGGCTATTTTTGTTCCTATTTGTTTTTTTTGGAACACTGTACAGCACCTGTATATAGACTTGTATATATCACAAATAAACACCGCACTGTTTGTCACTATTTCAATGGATTTGGTATCTGTGCCTGAAAGACTGCTCATCCCAGGGAGCTTTGTACCTGCTACCTGTCCCCCATGTATATATACAATATATATACAAGGCTTTTTTTCTCAAACAATAGGTGCTGGAACTTAACCACGACCCCACAAAACCCCTCCCCCTACACACAACCTCCAAATCACATCAAATAGTGGATGTGGTCAGTCAAATTTCACGAACAGTAGGAGGGTCTTAAAGGGACATTAAATACCAGGATTGCATTACATACAGAGTGCAGAGCTGTCACTTGTAAACACAGAAACCAGACTTCTGTCTTTACAAGTGATTTTGGTGAGCAGGAACCAAAGGGTCTGAGCCAAAGGTGGTGGAACTGAGTTCACCAATGTCCCCCTGAAAAAAAAGCCCTGTATATATATAATATACCGCCTGAAGTGTACACCACCGAATGCACTGTATCTATAGGCTACACTGGATGCAGAGTATATATATATATATATATATATATATATATATATATATATATATATATATATATATATATATATATGTGTGTGTATATTATATATATATATATATTATATATACTAGACTGTATATTTATATTAATACCCTGCCTGCACTGACTGAATATAGAGTAAACACTGAATATATAGTCTATGCTAAATGCAGAGTGTGTGTGTGTGTGTGTGTTATATATATATATATATATATATATATATATATATATATATATATATATATATATATATATATATATATATATATATATATATATATATATACAGTGCCTTGCAAAAGTATTCGGCCCCCTTGAACTTTTCAACCTTTTGCCACATTTCAGGCTTCAAACATAAAGATATAAAATTTTAATTTTTTGTGAAGAATCACCCACAAGTGGGACACAATTGTGAAGTGGAACGAAATCTATTGGATATTTTAAACTTTTTAAGCAAATAAAAAACTGAAAAGTGGTGCGTGCAAAATTATTCGGCCCCTTTACTTTCAGTGCAGCAAACTCACTCCAGAAGTTCAGCGAGGATCTCTGAATGATCCAATGTTGTCCTAAATGACTGATGGTGATAAATAGAATCCACCTGTGTGTAATCAAGTCTCTGTATAAATGCACCTGCTCTGTGATAGTTTCAGGGTTCTGTTGAAAGCGCAGAGAGCATCATGAAGACCAAGGAACACACCAGGCAGGTCCCTAATACTGTTGTGGAGAAGTTTAAAGCCGGATTTGGATACAAAGAGATTTCCCAAGCTTTAAACATCCCAAGGAGCACTGTGCAAGCGATCATTTTGAAATGGAAGGGGTATCAGACCACTGCAAATCTACCAAGACCTGGCTGTCCCTCTAAACTTTCAGCTCAGACAAGGAGAAGACTGATCAGAGATGCAGCCAAGAGGCCCATGATCACTCTGGATGAACTGCAGAGAACTACAGCTGAGGTGGGAGAGTCTGTCCATAGGACAACAATCAGTCGTACACTGCACAAATCTGGCCTTTATGGAAGAGTGGCAAGAAGAAAGCCATTTCTCAAAGATATCCATAAAAAGTCTCGTCTAAAGTTTGCCACAAGCCACCTGGGAGACACACCAAACATGTGGAAGAAGGTGCTCTGGTCCGATGAAACCAAAATCGAACTTTTTGGCCACAATGCAAAACGATATGTTTGGCGTAAAAGCAACACAGCTCATCACCCTCCCCACTGTCAAACATGGTGGTGGCAGCATCATGGTTTGGGCCTGCTTTTCTTCAGCAGGGACAGGGAAGATGGTTAAAATTGAGGGGAAGATGGATGCAGCCAAATACAGGACCATTCTGGATGAAAACCTGTTGGAGTCTGTAAAAGACCTGAAACTGGGACGGAGATTTATCTTCCAACAAGACAATGATCCCAAACATACAGCAAAATCTACAAAGGAATGGTTCACAAATAAACGTATCCAGGTGTTAGAATGGCCAAGTCAAAGTCCAGACCTGAATCCAATCGAGAATCTGTGGAAAGAGCTGAAAACTGCTGTTCACAAACGCTCTCCATCCAACCTCACTGAGCTCGAGCTGTTTTGCAAGGAAGAATGGGCAAGAATTTCAGTCTCTTGATGTGCAAAACTGATAGAGACATACCCCAAGCGACTTGCAGCTGTAATCGCAGCAAAAGGTGGCTCTACAAAGTATTAACGCAAGGGGGCCGAATAATTTTGCACGCCCCACTTTTCATTTTTTTATTAGTTAAAAAAGTTTCAACAATCCAATAGATTTCGTTCCACTTCACAATTGTGTCCCACTTGTTGGTGATTCTTCACAAAAAATAAAAATGTTATATCTTTATGTTTGAAGCCTGAAATGTGGCAAAAGGTTGAAAAGTTCAAGGGGGCCGAATACTTTCGCAAGGCACTGTATATATATATATATATATATATATATATATATATATATATATATATATACACATACATATACACACTGCCACTAATAACCTGCCTGCTTAATCTAACTCAAGCTATCTCTCTGTCCACGCCTACAACACTACACACGGCCGCTATGTTAGCAGCCTTATATAGTGTGGGGCATGGACTTAGTCCCCCTGAGTCATGATTGGCCAAAGGCACGCTGCCTTTAGCTAATTATGGCTCTCTCTGCAGAGAGCACTGTGATTGGCCACAGCATGCAGGTCAGGTGCATGCTTTGGCCAATCATCATACAGCAATGCACTGCAATCTCCCAGTGCATTATGGGGCGTTCCATGGCGCTCAAATTTCCCATAATGTTCACTGTTCTGTGAACGGGCTAACATCGAGCTCATCCCTACTCCAGGATAGACTTGTTCCTAACCTCCAAAGCACTATTACAAAAAAATTCTCGGTTTAGGATTGGAATTATCACATTGTCAGACCATGCCCCAGTATCTATTACCATAACTACCTTACCCACAACACCTAGATGAACTCCATGGTGTTTGAATGCCTCCGTGCTACGGAGACTCTGGAACAAGTACAGTCTGAGATTTCTGCTTTCTTCAACTCCAACACAGAGTCCGTTTCCAACCCTACGGGTCTTTGGAATGCCCATAAACCGTGCTAAGGGGAATATTCCTAAAGTTGGGTGCCCAGGAAAAGAAAAGGAAAAATATGACCATTACTTCACCCCTTGACCGTATCAAAACACTCAAATCCCTAAACAAAGAAAACCCTACATAAAACATCACGGAAGAAATCAGAAAATTAAGGAAGGAATTAAGCTCCTACTTACAAACAGGCTATGACTTCTACCTTAGGCGCCTTCGCCTCTCTTGGTACTCCCAAGGTAATAAACCTGGTAAACTTCTAGCCCAGCAATACAAACGTAGGGTCGCACAAACCAGAATCCCATTCCTCTTAGATGAACAGGGACGTAAACTGACAAACCCAAAAGACATAGCTGACGCTTCCAGCTCATTCTCTTCTAAGTTATACAACCTATCGCAGTCCACATCCGAGCCCAAACAAATAAAAGATTTCCTAACCCCTCTCCAACTTCCTGACATCACCCTGGAACAGCTCAAATGACTTTCCCAACCATTCCCACATGAAGAAATCTAAAAAGCTATCAGAGATCTCCCCCTTCATAAGGCACCAGGACCAGATGGCTTCATTAATGAATACTACAAATCCTTCCCAGACCAATTAGTACCTCATGTATGTAATACCTTTAGCAGATTTCTAACAAGCGGCGAAATAACATTGGAATCCCTTGAAGTGGTAATAACTACTATACATAAACCTGGTAAACCCTTGCAAGATCCAGCTAATTATTGACCTATTTCACTTCTAAATACCAATCTCAAAATATACGCCAAATTATTAGCCACTCGTCTTGCCCACCCTTATTCACCCGGATCAAGTGGAATTTATTCCCTGTAGACAAGCCTCAGATGCCAAACACAGGTTCTTAGACCTCATCCATTGGGCAGAGCATCACCAAACGCCTTCTCTGCTGATCTCTTTAGCTGCAGAGAAGACGTTTGATAGAGTCAACTGGCTGTATTTGTATTTGTTCCTACAGAAATTAAGTATGCATGGCCCCTTTCTCCAAGCAATCTCAGGCCTCTATTCTACACCTAGAGCGAAGGTATTGACTTCAGGCATGCTTTCCACCCCTTTCTCTATTACTATTGGGACTCGGCAGAGATGTCCCCTATCGTCCCTAATATTTGCACATATCATTGAAACTTTAGCTCATGCCATATGATCACACCCCTGCATTTCTGGGTTATCAATTGGTCAAGACTCACATAAGATTGGCCTATATGCTGATGACATAATCATATGAGTTACAGACCCCCTGAAATCCCTACCCCCTCTCTGTGATCTCCTACACCAATTTAGTCAGATCTCCATGTATAAACTGAACCAGTCTAAGTCAGCTATGCTACCGCCACACCTCAAATTGGCTATCACCGCAGGCTCTCCCTTTTCCTGGGCCCCCTATTTGTCCATGACTTATTTGGGTATACAGTTAACATCCCCTTCAACTGTACTTCTATGCATTAATCTCTCTGTCCTGATCTAGAAACTTCAGAATGTAACCAAAACACTCCTCAAGCTCTGTGCCTCTTGGGTAGGGTGCATAACCCTATCCAAGATGTTTCTCCTACCTCACATTTTGTATTTCTTCAGGAAACTCCCATTACCTATACTTCAATCGGATATAGCCAAACTGCAAAGTATTCTAAACCAATTCATCTGGGTAGCACATAAGGCGTGAATCAAATCAAAACTCTACTAAATATTCCCAAAACATATGCTGGACCTGGAGTACCGGACCTCAGATCATACTACAAAGCAACAATACTCTGGGACTCTACCTCTTCACAGCTTTGGACTCAAATTGAAGCTTCAGCCCTGACTCATAGCCCTTCATCGATCCTAGCAGCTGTGTGGATAGGATACCATCCCTCTCGCTCCTTATTACCAATGATTAATGCTACAATATCCACATGGAAAGCAATCTTCCAAACCTCTTTAGGGCTACACACTCAAGCACTCTATCAACTACCATTATCAGCCTTATCTCTTCTTTTTTCGCCGGACTTACCACTGCAGAGGTGGGCCTCACTGGGTCTCTGAAAAATAGGTGACTTATTCCAGCAACATATATCACCTATATCCTTCCAACAACTTAAAGAACTCTTTGCCATCCCTAATAAAAATGTGTACGTTTACCTAAGAATCCGACATATCCTTGCACCTACCTTGACTTTACTCAACACCAAGGACATCTTATCCTTCTTCAACCGAGCCAACAAGAAAATACGCAGTATCTCACACCTCTATGGCCTGCTCATTAAACCTAAACAGGAAGGAAAATCCTCAGCTATATCTTTCTTGGAAGCCACCCTACAAAGTGAGTTTTCTCCTTCCCTCTGGTATCAAGTAATTCACATCCCCTGTCAGGTCACCTGAATCCAGGTGACAGATGCACCCCGTTGGGGTCTGGAGTGGACCGCAAGGTAGTGGACCCTACGGCTGACTGCTGTGGATCGAGCCCTAGGTGGTTCAGGAAAGCAGGTACTCTGGAGCACCAACACGGATCACACTGGGAGCTAGAGCATGAGATTTCCCAGGACACAGAATCTAAGAGCCAGCGGGTGTTTACCAGGGCCCTTGATGGTGGGGATGGACTTCGCTGCAGTCTGGCTCCAGGTCGCAGCCCCCTTGGTCTCCCAGCTCACGCTCACAGTAGAGTACAGGAAGGTAGAGAGGAAGCAGCAGACTGCAAAAACAAAGGATAGTCAGGAGATAAGCCAAAAGGTCAGGGCAACAAGCAGATAGGGATAGTCAAAGAACATGCCAAAGGTCGGGATATGAAGCAGACAAGGACAGTCAAGAACAAGCCAAGGTCGGTAAACAGGGTCTTACGTAGGACACAGAGCAATGAGCACACGGAAGCCAAAACACACAATATTGATCAGCAGAGCTGGCTTGCAGCACACAGGTTAATATAGGGTTCCCTGATAGGGGCTGGGGTGGAGCCATGCTTTGAGGAGAGATTACTTAAGCAGCCAGGTAAGCGTGGCTGGCCTCTTAATTAAACACATGGTTGACAAGCTGACAGACAAACATTACTGCATAACCATGAAATGCCCACTATATACTCCAGAAACATTTCTCATTGGGAGACCTTATTGAAAATCCTCTACTGTTGGTACTATACCCCTGTAATACTAGCCAGAATATTCACATCCCACTCCATGAAAATGCTGGAGAAACAGTGATACAGACGGACATATCTTTCACATTTGGTGGGAATGCCTGTCCATTACCTTATTCTGGACGGCTGTCTCCAACCTCATTAAAAATGTAACTAGAATATCTCTCACATTAACCCCTCAGATGGCTCTCTTCGGACTAGGACTCTCAAACTGGCATCCAAAATTTCACCCTATTATCACACATATACTAACTGCTGCTCGCTTCTCCATTGCCAGGTTCTGGAAACAGACCAGTGCACCCACTCTGATCTGTACTATTGATATCTTAAATGCTCATCTATTTATGGAACTCCTATTTGCCAAACCACAGATGAAATTTAGTAAATTCTATGATCACTGGCAATGCTGGCTGTCAGACCCCCGAGCTACAGCATGTTTTTATCTACTTGCATTGCCACCATTTTTTGTCTGATGACCCTCCATATAGAGGATCATCTATATTCATAATCACCCGCCCCAAATTGAGCCATCTGGGAATAATCACCACTTACTATTCATTGTAGAGTATAAGTTGATATTGCTAAACCATCTACATGCTTTCTAAAATCCCTTCCCTGACCACTTTCCTGGTTTCTCTCTTTCCCTTCACCTATTCCTTTTACCCCCCCTTTAAGAAAATAATACCCTGCACACTAGACACACTAGGCTTCTCCAGCAGTGGGAGACAGTGAACAGAATTCAGGTCGTCTACAAAACCTCAGTCATGAGAGCGAGTCCCGTGGTAGCTGCAATGGAAAAACTGGCTCATTTGCCATTCCATCGCCCATTCCCTGGTTCACAATCACGTCCGATGCTAGTTAGCTATATGGAATGGAGGGGCTTGCTGCCTGCCAGGGATAGCTCAGGGCAGGCGGGGCTGTCAATTTCACAGATTGCGTTGAACATTCTGAAACTACGGGCAGACTTTTGCACCCTACAGGCCTTTCACCATATAACAAAGGGAGCGTCAGTGCTCTTAGGTTAGTCAACACCAGGGCGATCTCCTACCTAAAAGACAAAGGGGACTCACAGCCTGTTCTCTATTACAGGAAGCAAAGCCAATTATGTCTTGGGCTCAGAAGATTGAAGCCTACATCTCAGTGGCTTATGTCCCCAGAGTCCAAAGTATGCTAACAGACTTTCTTTCCAGAGTCCAATTGGACAACAGTGAATGGTCTCTACTAGGGATGAGCTTCGAGTTCGAGTCAAACTCATGTACAGCGAACAATTTGGGGTATTCGCGGCAAATTCGAAAGCCGCGGAACACCCTTTAAAAGTCTATGGGAGAAATCAAAAGTGCTAATTTTAAAGGCTTATATGCATGGTATTGTCATAAAAAGTGTTTGGGGACCTGGGTCCTGCCCCAGGGGACAAGGATCAATGCAAAAAAAAGAAGCATTTAAATAAAGGAATTGTCAAAAACTGTCTCTTGTCATTTTTAACATTTTTGACAGTTTTTTTGTGAAATGGTAGGGGTACTTTTGTACCCCCTTACCATTTCACACAGGGGGAGGGCCGGGATCTGGAGGTCCCCTTGTAAAAGGGGGCTTCCAGATACCGATAAGCCCCCCGCCCGCAGACCCCCACAACCACAGGACAAGGGTTGTGGGGATGAGGCCCTTGTCCCCATCAACATGGGGACAAGGTGTTTTGGGGGCTACCCCAAAGCACCCTCCCAATGTTGAGGGCATGTGGCCTGGTACGGTTCAGGAGGGGGGGCGCTCTCTCGTCCCCCTCTCTTTTCCTGCGGCCTGCCAGGTTGCATGCTCGGATAAGGGTCTGGTATGGATTTTTTGGGGGGACCCCACGCCATTTTTTTAAAAAAATTTGTCCGGGGTTCCCCTTAATATCCATACCAGACCTGAAGGGCCTGGTATGGAATTTAGGGGGACCCCCCCCACGTCATTTTTTTTTTAAATTTTGGTTCGGGGTTCCCCTGTGGGGAATTCCCATGCCGTTTTTATCAATGAACTTTTATGTGTATTGTCGGACCGGCAATTCATTATAGCCACGAGTGGTTTTAAATGACTTTTTTTCCTTTGAAATGTCATTTTGCTGTCAGACTGTTCTAAACACGGGAAACATACAGGCATACTATAGACACCCCCCAGGTACGAAATTTAAAGGGATATTACACTTTTATTGTTTCACTTTAAGCATTATTAAAATCACTGCTCCCGAAAAAACGGCCGTTTTTAAAACTTTTTTTTGCATTGATCCATGTCCCCTGGGGCAGGACCCAGGTCCCAAAACACTTTTTATGACAATAATTTGCATATAAGCCTTTAAAATTAGCACTTTTGATTATTCATGTTCGTGTCCCATAGACTTTAACAGTGTTCGCGTGTTCGAACACATTTTTTGCCCTTTCGCAAGTTCTGGTGCGAACCGAACAGGGGGGGTGTTCGGCTCATCCCTAGTCTCTACATATGGAGGTTTTCAGGCACAGATTCCCTAATGGATCATTGGAAATGCAGTAGGACTTGTACATTTCTTCCAGTCCTGGTCAACCTTGGGTTTCTATGAAGACTCCAAACACAGGTTGTGGAGGTAGTGGCAGTGATTCCTTATTGGCCAATTAGGCCAGGGTTTCCCTTGCTAGCACAGTTCAGCTTCTGGAACCCATATAGCGCTGTCAATTTACGCAACGCTCCCCACATACATCACACACTCACATTACTATACTAGGGCCAATTTTGAACAGAAGCCAATTAACCTACCAGCATGTCTTTGGAGTGTGGGAGGAAACCGGAGTACCCAGAGGAAACCCACGTAGGCACAGGGAGAACATGCAAACTCCAGGCAGTCGCCGCTACTTCCTGTTCTATACAGGATGTAATCTGGTTACTGACACACAGACCTCACTTCCTCTGTGAATGTGTGCTTCAGCCACATATTATGGTTTTCTCCGCCCTCTTGCTTTGTTATACTTCAGGATGTTTCCTTTGTGTCCTATTGGCTAATTTTTGGCGCCAATATGGTCTGCCACACCACCCCCTCCCCTTTTGGTGCCAAAATACACTGTATAGCAGTTGTTCACTCACTTCCAACCCAGGAACATCTCTGTATCGTCCTGGGGATCTACATCCACTTCTACCTTAAGTGAGTATTTTATCCTCTGCTGTGAAGTTACATTATTTTGTTTTTATTGGAGCACAAATGGACCCCAAAACTTACTGTGGGTTGTTTTTTGTTTCTTTTTCTCTTTTCTTGTTATGTGTTACCATAGGCTCCCCCAGTGCATTTGCACGGTTCCACATGGACCATTGAGCAGACACGGTTTATGGGCTCATTGGTGCCCCCCCCATGGTTGCTGCAGTGCTACTATTTATTATTGGCTATTTATTGGCCCTTCCTCATTGGAACTGAACCCCGAGATTAGTTTTAAATGGAAATAGGTATACATCATCTTGCTTTCCTTTATTATGACCTTTGTATACACATATACATTTTTTTCTTGTTATTCTTATATTTTTGTTTTTTTTTCTCTTCCCTAGTTGATGGTCATCCACCTCTATTGCTAAGACCTTGAGGTCTATATTTGAAGAAAATTTGAACTACCATTTTTGAACTTGTGAAAGCCTCTTTACAAGGTAATTTAGTGGACTAACATAGTGTCTGATCTCTGGGCATAGGCTATTTTTCATCCATTGCTGTACGTTATTCTTTGTTTATGTGTTTTTAATTTTTTTTTTTTAAATCTTTTCTCATTTTAGTGAAACTCTCCTGTGTATTTACTGAAACCTGAATGTGTTCTGAAGAAGTTCTATACGAAATGCGTAGACACGGGGCCTGTATCATGTATATTTGTTTTATATAAATGATTTTTTACTATCTTTTGTCAATGTCTTTGTATGTATTTATATTGAATACATTGATTATATTGTTATTCTGATTATGCTTTCTCAGGTTTGTTGTGCCTCTAAAGTCTGCTCAGGGGGTCCTTGTTGAACCCCCTTCTCTTTTCTTATGACATACAATTTATACAGATGTGGCCATAGGAGTGTCCCTTTTTTTCTATTTTTTTTTGTCTACATTTACCATTAGCTGTGGCACACTAGGCATGCTGCAATATTGCTTCCTTTGGGGTGTCTAAGGGTGCCTCAGGTATTTTACAATGCTAGTAATGCTACTGCTCAGTTGCCATTGTTTTGCACAGAAGCCCATCCCTGTCCTTAACCAACATGTGAAAGTTAATGTGTCCATGTGGTTAGCCTACACTGTGAAAGGTTTGGTCCACATGACCACAGACATGTGGTTTGGTAGGCATGGGGAGGGATGTTACATATCCTTCAAAGCCAATTTGCTGGATGCTGGAAAGGATGCAGGACAGGGGACAATGCTTAAGCTGGGGGTACAGGTGTGTTTTGTACACTTGTGACAGTGTTTTTGACTTGTACTCCCTCCCCCTGTTCCTCATTGGTCTCATTCTCTGACTCCTTGGAACCAACATTTTCTCCTAAGCCATTCTGAATCTTTGCAACCTCCCTGGGGGATTTCAGCCGCACTGGGACAGAGATTCTGGCTATTCTCCAAGGCTAGACCAGCAGTTTGCTAACCCCATACCCTCTCGTGCCAGGCAAGGTTGTTTGTGAAAATTCATAAATGTGCTTTCCTGACACATGTCCTCAACCTGGTGGTGCAGCAGTTCTTTGTTAATTACCCTGGCTTTGAGGAGGTCTTGTGTCAGGCCCGAAGAGTTTGTGCCTACTTTAGGTGGTTAGACCCTGCCAATGGTTGCCTAGAAGAAATTCAGCACCAACACAGGCTGTCTTTCAATTGCCTGATTTATGACACATTCTGGAACATGATAATTGCCATGTCACAGAGGCTAAACCAGTAGCAGTGGACCATCATAGATTACTTGTGCTATTGCAGTATGAGGACAGGCCCTGGAAGCTGGGATTTGTTTTGACTGTGTCGGTGGCTTATCATTCAGTAGGCACACAGCATCTTGGCATCTTTTGAAAAGGTAACCAGACCGTAAGTTAGAATGAAGCAGAGATTACCATCCCTCTCATGTTCCTTCTGGAATACAGTATCTGGGCCACAAAGACATGGCACTGGAGCATCAGCAGCAAGAGGAAGAGGAGGACTTGATTTTGTCTGAGCATCCTTTGCCAACTGCTACTATCACCTTGAAGCTGTCCCTATGGAATATGATTGTTGAGGACAGTTGTCCTAGGTAAAACTGATGAGCATCTTCTGCTGTAGAAAATTTAACGGCATTTTTTTATATTCAATTGCCAGCGCAGGAACCCCAATATTAAGGGCATGAAAAAGCAAGACCATTATTAAGTGGTCATCCCATGGGATCAAGGAGGATCAAGTGGCAATTTGAGAAGCTGAAATGTAACATCTCTTGGCCACATTTTTTAATTGTGGCAAGATCTCATTCTTGATCCCATCAGAAGCAGCGGCTGCTTCAGCAATTCTTGAAGAGTTTCTTCAACCACAGTGAAAAGGTGTGGCTGCAGGCATCATTCACAGGCAGCCCCTCAAATGCATGATTTCCAACTACATTGGTTCCAGGGCTGATGCAGAGCCTCTTTTGCCATGTACACACGACCGGACTTTACGGCATACTTGGTTCGGCGGACCGGAGTCCGTCGGACAATTCGATCGTGTGTGGGCTCCAGCAGACTTTTTTTCCCCAAAAGTTCGACGGACCTAGAAATGAAACATGTTTCATATCTTTTCGACGGACTCGGGTCCGGTCGAAAAGTCCGCTCATCTGTATGCTAGTCCGACAGACAAAAACCGACGCTAGGGGAGCTATTGGCTACTGGCTATGAACTTCCTTGTTTTAGTCAGGTCGTACGTCATCACGTACGAATCCGTCGGACTTTGGTTGATCGTGTGTAGGCAAGTCCGTTCATTCGGAAAGTCCGTCGTAAAGGCTGTCAAAGTCTGCAGGACAAAGTCTGCCGTAAAGTCCGCTCGTGTGTACGCAGCATTAGAAGTGAGGAACATGGACTATTGGGCGTGCTGGCTGGACCAAAAGCCAGAGCTTACATAGTATGTGCTGGAGCGTTTTGCCAGCCTCGTAGCTAGCAAGCAAGCTTCTGAGAGAGCCTTCAGCACAGCGAACCTGCCTGTCCCCTGACACTGTGAACCAACTCACTTTCATAAAAGTGAACCAGTCCTAGATTAGCAACAAGTATAAAATCCCTGCTACTGATGCCACTTAATACATTTTTCAGAGACATTTGGCTGAAAAAAATGGTACCTGTCATTGTTACCTGTTCCTTCTACTTATCGTGGCCTACCATCATTACCAGCTTCTGCCACCTCACCTGGCCCATTCTGGTGCCACACATTTTTACTGCAGCTGGACCTTGACTCCCAAATGTCTAATGCTTGCTGCAGGGTAAATCTTGCCTTATGTCTCCAAGTTTGTGGCTTATACAAGTGCCCAGGCACTGTAAATGTGCCACAATATGTTTCTGCAGCTGGATCTAAGCTACCAGGTTTTGAGTGCTTGCTACAGGGTAAATCCTGCTTTGTATCTACCAGTTTACAGTCAATTCCAGTGTAATAGTGACATGTTTCTGCAGCTGGATGTCAGGGGAGAAATCTCTAATACTTGTTCCAAAGTCAGAAGGTGTTTTATCTTAATGCATTCTATGCATTAAGATAAAACACCTTCTGTGTGCAGCAGCCCCCCTAATACTTTTCTGAGCCCCATCTCGATCCAGCGATGTTGCACGAGAGTCTCGGTTGGCCGGGACTCTCTCTCCTCATTGGATGAGACAGCAGCAGGGCACCATTGGCTCCTGCTGCTCTCAATCAAAGTTAGTAAGCCAATGAGGAGAGAAGAGGCAGGGCTCCATGTCTGAATGGACACACAGAGCAGCGGCTTGGCTCGGGTGCCCCCATAGCAATCTGCTTGCTCTGGGGGTACTTAGCAGGAGGGAGGGGCCAGGAATGCCAGTGAGGGACCCGAGAAAAGGAGGCTGCTCTGTGTAAAACCACTGCACAGAGCAGGTAAGTATAAAATGTTTGTTATTTTTAAACGGAAAAAAAACAAGACTTTAATATCAAATATCAAATATGAGGAGAGAAGAGGCAGGGCTCCATGTCTGAATGGACACACAGAGCAGCGGCTTGGCTCGGGTGCCCCCATAGCAATCTGCTTGCTCTGGGGGTACTTAGCAGGAGGGAGGGGCCAGGAATGCCAGTGAGGGACCCGAGAAAAGGAGGCTGCTCTGTGTAAAACCACTGCACAGAGCAGGTAAGTATAAAATGTTTGTTATTTTTAAATGGAAAAAAAACAAGACTTTAATATCAAATATCAAATATAAAGTACTACAAAAGAAGAAGCTAACAAACTATTGCAGCCAAAACTAGCCTTTTTTTAAATGAAATTATTATTATACAGAATTTATATAGCGCAGTTTACGCAGCGCTTTACAACTTGAGGGTAGACAGTACTAATACAATATAATCAAAGTGGTGAACCGCGCTGATCAGTAGACATAAATAGGACCCTCAGAGGCAAAGTAAAAATGTTTTATTATTGTTAAAAAAATAATAAAATGTTCACCAAGGCATACAGCAGTCAATTGATGGTCATGCAGAGACTTGGATTAAAAAACTGACAGTACCTGGAGGCTGGAGCTGCATGGATGACACAGGGGCTTAGGGAAACCCAGCACAAAGCCATTAGACAAAGAACATAGGAGCACCACTCGTGGGGGGCCCGTCCAGGGCCGTAAGGCCAGGGGTCCGATGAAGGGGGAACCAAACTGCAGGCACAGAAACTGTTGGGGCCAGTATACAGCGACCGCTCGCACTGTGTACGAAGCCCGGAAGTGTTGTCACAGCCTGGCAGAAGTGAGACAAAGGAATCCAAAGAGTATGTGCAAACCCTGCTGCTGGGGCCAATTAGGAACTGCTGATGCCAAGGGAGCAAAGAGAGTCACACATCGCCGACTGGAGACACTACATGTTTCGGGGAACGCCCCTTCTTCAGGCTTCTGATTGGTCGGCTGAGCGTGAAGTTTAAATAGGGAAAATGACCCGGAAGTATAGGTGTGGGAGGGGGAGGTGCTAGCAGCCCCTGTCATCCATACGGCCCCACCCACCCGAGTGGATAGTAACAATACCCAGTGCACAATACTTTATCAACAATTGCATATGTTAAAAATGTACTGTTGAAAAGTAATAATATTAATAATAATAAAAAAAAGAAAAAAAAACTAAAAACAACAATAATAATCCTAATAATACACTTGCATAAAAAATCTTTCAAATATATATGTGTATTTTGTGTAATATATTTTGTTGAACCCCGACCACGGCACCACCTGCCTGGGGTCTGCACGCTCTACCTGTACCTGCATGGGTTATTTATTAATAATAAATAATAAGGGAACATTTTAAATTCATAGATAATGTCTATATCTCAGAAAATGCAAAAAACTGATGAAAAGAGCTAAGGTATATTATATAACTGTAGGAACTTCAAGTTCCTCGTTCAACCCATTGGGAGAAAGAGTATTGAGCTTATATATCCACATGGTTTCACGTTGGCATAGACGCAGAAATCTTTCCTTCCCCGTCATGCCACCCGAAGGTACGAATTCAACAGCTAGGACAGTCAGGTCCTTAAAGTTCATGCCATGATGAGTAGCAAAATAACGGGGCACACTATGCTCTCTGAAACCTTTTTAATGAACCTGCGGTGTTCACCAACCTTGATACGCAAGGTCTGGAAGGTATGATCAACAAATAAAAGGTTGCATGGACACCGCAGGACATAAAAAACAAATTGGGTCGAACACGTGATGAATAGTCTAATGGAATATGTATTACCAGAACTATCCAAAAAGGAGGACTGGCCGTGGGTTATAAACTGACAGTGACAGGTAAGACAACCTTGTTTCTTGCATTGAAATATTCCATCCTTATTGTCAAAATAGCACCTGTCAATGGTTCTGGCAGAATTGCTTTTTTTTTAGGTTTGCTAGGAGTAATGCAATTTCTGAGAATGCAAGCTCTCCTGAAGACGACCTGGGGGGCGGGTGGTAAATGCGGACCTAACCTGGGGTCTGAACAAAGAATAGGCTAATGCTTATGGATAATGTTGGCAACTGCTTTATAATTGCCATTAAAACCTGTGATGAACATGGCTCCCGAGTTATGAGGGGGTGCACTGGCTCTGTCGGCAGTCTGTTCGGTAGGACAGGATTCAAATGCTTTCTGCCAAAGATCATGGGGTAGCTTTTCTCTCTAAACTTGTTGGCAAGTAATCTACTCTGGGCAATGTAATTGGTATCCTTTGTGCAATTCCTACGTAACCTCAGGAACTGCCCTTTTGGAATGTTCTTCTTCCAAAGAGGGTGATGGCAGCTTCCAAGGTGTAAGTAGGAAATACCCCCAACTGGTTTGGAATGGTTGATGGTAATAATTAAGCCATTCTCATGGGTCAATTCCAGATCCAAAAATACCAAATGTTCATGATCGATACCATGCGTGAATGTGAGTCCTAGGGGATTGCTATTACAATACGTCACAAAGGCTAAAATATCACGAACAGTCCCATCCCAAATGATAAGCACAGCATCGATATACCTGTCATAAAGAGTTAGATGCTTAGCATAGGGATTATTGTTCCGAATCGAAGAGTCCTCCCAAAAACCCATCGTTAGATTCACATAGCAGGGTGTGAAACTTGCACCCATGGCTGTGCCTCTAGTCTGAAGATAGAACTTGTCGTGAAAGGAGAAATAGTTGTGTTCAAGGCAGAACTTAGTCCCCTCAAGTATGAACTGGGCCTGATGGGAATTGTACCGTAAGTCTCTGGACAAGAAATGATTGAGAGCCTCCAGACCCACCTCATGGGGAATGGATGTGTAAAGAGAACACACATCCAAAGATGCCCAAAGGTAATGACACTCCCATGAGTAGTTCTGGAGGATATCAATCACATGTCCAGAGTCCCATATGTAGGAATATTTTGAAAGATCGGCTGTAAAAAACAATCTATATATTGGGAGAGTCCGCTGGTGAAACTGTTAGTACCAGCCACTATAGGTCTTCCAGGTGGATTCTGAAGCAATTTATGCACCTTTGGAAGGTGGTAAAAGTATGGGGTGCTGCAAGAAGTAGGGGTTAAAAACTGCCTTTCTTTATCGCTAAGAACACCATCCCTGATAGCTCCAAGGACCATTTTAACGAGATCCAAACAGAACTCCGGGAGCGGATCCTTGGGCAAGACTTGGTAGGTATTAACATCAGATAGCAGCCTGAGAGACTCACTAAGATATTCAGTCTGATCCTGAATGACTATACTGCCCCCCTTATCGGCCTGTTTAATAATGATGTGAGAATTCTTTTCTAAGGCCTTAAGGGCAAGTTGTTTAGACGGCAATAAATTGGACTTATGGTTCAAACTATTATCACATAGCTGAACCAAGTCTTTATACACCACTTGATAGTAGGTGTCCAAATAAGAACCTCGAAACTGAGTGGGAGATTTTTAATACAAGTCTCTGCATGACCATCAATTGACTGCTTTATGCCTTGGTGAACATTTTATTATTTTTTTAACAATAATAAAACATTTTTACTTTGCCTCTGAGGGTCCTAGTTATGTCGGCTGATCAGCACTGTTCCCCCCTTTGATTATATCTTCTGTCCTCATTTGTCTATGAGTTTTGGACAACAGTGGCCACAGCTACATTTAATTTTTCTTTTTGACTTTACACTTGGCCTCTGGTCTGTGTGCCTGGATTTTTGTTTTTAGTACAAATACAATACACTTTAATACAGTAGGAATCAGAGGGTGCTGCTCCTTAGAGCTTGCAATCTAAGAGGGAAGGTCAAGAGGTAATAACTATGGGGGATGTGCTGATGGAGAAAATAAATGTACAGTTGTTAGGTGGGGGTCAGATAGGCTTCTCTGAAGAGATTAATTTTCAAGGATCGTCTGAAAGTGGACAAAGCAGGGGAAAGTCGGACAGATTTGGGTAGAGCATTCCAGAGGATGGGAGAGGCTCTGGAGAAGTCCTAAAGGCGAGCATGGGATGATGTGACAAGGGAGTTTGAGAGCAGGAGGTCTTGGGAGGAGTGAAAAGAATGATTAGGTTGGTATTTTGAAACTGGGTAAGTTATGTAGCTGGAGACCTTGTTATCGATGGCTTTGTAAGTTATAGTTAGTATCTTGAATTTAATTCATTGGCTGAGTGCCAGCCAATGGAGGGATTGGCAGTGAGGTATAGCAGACGCTGAGCAGTTTGTGAGGTGGATGAGCCTGGCAGCAGCGTTCATGATGGACTAAAGTGGGGATAGAGGTAAGCCAATGAGGAGGGAATTGCAGTAGTCGAGACGATAGATGACCAGGGAGTGGATTAGAAGCTTTGTGGTGACATTGGTTAGGAAGGGGCGTATCTTGGAGATCTTGGAGGTTTCTGCTCGTTGGAGATCTCCTCATGATTTGTATCAATCTTATTTTTTAAATGATTGGCAATCTCCTGGGCAGTGAGTGAATTAGAGGGTGGAGGCAGTGGAGGACAGAGTAGAGTGTTAAAGGTAGAGAAGAGTAAACGTGGAGTAGAAAAGAAGGTGATAATGAGTGTGATAAAATAGGTCTGTTTGGCAGAGTGAAGGCAGGAATAGTATTTTTTAGAACACAGATTTATATTGTTTGAAGTCTTCCTGGAACTTAGTCTTATGCCACAGACGCTCAAGAGCATGGCTACGTTTTCTGAGACTTCTGGTGTCGTCTGTTTGCCAGGGTTGTAGTGGTCGGGGCCTGATTCTGCGTGTAGTGAGGGGGGCAAGCTTGTCTAGGGAGGAAGACAGTGAGCTGTTGTAGACGAAAGAGGCTAGGATGGGGCAGGACAGGGGTAAGATTTTGTAATAGAGTTGCTCAGTAACAGAGTAGAGAAGGGTTGAGGTGGCAAAGGTATCTATGGGTAACTACCGCTAGGCGGTTGGAGGGAGAGGAAGTGGAAGACAGGGAGAGAGCAAAACTAATAAGGTGGTGATCAGAGAGTGGGAGAGGATTGTTGGAAAGGTTGCACGGAGTGCACAGATAGGAGAGGACAAGGTCAAGGGTGTTGCCGTTGGAGTGAGTAGCAGCCTGTATCTATTGCTTCAGGTCAATAGATGAGTTTAGATTGAGAAGTTTAGAAGTAATAGTAGTCGTGCGGGATATGACGCACAAGAGTTGGGGGAGGGGCCTGACAGCGGCGTTGCGGAAGCGAGCGGCGGATCCGCTCGTGATGGGAAAATCAACAGCTGCACAGAGTTGTGAGTAGGTGGCCGGCTCAGGCGTGGATCTCGGGCTGTCCCGGGAATTTCGTGCGGGCCGAGTACGCCCTCTGTCCCATCCCCCCTGCCTTCCTGGACAGGCTCCTGTTGTGAGCAACTCCCGGAGCCATCCCTGGGCTGCCCGGACGTACCCTCGCCCCCCCTCTAGTCTTGCTGTTCTGTTTGGCGGAACGGACACCCTAGCCTCACTGTCAGCCAATCTATAACCCAGGGGAAAAAAAAAAGTGTGCGGCAGCGGTCTGTTGGAAGCCACTTCTCCAGCCCTCCAAATACAACCAGGTTGCGCCAGGGATAGAGGATGGCTGGAGATTCCCAGTGAAGACCAACCCGAGAAGCCAGCCGGTACTACAGCAGTAAGTGTATCACTGGAGGGTCCCTACGGGAGAGAAGACCTGCATTGCCCAAGATAACATGTAGAGTTCGGTAGCAACTATAAGCAGGACTTAAGCAGGACCATATGACAGGCATCAGTTGCAGTGGGCTGTATAAATACATGTGAATTGTCTGGTGTTTACATTGTGGCTTGATGTTAAATTGGTTTATGGAGGGTGCTGTGCTAAGACATACGATAAGGTTCCTTCTGTAGAAAAAAAAAAAAGCTATGAAATATTATAGATGCTGGAATATCTGGACTTCTGCTAGAGTTATTGCTAATCAAGTAATATGTAAAAGCGGCTAGCCCTGAACTATCTAGTATTACTTAGTACTCAATTTTACACCAAAGGTACTAAGAGTGAAATATTGATCACTGGGAATCGCACGGTGCTGCGATACGTGCTCACCAAGGAGAGGGAGGAAGGCACGGAGTGCAGGAACGAGAGCGGGATAGAAGAAAACATTTTTTTTTTAGCTCAGCAGTACCGGAGAGAGAGAGGACAGATGGGCGAGTGGTGGTGATCATGCGAGGGCGCCCTCAAAGAGGGGCGGAAGCAAAGAAGTCAAGAGAAAGTCTTAACACAAGTACTATCCAAAAATATCTGAAGGAGGCAAATCCGGGAAGCCCAAAGAGCCCAGCTCAAGAAAGCAAACAGCAGGGAGAGAAGGACAAGAAGAAAGACCCAGGGAAGAATAAAGGCGCTCATGGGGGAACATACGGTGAGGCAGGGAATGTTAGTAGCCTGGAGGAAGGAAGCACCATGGAACCGTTACCAACAAAAACTGAAATGCTAGAAATGTTTGCTAAATTGGAAAATGTAATAAAATCTGAGGTTCTCAATGTCAGAACTGATATGGGTCACCTGCTGAAACGAGTGGAAGTAGTGGAGGAAGTTACAGAGAAACAGAATCAAGAGATAATTGAATTGAAACAGCAAATAAGAAACTTACAACTGGCCCAAAGGGACACACTGTATAAAATAGAAGAGCAAGAAAACCAGAGTCGCAGACAAAACTTAAGAGTGCGTGCCTTACCGGAACAGCATGGTGAAGACCTGCCCACCAAAATAAAAGCTATCTTTAACCCAATCTTAGATAGAGGTCCTGATGAAGAACTGAAGATAGACAGGGTTCATAGGATAAGGAAACCCCCAAGCGTCAGTAAAGATACACCAAGAGACGTTATTATCAGATTCCACCATTATGAAGATAAAGCCAAGATCTGGAGTAATCGTAGAAGAGTTCAGCCTGTACAATTTGATGGTGCAGTGATCCAGATCTATGCCGATATCTTGGCAGGGACTCTAGCCAGGAGGCGTCAGTTAAGACCCCTGCTGGAAGTACTGAGTAAGGCAAATTTAAAATATAGCTGGGGTTTCCCTACATCGCTGAATGTAGTGAAAGCAGGTAGAACAATCAGACTGAAATACATAGAGAACTTGCAGGACTTTGGTAGAGAGCTGGACATTCCCATACCAGTTATGCCCAATTAGGCTGTAGTTGACCGCGAGTGTTGCTGAGTCACTAATGGTGCATTTTTGATGCACTAGATTAATAATCTTGAAATAGAGGTAGAGGGGCGGGGGGGTCAGGGCGGGGGTGGGTTGGGCAGGATTGGGGGGAGGGGCGGTTCCTCTCAAAGGAGGAGTGGATGGTCATCTGGCCGCCCGCTTGTCCTGTCCTCCCCCCCTCTCCTTAATTGGGGGGGGGGGGCAGGGTGACCGCAGTGACCCGCTGTCGGAGTCACACCCCAATGCTGTGGCTAGACGCAGGCAAAGATCAATGGTGTCTCTCTGCTGCGGTCTTGGAGCCAGGTATTGGCTGGCAGGGGGGGGGAGAGGGAGAGATGGGCAGGGGGTGGATGCTGGGGGAGGGGGGGTTCGGGAGGTGGGGGGAGGGGGGTTGGCATTCGATCCTGCAGGGGCTCTGCAAAGGGGGTCCAAAGGGAATATGCGGCATCGCGTTGTGGCCCTATCATAAAATCTAGGCGAGAGATCACTTGCTTAACATATAATGTCAAAGGGTTGAATTCCCCTTCTAAGAGACATAAAGTGTTAGGAGAACTAGAGCAATACAAGGCAGATGTTGTGTTTCTTCAGGAAACTCACCTTTCACAAGACACACATATTAAGTTGTTCTCCAATGGCTTCCCAAATTGGTTCTATAGTGACTCCCCTATAAAGAGGGCCAGAGGGGTGGCAATTGGGCTCTCAAAACGGACCAAGTTTGTTCTCTTAGAGCGGAGCGCAGATTTGGACGGCCGTTATCTCTTCTTAAAGGCGAGGATCGGTGAAAGAATTTTCACTTTAGCAAACGTATATTGCCCAAATAAAAACTCGATCCAGTATCTGTCGCAAGTCCTGAACAAGTTAATGGATTTTAGGGCAGGAGAGGTGATACTGGCAGGAGACTTTAATTTTTGCTTAGACCCAGCGCTGTACAGTACATCTAAAGTTCAGGGAGCAAGTAGGAAACTCTTAAAAAACTCTTAAAAAACATAGGGTATAAATTCCACAACTGCCACATGATTGATGTATGGAGAGTACAGCATGCGAAGGCCAGGGACTATACCTATTTTTCCCCAGTCCACGGGTCCTATTCAAGGTTGGACTACTTTATGGTAGACCATAGGTTATTAGAATATGTAAAGGATACGAAGATTGAAATAACCACTTTGTCAGACCACGCCCCGGTTCTGATGAGGATGGGGATCCCGGGATTCCGGAGGCCCCCATTCTCATGGCACTTGGACGAAAAACTCATCGAAAACCCTAATGTCAGTAGTAAACTACAGGAGGAAATTGAGGGGTTCCTTTCAATAAATGACACTGGAGAGATTTCTGGTTCAGTTTTGTGGGAGGCACTAAAAGCTTATATAAGGGGCATCTTGATCTCAATGGGAGCTAATGAGAAAAAAGAAAGCTTAAAAAGAAAAACAGATCTCATAAAAGAAATCCATCACCTCGAACAATCCCATAAGGCCGACAGGAGGAGCCCTAACATTCTCCCACAACAATTAATAATAAAAAGAGAAGAACTAAAAGATTTATTGGAAGTAGAATCTAATCGTATTCTAAATAAATATCAAAAAGAGAGATTTAGAAGGAGTAACAAAGTGGGGAGGCACCTGGCATCAGTATTGAAGAAGAAAAGAGGGGTCAACTTTATAGATAAGATCCAAAATAAAAAGGGGGAACTAAAATATACATCTAGAGACATTGCTGAAAAATTCCGGAGCTATTATACAACCCTCTATTCAGTCAGGCAATGTGGGGTTGGTACCCTGGAAAGAGAGGAAAGGATGGAAGCGTTCCTAAGGCGGGCAGGATTACCAAGTCTTTCGGAAAGTGATGCAAAGGAACTAGACGAACCGATCACTGAAGAAGAGATCGAGAGGGCCCTGAAGTCATCTCCCTCAGGAAAGAGCCCAGACGGCTTTACAACCTATTTCTACAAGAAATTTAATGAGTCTCTGGTCCCAAAGCTTTGTCAGATTTGGAATGGGTTGGGGGGCCAGGAGGTGTTATGTGAGGGGGCACTGACAGCGTCAGTGACACTTATTTTAAAAGAAGGGAAAGACAGTTCGCTGTGTTCAAGCTACAGGCCGATAGCACTGCTAAACGCAGACATCAAATTATTCGCCAAGGTCCTAGCCAGAAGATTAAAAGACAAAATGACATATTGGATCCATCCAGACCAGACAGGCTTTATACCTGGGAGAGAGGGGAGGGACAATGGCGTTAGGTCGCTCCTTGTCGTGGAGGCTTTGAAAGCGAACAAGACACCAGGACTACTTCTGTCGATTGACGCTGAGAAAGCCTTCGACAGAGTAGACTGGGCATTTATGATGAGGACGATGAAGACAGTCGGCCTGGGCAGTACTATGCTGAACTGGATTCGAGCACTATACAAATCCCCTTCGGCTTTTGTTAGAGTGAACGGTACATCATCGGCAGAATTCAAAATGGAAAACGGGACCAGGCAGGGTTGTCCCCTGTCCCCCCTTTTATTTTGACCTTGGAGCCCCTACTGGCCTCGATCCGAAAAAAATCCGGACATAAGCGCATGTTTGGTGGGGAGAGAAGAACACAAGTTATCAGCCTTTGCTGATGATGTACTGTTTTACATTGTTAAACCGAGAATCTCGATCCCTAACCTACTTGCTACGCTGAGGGGATACGGGGAGTTATCCAATTATAAGGTCAATCTTAGTAAGTCAGAAGTTCTTAACATTAACATCAATAGACGCGAAGCAATCAAACTCAAGGAAGCATTCCATTTCCCGTGGTGCAAAAAAATCAGCTGGGAGTTACATTAGCAAATACTGTAAGGAAAATGTATCTCCTAAACTATATTCCACTTCTAGACGAGATTAAGCAGGAAATTAATAAAAAAGCATGTACCTTCTGCTCTCGTGGATCAGTTGAAAAAAAACACTGTTAAAATGACTCTGGCCCCGAAGATCCTGTACAAAATGCTGTTGCTCCCAATTCCTCTTCCGCAGACCTATTTTAGGGCATTAATCAACATCATCACTAGATTTATATGGAAAAACAAGAAACCACGGATCGCTTATAAGGTCGTGAGCAGGGATAAAGCACAGGGTGGCCTAGCACTCCCAGACTTTATAAGATATTACAGGGCAATAGTATTATCACGGGTGATAGATTGGGGAAAGGATGCGATAAATAAAAGATGGATACATTTAGAAAAAGATTTGAGCAATGCAAAATTAAATCAATTAATATGGAATCCCCCTCACTTTAGGAAGCTAGGTTTAAATGCACACATTATAACACGTTACACTTTTAAGATATGGGATCAACTACACAAACAAAATGCGTGGGAGTTCAACTCGCCATTCATTTATTTAAAAGACAATGAGTTTTTTCAACCAGGGATGGGGAGGTGGGAGGGAACTGGATTATAAAAAATGATGCACAATTGAAGGATATCACGAAGAATGGTAAAATTGTCACTTTCCAGGAGTTAGCCCTGCTCAAAGATCTAATGAAAATCGACGTATGGCGATATAACCAGCTCGCGCACTTCTCTAATAGTCTCCCAGGTCCTATCAGAGATAAAAAAAATCTTAGGCCTTTGGAGAAATTGTTCGTGAGAGATACAGCAATTAGGAAAACAACAGAATTATATAAAATATTAATGGATGAGGGAGAGGGAGTGAAGCCGACATTTATCAATAAATGGGATGCCGAACTGGGACCTGTACCGACCGTCTTGGGAGGCCATTTTCAAAGCAACACACAAATCAGCTGTGGACATGAGAATGATAGAAATAAATTATAAATGCCTATCTAGATGGTATGTGATGCCAGATAAACTAAATAAGTTTCAACCGGAGAAATCTACAAATTGCTGGAGGGGTTGTACCGACAGAGGAACGATGGCTCACCTCTGGTGGGAATGTCCAACTATTAAAAAATTCTGGCAGGTAGTGCTAAAGATCATAGAAGAGATAACGGGAAACGCGATTAGGGAAGACCCCTGGCTGTGTATGTTCCATGGGTCAGAAGGTCTCAATAGAAAGTATAATGCATCTTTAACTCCGGTATTACTAAACTCGGCAAAAAGTCTAATCCCAAAAAAATGGCAAGAGGTCGGGGGCCCAAACATCCGCGACTGGCTACTACGGGTCAATGAAACTTATACCTTAGAGGCGGGCGAGGTAGTAGACATCGGGCCAGGGAAAGAAGCCGACTATGACAGAGAAAAGTGGGCGAAGTGGATACTATTTAAAAAAACAGGGAGATTGGCTGAGTTGCTAATGTTAGCCCTCATTGGCAGCATTACTGTAGGAGGGGGGGGGGGGGGGGGTTGGGGTGGGTTCTTAAGCAGCATATAATGGGTTTGTTAGGATGTTCGGCTAGTATTTTTGTAAAGGATAAATAAAGAATTGTAAAACTGTAAAATTTACAAAAAAGTAAAGGATATGCTACTATGATGTGATGATTATGAGATGGGATAAAAATTAGCTAATTATGGTGATTTAAACCTCTCAAATCTATTCGCTGAAGTAGCAAAAAAAAGAAAAAAAAAAGTAATAGTAGTGTTAGTGTTAACAGGGATGTTGAAGTCACCGAGAATAATTGTGTGGATTTCAGAAGAGAGAAAGTAGGGTAGCCAGGCAGAGAAGTCATCAATAAAGGTTGATGCTGGTCCAGGGGGCCGGTAGATGACAGCAATTATTAGAGAAATAGGAGAGAATAAACAAATGCATTGTGCCTCAAAAGAGGAGAGTGTCAGAGAGGGAGGTGGGTGAAGTACTTGATAGGTGTTGCATGGGGCTAGAAGGATTCCCACTCTACCTCCCTTCCGTCCACTTAGTCTGGGAGAGTGAGTACAGATAAGGCCACCATGGGAGAGGGAAGCAGGAGAAGTAGTATCTGATTCATGAAGCCAGGTTTTGGTAATGACAAGTAGGTTAAAGGAATTTGTGATAAAGAGGTTGTGGAGGACGGTGAGTTTGTTACAGACAGAGCGTGCATTCCAGAGGACACATGAGAAGGGGGGAGGAGGGCTGGTATTGGAAAGAAGAGGAATAGAGACTAAGTTCTGTGGGTTGCGGCTGCTGCCAGAGGGTGTAGGGAGATAGGAGCGTCGGGCAAAGACAGATGCTGGATGCCCAGGATTTGGGGATATGTCACCAGAGGTTAGGAGAAGCAGGAGGATGAGGGAGGTAATGTGGGAATGTGATTTATATGAAGGGGCATGCCTCAGAGTACTGGAGGTTTTATCAGTATATGGATGTAGAATGAGCAAGAGTAGGTAGGAGCAGTAATAGGGAGAGGACAGAAGGCAGGGTTATGTATAAGCAGTGGGGTGGAGAATAGGGGTGAAGGTAAGAGAGTTTGAGGATGGAGGATACAACTGTCAGAAGGAGTGGTAGAGAGCGCATGTTACAGAGGGGAAGGAGATCTGAATAGAGAGGCAGGGTTACCTGCAGTCTGTTAGGTGCTTTCCATTGCAGTTTGCTATGTATGTTTGCTTCGTGCAATCGCTGAAGTGCAGAGCTTGTATATCACTTGTAGAAAGAATCACTTAGGGAAAGAAGCCTTAAGGATAGAAGCCCCTGCAATGTGCTGACCCCTTAACCACTTCAATACGATGCACTTTCGCCCCTTCCTGCCCAGGACAATTTTCAGCTTTCAGGGCTGTCGCACTTTGAATGACAATTGCGCAGTCATGCAACACTGCACCCAAACTAAATTTTTATAATTTTCTTCCCACAAATAGAGCTTTCTTTTGGTGGTATTTGATCACCTCTAGGTTTTTTATTTTTTCTAAACAAACTAAAAAATGCCAACATTTTTGAAAAGAAAAGTTTTTCTCAATTTCTGTCATAAAATTGTGTTTTCCCTTTCGCTGACGGGCACTAATGAGGTGGCACTGATGGGCACTAATGAGGCGGCACTGATGGGCACTAATGAGGAGGCACTGTTATGTAGAATTGATGGGCACTGATAGGCGGCACTGATATGCAGCACTGATGGGCACCAATAAGCGGCAGTGATAGGCAGCACTGGGCACTGACAGGCGGCACTGATGGGCACTGACAGGCGGCACTGATAGGTGGTACTGATTGGCACTGACAGGTGGCACTGATGGGCAGCACTGATGAGGTACTGATGTGTTACTAACATGTGTTACTGCTGGGGACTGATTGGCACAGTAATGGGCACTGATTGGCACTGTGGTGGGCACTGATTGGCACTGTGGTGGGCACTGGCAGTCTATTATTATGGGGACACTGCTGGGCACTTATTGGCATGTGATTATCACATCTGAGGGGGCTGTGCTGATAATCAATGTGCTGATTATCAGTACAGACCCCCCCTCTCTGACAGGGAGAGCCGCCGATCGGCTCTTCCTGTCAGCGTGAATCGAGGAATTCCATTTACCGGCACTTCCTGGTTCACGTGATGATCAGCTGTGATTGGTCACAGCTGATCATGTGGTAAGAAGCCTCTAACAGAGGCTTCTTATCACGATCGGAAATGCAGCACGTCAGACTGACACGCCGCACTCGCGATCGCCACGCTGCGCGCCCCCACGGGCGCGCGCCGGCATGTTATCCTGCTGGACATCATATGACGCCCAGTCAGGATAACAGAACCACTTCCTGGACATCAATATGCTATTGACCGGGCGGAAAGTGGTTAAGGATGCTCAAATTTATACTGTTATAAGGGTGGGTGGAAGTTCGTTAATTAATCATGAGTGAATATAAGGATGCCTAACAATCAAAGTGGACCTTTTGCTTCTAAAGTCAGAATAGCAAGAGACCAGAGGCCAAGATAAGATCAACACATAAAACTTAGGTAAGATAGTCCAGAGCAACAAAAAAACAACATCATGGTTATGCACACAGAGCAAGAGATAGAGAAGGCCACATACCAAAGACACATACACAGAAATAGCAAGCAGATCCCAGTTTCATTTAACCAGTTGCCGATCAGCCCCCCCCCACGGTGCCTGCGGCGGTCGGATTCAGGTCAGGGGCGATCAGAGGTGAGGGGGAGGCCACTCATTCGTGGCCACCCCCTCGCGATCGCTCCTGGCAAATGACAAGCTTCCTCGGCTTCTGTAATGTAAACAGAAGCGGAGGAAGTGATGTCATCTCTCCTCGAGCCGGTCTTTTCGTTCCGACGCTGAGGATCAATGTGAGTTTGCACAACACTACACTTACAGTAGAACACGCAGGCACACTTTTCACCCCCCAGTCACCCCCCGATCACCCCCCTTTACCCCCTATCACAGTGACACCAATAGCAGTTTTTTTTTTGCATTGGTGTCAGTTTGTGACAGTTATAAGTGTTAGGGCAGTTAGGGTTAGCCCCCTTTAGGTCTAGAGTACCCCCCTTTAGGTCTAGGGTACCCCCCAACCCCCCCTAATAAAGGTTAACCCCTTGATTACCCCCCGTCGCCAGTGTCACTAAGCGATCATTTTTCTGATCGCTGTATTAGTGTCACTGGTGACGCTAGTTAGGGAGGTAAGTATATAGGTTCGCCGTCAGTGTTTTATAGCGACAGGGACCCCCATATACTACCTAATAAAGGTTTTAACCCCCTTGATTTCCCCCTAGTTAACCCTTCACCAGTGATCACCATATAAGTGTTACGGGTGACGCTGGTTAGTTAGTTTGTTTATTATAGTTTTAGGGCACCCGCCGTTTATTACCTAATAAAGGTTTAACCCCCTAATTGCCCGGCGGTGATATAAGTTAAGTTTTTAGGGTCAGATAAGGTCTGCGTCGCCCCAGGCAGCATCAGGTTAGTGCCAGTACCGCTAATACCCACGCACACAGTATACACCTCCCTTAGTGGTATAGTATCTGAACGGATCAATATCTGATCCGATCAGATCTATACTAGCGTCCCCAGCAGTTTAGGGTCCCCAAAAATGCAGTGTTAGCGGGATCAGCCCAGATACCTGCTAGCACCTGCATTTTGCCCCTCGGCCCAGCCCTGCCCAGCCACCCAAGTGCAGTATCGATCGATCACTGTCACTTACAAAACACTAAACACATAACTGCAACGTTCGCAGAGTCAGGCCTGATCCCTGCGATCGCTAACAGTTTTTTGGTAGCGTTTTGAATCAGTCGCTAACAGTCGGGAGCTTTTTTGCCTGTGAGTCTCACTAGTGTACCACTAAATTTAGTGCCCAAAATGGCAAATCGACGGTACACTAGTAAAGAGGCCTACACGTTTCTGAGCACGACAGATAGTGAAGAGGAAGTCACTCATCTGTCAGATTCAGGCTCAAAATACGAACCTGTAGACAGCAGCGGCTCCATGAAAGATAGCTCTGAAGACGGAGTTGTGGTCCCTGCCAAGGTCAGGCGTACCAGACCCCAAACTTCTTCTTCTGTCCTTGATGTGCAAGAACTGCAGGTCCCTCGTATGGAGCAGAGAAGTACTAGTGCCGCTATTCCTTCTGGTGAACTGGCAAGCACCAGCGGCCTAGTACACCCTGGTCGTACATCCAGCACTGCAGTAACACTTGGTGACGTGGCGAGTCCCATAAGTGCAGGTCAAGCTGGTGAGGTGGCAAACACAAGTAGTGTCCCGCTGCCATCAAGAAGACGAACACAGGCCCGTCGTGCCCATAGTGCCCTTCCTGCTGCATTCGCCGATCCAAATTGGGAACCCACCACTTCTGCAGCACCCGTACTTCCCCATTCACTGGCCAACCCGGCATTCATGTGGAAACAGTTGATTTTTTTGCCACTTGATTTTTATTCGCTGTTTTTCACCGAATATCTCTATAGATCTATTGTGGACCAAAGCAATTTGTACGCTGGTCAACACATCGCCACTATTCCCCAGTCCTCCCTTGCCAGAGATTGGAAACCAATTACGGTTTCCGAATTTAAGATCTTTCTGGGCCTTTCCCTCAACATGGGCATAAATAAAAAGAGTGAGTTGCGGTCATATTGGTCCACTGAGCCAATTTACCATATGCCCGTGTTCTCTGCCTCCATGGTCAGGGCATGATATGAGCAGATTTTGCGGTTCATGCACTTCAACAACAATGAACTCTGTCGTCCTCGTGGAGACCCTGAATATGATCGGCGCTACAAAATTCGGCCCCTCGTAAACCACTTCAACCAACGTTTTGCAGACTTGTTTACTCCCCATCAAGTTGTCTGCGTTGATGAGTCCCTGATTAAGTTTTTTGGCCGCTTGTCATTCAAACAGTACCTTCCCAGCAAGCGTGCCAGATACGGGGTCAAGATGTATAAGCTCTGTGACAGGGCCACAAGCTATACATGTAGTTTTATGGTTTACGAGGGCAAAACAAACAAGGCCGACACACTGCACTGACTACATAGGAAGCACTGGCAAGATTGTGTGGGACTTGGTGTCACCCCTATTCGGAAAGGGGTACCACTTATATGTGGACAATTATTATATGCCACTTTTTAGTCACCTTTTTGATCAACAGATTGCTCATGTGGCACCATGCGATCTAATTGCTGGGGCTTTCCCCAGCGGCTTGTAGATTCCAGTCTTAGGCTGGGGGAGAGAGCCTGCTTGCAGTGTAATAATTGCTCGCTATGAAGTAGAGGGATAATAAGAATGTTTTCGTTCTTACCTCCTTTCATGCAGACACGAAGGTCCAAATTACTACGGCGAATGGTGATGTGGAGAAACCCCTCTGTGTCCACGAATATAACCTCAATATGGGAGGGGTGGACATGGACCTCAACGACCAGTTGTTGGCGCCGTACCTAGTTGCCCGTAAGGCCAGACGCTGGTATAAAAAAGTGTCTGTATACTTATTTCAATTTGCTTTGCTGAACGCTCATGTGCTATACAGAGCTTCAGGACAGACTGGATCCTTCCTTAAATTCCAGGAAGAGATCGTCAGAGCCCTTCTGTTTCCAGAAGGTGCTCCACCTCACCTTCCCCAACCAAATGCAGTAAGCCGGCTGCATGAGAGACATTTTCCTTATGTCCTCCCGAGTACCCCTACCCAACGAGCCCCCCAAAGAAAATGTCATGTCTGCAGAAAGCACGGATATAGACGTGACACCCGGTATTATTGTCCCTCCTGTCCTGACAATCCTGGTCTTTACATTGGTGAATGTTTTGAACGCTACCATACACTAGTTGAGTTTTAGCGTAGGGTACAGCACTGCACAGACTAGGACACACTTTCACAGGGTCTCCCGAGATGCCATCGCATTTTGAGAGACCCGAACCTGGAAACGGTTACAGTTATAAAAGTTACAAAAAAAAGTGTAAAAAAAAATGTTTTTATCATGTTTACTTTATAGGTATGCAATTTTTTTTTATACTTTACGGTTTACTGTGTTTTATTGTTAACCATTTTTTTGTTTTCAGGTACGCCATACAGCTGCAGAGCGGATTTATTTATCTTGACAGCAACAGCGTTTGCTCCCACGATACATAAAGCCGTGACCCCATGCTTCGGCATATATATATTTTAGGCACAGGTTGCGGTAAATGTTTTATTTTTTACTATGTTTTTCTTGCATTTGCTTTGCAGGTATGGTAAGTCTTACTGTTATACTGTAATGTAACTTTGTTTTATTGGTAACCATCATTTGCTTAGCAGGTACGCCATTTCTTTGCAGCGCGGATTTATTTCTCTTGACAGCAACAGCGTTTGCTCCCACGATACATAAAGCCGTGACTCCAGCGCTGTCGGAGGTGATTTCACCACCACAGTTATATACTTCAGCATATATGCTGAAGCGTGGGGGCAGCAGTGGGCGGAGGAGCGATTTGCTCCTACCTTTTGCTGGAGGATGCCCCCATGCTTCGGCATATATAAACGGTGCATGTATGCCCATCATTAGAAGTGAGAGGATGAAGGGAGGTATTCTAATGGTGGGCATACCCACCGATCAATCTCTTTTTTTCGTTCAGCCCACAGGTTGCATGAAAAAAAAGTTTACAATATATGCCCAACAAGACCAGCAACGTACTGGTATGTTGCTGGACTTTGAGTGGTTATACCAGAATGATGCCTGCAGGTTTAGGTATCATCTTAGTATCATTCTTTTCAGCCAGCGGTCGGCTTTCATGTAAAAGCAATCCTAGCGGCTAATTAGCCTCTAGACTGCTTTTACAAGCAGTGGGAGGGAAGGCCCCCCCCCCCCACCGTCTTCCATATTTTTCTCTGGCTCTCCTGTCACAACAGGGATCCTGAGAATGCAGCCGGTGATTCAGCCAGCTGACCATAGAGCTGATTAGAGACCAGAATGGCTCCAAACATCTCTATGGCCTAAGAAACCGGAAGCTATGAGCATTTCATGACTTCGATTTCGCCGGATGTAAACAGCGCCATTGGGAAATTGGGAAAGCATTTTATCACGCCGATCTTAGTGTGGTCAGATGCTTTGAGGGCAGAGGAGAGATCTAGGGTCTAATAGACCCCAATTTTTTCAAAAAAAGAGTACCTGTCACTACCTATTGCTATCATAGGGGATATTTACATTCCCTGAGATAACAATAAAAATGATTAAAAAAAATGAAAGGAACAGTTTAAAAATAAGATAAAAAAGCAAAAAAAATAATAAAGAAAGCGTCGGTCTGGCGTCAAATGTAAACAGCAATTGCACTATGCATGTGAGGTATCACCGCGAAGGTCAGATCGAGGGCAGTCATTTTAGCAGTAGACCTCCTCTGTAAATCTAAAGTGGTAACCTATAAAGGCTTTTAAAGGCTTTTAAAAATGTATTTAATTTGTCGCCACTGTGCGCAATTTTAAAGCATGTCATGTTTGGTATCCATGTACTTGGCCTAAGATGATCTTTTTTATCTCATCAAACATTTGGGCAATATAGTGTTTTTTAGTGCATTAAAATTTAAAAAAGTGTGTTTTTTCCCAAAAAAATGCTTTTGAAAAATCGTTGCACAAATACTGTGTGAAAAAAAAAATGAAACACGCACCATTTTGTGGGTCTGTAGGGCATTTGCTTTAAAAAAATATATAATGTTTGGGGGTTCAAAGTAATTTTCTTGCAAAAAAAAATCATTTTTTCATGTAAACAAAAAGTGTCAGAAAGGGCTTTGTCTTCAAGTGGTTAGAAGAGTGGGTGATGTGTGACATAAGCTTCTAAATGTTGTGCATAAAATGCCAGGACAGTTCAAACCCCCCCCCCCCCAAATGACCCCATTTTGGAAAGTAGACACCCCAAGCTATTTGCTGAGAGACATGTCGAGTCCATGGAATATTTTATATTGTGACACAAGTTGCGGGAAAGAGACAATTTTTTTTTTCTTGCAGAAAGTTGTCACTAAATGATATATTGCTCAAACATGCCATGGGAATATGTGAAATTACACCCCAAAATACATTCTGTTGCTTCTCCTGAGTACGGGGATACCACGTGTGTGAGACTTTTTTGGGAGCCTAGCCATGTACGGGACCCCGAAAACCAAGCACCGCCTTCAGGCTTTCTAAGGGCGTAAATTTATGATTTCACTCCTCACTGCCTATCACAGTTTCGGAGGCCATGGAATGCCCAGGTGGCAAACCCCCCCCCCCCCCCAATGACCCTATTTTGGAAAGTATACACCCCAAGCTATTTGCTGAGAGGTATAGTGAGTATTTTGCAGACCTCACTTTTTGTCACAAAGTTTTGAAAATTAAAAAAAGAAAAAAAACATTTTCTTGTCTTTCTTCATTTTCAAAAACAAATGAAAGCTGCAAAATACTCACCATGCCTCACAGCAAATAGCCTGGGGTGTCTACTTTCCAAAATGGGGTCATTTGGGGGGGGTGTGCTATCTTGGCATTTTATGGCCTTCAAAACTGTGATAGGTAGTGAGGAGTGAAATCAAAAATTTACACCCTTAGGAATCCTGAAGGCAGTGCTTGGTTTTCGGGGCCCCGTATGCGACTAGGCTCCCAAAAAGTCACACACATGTGGTATCCCCATACTCATGAGAAGCAGCTAAATGTATTTTGGGGTGCAATTCCACATATGCCCATGGCCTGTGTGAGTAATATATCATTTAGTGACAACTTTTTGTAAATTTTTTTTTTTGTCATTATTCAATCACTTGGGACAAAAAAATTATTATTCAATGGGCTCAACATGCCTCTCAGCAATTTCCTTGGGGTGTTTACTTTCCAAAATGGGGTCATTTGGGGGGGGGGTTGTACTGCCCTGCCATTTTAGCACCTCACGAAATGAGATAGGCAGTCATAAACTAATCTACTAGTTTGTAGACGCTATAACTTTTGCGCAAACCAATAAATATACGCTTATTGACATTTTTTTTACCAAAGACATGTGGCCGAATACATTTTGGCCTAAATGTATGACTAAAATTGAGTTTATTGGATTTTTTTTAAAACAAAAAGTAGAAAATATAATTTTTTTCAAAATTTTCGGTCTTTTTCCATTTATAGCGCAAAAAATAAAAACCGCAGAGGTGATCAAATACCATCAAAAGAAAGCTCTATTTGTGGGAAGAAAAGGACGCAAATTTCGTTTGGGTACAGCATTGCATGATCGCGCAATTAGCAGCGACGCAGTGCCAAATTGTAAAAATTGCTCTGGTCAGAAAGGGGGTAAATCCTTCCGGGGCTGAACTGGTTAAAGGTGGAAGATGTGGTTGAGCTGACACATACACAGAAATAGCAAGCAGATCCCAGTTACATTTAAAGGTGAAAGATGTGATTGAGCTGACACATACACAGAAATAGCAAGCAGATCCCAGTTTCACATATAGGTGTAAGATGTGGTTGAGCTGACACATACACAGAAATAGCAAGCAGATCCCAGTTTCATTTAGACCCCTTTCACACTGGGTCGTTTTGCAGGCACTATTGTGCTAAAAATAGCGCCTGCAAACCCACCTGAAACAGCCGCTGCTGTGTCTCCAATGTCAAAGCCCCTAGGGCTTTCACACTTGATTGGTACGCTGGCATTACCTCTTATTTAGTGGCCACCAGTGCATAGGATGTATCCCCTTCAGTTCTCCCACATAGAGGAGTTCAGCTCCCATGGTTGAGACAAAGGATCTTCCATTCTATTACTAGAGTAGGACCCACTAATTCGGGGTACTTTGTCACAGTAATGCCGCGTACACACGGTCGGACTTTCTATCCTACTTGGTCCGGCACACTTTCCGACGGACTTTGTCCGCCAGGTGCGCCGGACTTTAAAACGGACGGACTTGCCCACACACGCCGGGACTTTCCGGCGGGCTAAGTCCGCCCGTCTTTCCGTCATTTTGAACGTGACTCAGGTGCGACGGGACTAGAAAAGGATGTCAATCTTGCCGCTTTTATCGGCGAGATTGACACCTTGCGAGCCCCGTCGCGGGGCATACCAGGCCCTTAGGTCTGGTATGGATTATAAAGGGGAACCCCTACGCCGAAAAAACGGCGTGGGGCCCCCCTAAAATCCATACCAGACCCCGATCCGAGCACGCAGCCTGGCCGGTCAGGAAAGGGGGGTGGGGACGAGCGAGCGCCCCCCCCCCTCCTGAACCGTACCAGGCCGCATGCCCTCAACATGGGGGGTGGGTGCTTTGGGGGAGGGGGGCGCCCTGCGCCCCCCCCCCCCAAAGCACCTTGTCCCCATGTTGATGAGGACAAGGGCCTCTTCCCGACAACCCTGGCCGTTGGTTGTCGGGGTCTGCGGGTGGGGGCTTATCGGAATCTGGGAGCCCCCTTTAATAAGGGGGCCCCCAGATCCCGGCCCCCCACCCTATGTAAATGAGTATGGGGTACATGGTACCCCTACCCATTCACCTAGGAAAAAAGTGTAAGTAATAAAACACACTACACAGGTTTTTAAAATATTTTATTAAACAGCTCCGGGGGGGGGGGATCTTCCTCCGGCTTCGGGGGTCTTCTTCCGGCTTCGGGGGTCCCTCCGCTTCATCTTCTCCCGGCGTCAGGTTGGTTCTTCTCCGCTCTCCGGCCTCTTCTCCCGGTGTCCCAGGTCTTCGGCCGGCCCCTCCGCTGTCTTCATGTAGCTCTATTGCCAGCGGAGGTCCGGACTTCTGGGCTTCTTGTCTTCTTGTCTTCTCTTCTCTTCCCCCAGATGTTGACACAACGCTCTCTCCGGCTGGACTGGTCTCTGAGGGCTGCGTTGTGACTTATATAGGCGGAGACCCCGCCCCCATATGACGTCACAGTCCCAGCATGCCCAGGGACTGTGACATCATATGGGGGCGGGGTCTCCGCCTATATAAGTCACAACGCAGCCCTCAGAGACCAGTCCAGCCGGAGAGAGCATCGTGTCAACATCTGGGGGAAGAGAAGAGAAGAGAAGACAAGAAGACAAGAAGCCCAGAAGTCCGGACCTCCGCTGGCAATAGAGCTACATGAAGACAGCGGAGGGGCCGGCCGAAGACCTGGGACACCGGGAGAAGAGGCCGGAGAGCGGAGAAGAACCAACCGGATGCCGGGAGAAGATGAAGCGGAGGGACCCCCGAAGCCGGAAGAAGACCCCCGAAGCCGGAGGAAGATCCCCCCCCCGGAGCTGTTTAATAAAATATTTTAAAAACCTGTGTAGTGTGTTTTATTACTTACACTTTTTTCCTAGGTGAATGGGTAGGGGTACCATGTACCCCATACTCATTTACATAGGGTGGGGGGCCGGGATCTGGGGCCCCCTTATTAAAGGGGGCTCCCAGATTCCGATAAGCCCCCGCCCGCAGACCCCGACAACCAACGGCCAGGGTTGTCGGGAAGAGGCCCTTGTCCTAATCAACATGGGGACAAGGTGCTTTGGGGGGGGGCGCAGGGCGCCCCCCTCCCCCAAAGCACCCACCCCCCATGTTGAGGGCATGCGGCCTGGTACGGTTCAGGAGGGGGGGGCGCTCGCTCGTCCCCACCCCCTTTCCTGACCGGCCAGGCTGCGTGCTCGGATCGGGGTCTGGTATGGATTTTAGGGGGACCCCACGCCGTTTTTTCGGCGTAGCGGGGTTCCCTTTATAATCCATACCAGACCTAAGGGCCTGGTATGCCCCGCGCTCGCCGCAATAGGAAGATTTGTTTTTCCTATTGCAGTGAGCGCGAGATGCAATACCCTGCCCTCGTGTCGTATTTGGTCTGTCGGACCAGCCTACACACGAGCGGGCTTTCCGTCGGACCAGCACACACACGAGCGGACTTTCCGCCCGAAACTGAGTCCGACGGAAAGATTTGAAACTTTTTTCAAATCTAGGTCCGGCGGGCTTTTGGGAAGAAGTCCGCCGGAAAAGTCCGCCGCCGCCCACACACGGGCGGATTGTCCGGCACACTCTGGTCCGCCGGACCAAGTATGCCGGAAAGTCCGACCGTGTGTACGCGGCATTAGTGGGCTTAGCACTATATGACCATATAGTGTGACCAAACCCCCGTATTTTTTGAATATGTTCAGGTGTTTTTAACTAGCCTTGCAGCAAATGTCATTCTTGAATGTGTGCGCTGTAATATGTTTTGTACTGTTTGTAGGTCTTATAGCAGCACCATCTTAAATTTAAACACATTGTAGGGTGTGCCCCCCAAATATGTTTTTGTATATTGTAATAGACCTTGACCAGGTTTTTTGGGCTGGAGCACCCCTCTCCCTCCTCATTACCTCTTATTTAGTGGTCACGAGTGCATAGGATGTATCCCCTTCAGTTCTCCCACATAGAAGAGTTCAGCTCCTATGGTTGAGACAAAGGATCTTCCATTCTATTACTAGAATAGGACCCACTAATTCGGGGTACTTTGTCGCAGTAAGTGGGCTTAGCACTATATGATTATATAGTGTGACCAAACCCCCGTATTTTTTGAATATGTTCAGGTGTTTTTAACTAGCCTTGCAGGAAATGTCATTCTTGAATGTGTGCGCTGTAATATGTTTTGTACTGTTTGCAGGTCTTATAGCAGCACCATCTTGAATTTAAACGCATTGTAGGGTGTGCCTACCAAATATGTTTTGGTACGCTGGCAGGACACTGAAAAAAGTCCTGCTAGCAGCATCTTTGGAGCGGTAAAGCAGCGGTGTATACACTGCTCCTTCACCGCTCCTTCACCGCTCCTGCCTATTGAAATCAATGGGGCAGCGTGGCTATACCGTCGGCATAGCGCTGCTGCAGCGGCGCTTTGCGGGTGGTTTTAACACCTTTTCGACCGCTAGCGGCTGTCAAAACCGCCACGCTAGCGGCCAAATACCGCCACAAAAACGACGGTAAAGCGCCGCTAAAAATAGCGCTGTTTTACCGCCAACGCACCCACCGCCCCAGTGTGAAACTTGCCTTAAAGGTGGAAGATGTGGTTGAGCTGACACATACACAGAAATAGCAAGCAGATCCCAGTTTCATTTAAAGGTGGAAAATGTGGTTGAGCTGACACATACACAAAAATTAATCAGATTGGCATTTTTATGCACTTGGCTTTGACATATATCATATATATGAAAAAAGAAATACATCCGCAGAAATGTCCATAGAAAAAAACACTGTGCAGAAGTGTGCAATTTTGCTAATAAGCGTCACCACATCAAACGTGCCAGTGATTCCTTTCCCTCTGAATTCAAAAATCACCGGATGAATATGCCTCACACTCTCGTGTTTTGGCAAGAGCGCATACAACACTGTACACAGTGTACTCAAGATCCACGTTCCATCCGACCCAGTGTCATTTCATTCCATATGTAAATAAAGGAATGTGCACATAGTGTGATAACGTAACACACAACATTTATTGGACTTTGTAACCTTCAATCATTGCACTCACATTACAAACTTGTAAAATCAAGCCAAAACAGCACAGCAATTCAACTTCTCAATACTCCTGTGTGAACTCCCAGCACCAATGTAAACACAGTCGCGGCGGATCCAAGATCAGCGGAACCAGGCTCTCACCCCACCAGCTAACTCTCGTCTGAATCACGCAAGGATCCTCCGAATCACGCAAGGATCCTCCGCTCATGCACGGAGATGAGATGCATGGTCTCCTCCGTCACTCTCTGCTACTGTTTGAATGCCGTACAGCCACGCCCCAACATGTTTCGTCATACCAGACTTAATCATGGGATTGGCTGTACGGTACGTCACCTCCTACTTTTATACCCTTCACTTCCAGCCCGGCTAAAGGCTACACTCAACTTCCGCTTCAACAAGTGTCCCCGCGGCCGCAATACATCCCATACTGAGACGATCACACCCGTCAGGAGACACTCATATATAAGATCACTTTTTAAATCCTATATTGGCAGTAAAGTGCATCAGGTAGCATTAAACAGTCAGGTAGTTAGTGGTCTTACTGTCAGTTCCACGTCTCTCTCATACATATTCATTGCTGCTCGCTAGAGAAACCCCACTCATATTTATAAAAATATTTAAAATATATAAAAAAAAAATAAAAACTGGTATATACAAATGAACTCCATATTTGGACCTAACGTTTATTAAATTGCCTCCAATTACAACCATGTTGACTGGTGATTAAACAGTGACATTCGGGTATATGTCAGTATTAAACATCTCCCACCCACTTGCACATCGGATCGGCATCCAATGTTCCCACTCTAAAACAAGGCACCAATCCCAGCGCTTCTATAAATTAATTGTATAAACCGCCACAGCCGTAAGGATAATAGCTACAGCTCTACAGCTGGTCAATCATTACAACATGGGTCGTCTGCAACTAATCCATATAATTACCTCCCAAGTTCTAGTGCGCTTCCGTACATGATTCAATCTCAAATGGGCTGTCTGAACCCGGTCCATGCAACTATCGCACAAACTCTAGTCAGACAACCCACTCTCAACTGCATCCATTCATATGGTGTCAAAACACTGGCCATCGTAGGTATATGGGTAACACCACAGATAAGGACGTCACCTGCACGAGTTGTATCCGCCCCGCCTAGCGCTAAGGGGTACACTCACACCCCTTCAGACGTGGAGTCACCGTAGCCCGCATCGCTGGCACTAATCCCTGCAATTACCGCCCAAAGTTCAATGAGACGACATATATAGTGGAATACAAACTATATCAACCTACATGATGTCATAATTCTAGACATCATCTATTGTTCATGAAGAGAGACATCACTCCAGGAGGGCGCAATTTGTTTGAGTACCAACGATCACAAATGTAACTGTTTTGCCACTGGCCAATTTGTGCAAAGTTAAAATGATTCACCTAAATGGATGCAGCATAGATCTGATGCTGCATCTGTTCCCTGCTGCTTCTAGACTGAGAACTGAGTAATTAACCTCTTCCCTACTGGCCTATTGTGGAATGATGTCTGCAAGGTGGCTCAGTTATCCTGACTGGACATCATATGATGTCCAGCAGGATAAGCCGCTCGTGCACGCCCCTGGGGGCGTGCAGAGTGGCGATCGGTGGTGTGATGTGTCACTCTGACACACCGCATCTCTGATCTTGGTAAAGAGCCTATGACGTAGGCTCTTTACCACGTGATCAACTGTGGCCAATCCCAGCCGATCACAGCGGTAACCAGGAAATGCTGGTAATCAACTTTCCTCAGTTCGTGCTGACAAGGTGCGAGCAGAGGAGAGCCGAACAGCGGCTCTCATGACAGGGGGGGTCTGAGCTGATAATCAGTGCATTGATTATCAGCGCAGCCCCCATCAGAGGTGCCCATCACAGATGTCAATCAGTGCCCATCAGATGTCATTTTGTGCCCATCAAAAATGCCAATCAGTGCCCCTCAAAAACGCCAATCAATGCCCATCAATAATGCCTATCTCAGTGCCCATCAGTGCTGCCTGTCAGTGCCTCCCCATCAGTGCTGCCCATCAGTGCCACCTATCAGTGCCTATCAGTGCCACCTATCAGTGCCCATCAGTGCTGCATATCAGTGCCGCCTATCAGTGCTGCATATTAGTGCCACCTTATCAGTGCCACCTTATCAGTGCCACTTCATCAGTGCCCATCAGTGGCACCGCATCAGTACCCATCAGTGCAGACTCATCAGTGCCCCTCAATGAAGGAGAAAACAAAATTTTATAACAGAAACGAAGAAAAACTTTTTTTTTTCAAAATTTTAAAAATGTATTTGTTTAGCAAAAATAAAACCCTAGTAGTGATTAAATAACACCAAAAGAAAGCTCTATTTGTGGGAAACAAATGATAAAAATTTAATTTGGGTACAGGGTTGCATGACAGCACAATTGTCATTCAAAATGTGACAGCACTGAAAGCTGAAAATTGGTCTGGGCAGGAAGGGGGTGAAAGTGCCCTGTATTGAAGTGGTTAAAGACCACTGATCATTTTGTTCTTGGTCTTTGGTGACCTCTGCCCCTCCAGCGCTCACTGGGGTGCCGGGCTGTGGGGGGGCAGGAGTGGCTGGCTCAGGCTCTCAATGGCACACTGAGAGGCTGAGCCAGCTTCCGGCCAGGCATGTGGATGGATCCCCACATTAAAGTTGGGATCTCTGCGGAGTCCAGACTGGCTAGGTGACGTCAGCCAACAGCAGATTTTAGCTAGCTGTCAGTTGAATACAGGTTGCAGGAGTGCAGATCGAAGTGCACGTGTGTGAGCTACAGGAGAATTAGGGACAAAAGAGCTATGCTCCTACTTTTTCCTTAAGGATATTAGCTTTGCTATACCTTTTAGATCTGTTGTGGTTGCTACATCTATCAGTTGAGTCAGGTGTATTAAATATATATCGCCAGTGTCTAAGTACAAATTATGTAGCGATCACCACAGATCCCCAAGCCCCTGATGACATCATATGTGGTGAAACGTGTAGGGAGGGGCCGGGACAGATGCCAAACATCAACTGCGATGAGCCGCAGCCATTTTGGAACCTGGCATATGGATGTTTTCTCTGTACAATAACAGCGCTATATATTCTACTAATCTGTAAGTTTATTGGCTAAAAAAAGTTCCATCTTTAATCACTAGCCAACCAGCGCACAGCGTTGCTCGCCGGCACAATGCCACGGCTGGGCAAATGGGCATACAGGTACGTCCCTTTTAAATCGCGGCATTTTGGGCGCCCGCAGATCGCCCCATTACTAATTTAAAAAAAATAATAATAAAAATGCCATAAATCTATCCCCTATTTTGTAGACGCTATAACTGCGCAAACCAATCAATATACCCTTATTGCGATTTTTTTTTTTTTACCAAAAATATGTAGAAGAATAAATATCGGCCGAAACTGAGAAAGAAATTTTTTTTTTAATTTTTTTGGGGGGATATTTGTTATAGCAAAAAGTAAAATTTTTTTTTTCTAAATTGTTGCTCTTTTTTTGTTTATAGCGCAAAAATAAAAACCACAGGGGTGATCAAATACAACCAAAAGAAAGCTCTATTTGTGGGAAAAAAGGACGTCAATTTTGTTTGAGCAACGTTGCACGACCGCACAATTGTCAGTTAAAGCTACACAGTGCCGTATCGCAAAAAGTGCTCTGGTCAGGAAGGGGGTAAATCCTTCCGGGGCTGAAGTGGTTAAATTGGTCTTCACTATGGAAAGCATCTTTCTTTCTGTCCTCTAAAGTGGTGTTCGCCTGCTGACTCTGGTTCTGAGGTGCCATACTTACCTGTGGGCTTGGTGGAGTATTAAGGCGGTGTGAGAGGCCCTAGGGAGTAACACAAGTGTTGTTTGACCTAGAGTCATTCTATAGGCGGTCATTCTGCTCTGGTAAGCCTCCACTTGCTTCACACAGATGGTGTGTTGTGTATGTTATCTGGGAACAAGAGGCTTTCTATCATTCATATCATTAACCCCTGTCAATCTCTGGAGGCTTTTTTCATCAGTCCCACTGTGGTTTTCTGGCGTTGCCATGTGAACCTTAAGGCAATTTTATTTAGTCATTTATGACCTTACAGACTTTGTTTTACACATTTGAAGTTTATGCATGATTTGCATATTTGCACATTTTTGAGACTCAAACAATCTGGACAATATTTATGCACTTGCACTTTAATTTTGTTTAGGATTTAATTTACTATGATATTGATTTTTTTTACACTTTGACATGTTTTGATTTTTACACTCTGACATGTTTAATAATTTGTATCTGATATTTGCACTTTATATTTGTGGGGATCGCTACAAAATTTGTACTTGGGCACTGGCAAGATATGTTTACTTTATTAGCGCTGCACTTCCAGGTTTTCCATTCTCAGATACTTGGTATCTAAATAACGGAAAATTCATATCAAATACTTACCATAATTTTCCTTTCCTGATGGACTCCATGGCAGCCTACGTATGGGTTAATCCCACCTCTCATACCTCATAGGACCCCACTCCCATAAATCTTTGCATCTAGACAGAGACCGTGTTCCGTAACTTAGCCTAGTCCAGCAAATGGGAGGGAACTCCTGCTGCCATGGAGTCCATCAGGAAAGGAAAATTACGGTAAGTATTTGATATAAATGTTCCGTTTTCCTGACAGACTCCATGGCAGCCTACATATGGGAAATAACTAGCCATACACACCCGGGTGGGCAATTGCTGGTTAAAGAAAAAAAGGTTTAATTGGCACCATCAACAGATAATACGTGCAAACCAAAATTAACCGATGACAAGGAAGCCGGTTCTACACAATAGTGCGTCATAAAAGTGTTAATTGATGACCATGAGGCCGCTTTACAGATTACTTCCTGAGATACATGCTGGGATGCTGCCCACAATGTAGAAACGCTCCTGGTAGAATGAGCGGTCACTGCCTCTGGAGGAGCCAAACCCTTATAGGGCGTACACACGGTCGGACTTTGTTCGGACATTCCGACAACAAAATCCTAGGATTTTTTCCAACGGATGTTGGCTCAAACTTGTCTTGCATACACACGGTCACACAAAGCTGTCGGAAAATCCGATCGTTCTGAACGCGGTGACGTAAAACACGTACGTTGGGACTATAAACGGGGCAGTAACCAATAGCTTTCATCTCTTTATTTATTCTGAGCATGCGTGGCACTTTGTGCGTCGAATTTGTCTGCACACTATCGGAAATTCCGACAACGGATTTTGTTGTCGGAAAATTTTATCTCCTGCTCTCCAACTTTGTGTGTCGGAAAATCCGATGGAAAATGTGTGATGGAGCCAACACACGGCCGGAATTTCCGACAACAAGGTCCTATCACACATTTTCCATCGGAAAATCCGACCGTGTGTACGGGGCATTAGACTTATAAGCCCACTGAATGGCCTGAACAATCCATGCTGCGATGGTTCTAGAGGAAGCACGCTTTCCCCTGCTCTTACCGTGGAAGAGAACAAACAGGTGATGAGATTGGCGAAAAGAACCTGTGGCTTCTAAGTATTTCTTTAGAACCTCTCCGACATCTAGAGGATGAATATTAGAGTCCTCAAAAGACCTGAACATAGGAAGAACAATTTCCTGATTTTCATGGAAGACAGTTGTTACTTTGGGATTTGAACCGAACATAGGAATCAGGACCACTCGATCAGGGAAGAAAAGTAAGGAATGGTTCTTTGAATCCTAAGGAACCAATTTCGGAAACCCTCTTAACCGATGTTATGGCTACTAAAAAGACCACTTTGAGGGAAAGTTCCTTAATAGATGACTGGTCCACATGTCGTATTTCTCTTCCTGTGAAGAAGTCCAAGACAAGAGGAAGATCCCATTTAGAAAATCTTGGTTTTCTTTGAGGTCTAAGTCTTATTGCTCCCCTGAAGAACTGCCTAGTAAGGGGGTGTCTGGCACATGATACACCTGTGAAGGCGGAGATTGCAGAAACTTGGACTCGTAAGGAGCTAACCGATAAAGACAGATCCAGGCCTGTTTGCAGAAAACCCAGAATATCCTGTATCCTTGGGTCAATACAGGAACCATCAGTGGAGGCCACATAGTCTGCAAACTTTGACCAAATTCTTTGATAGACTCTGTTGATGCCCGCTCTTCTGGCATTCAACAATGTAGCAATCGCTGAACTTGGACATCCTAGCACTTCCAGCCTTCTCCTCTCAACCACCAAGCCATCAGATGGAGATGAGATGGGCAAGGGTGAAGAGACGTTCCTTGCGACAGGAGATCTGGTCTGGACGTGAGAAGGACCGGATCCCGGTAACGGAGTTGAACCAGGAGAGGAAACCATGGCCTGTTGGGCCAGAAAGGAACAATTGCCACTACTTCAACTTCTTCCCACCTGAGCCTCAATAGAAATCGGAGAATGACTGGTACCGGGGGAAAGGCATAGGCCTTGTGGAATCTCCACTGGTCCGTCAGGGCATCCACTCCGAAGGCCTGGGGACAACGACACCTCGTGTAATATTTCTGCAGTTTGAAGTTGCAAGGGGATGCAAACAGATCTACTTCCGGCATCGCTCCAAGAGACAAGACCCAGTTGAACACTTCGGTGTGGAGAGACCATTCGTTGTTGTCCAGGGTGACTCTTGAAAGGAAGTCCGCCTGGACATTCTGAATTCCAGGGAGATAAACAGCCGATAAATTTGTCAAGTTCGCCTGGGCCCAGGACATGAGCAGACTTACTTCTTTCAGTAAAGAGAGACTGCGGGTGCCCCCCTGCCTCTTGATGTAAGACACTGCAGTCGTATTGTCCAGTCTCAGGAGGACTGAGGACCCTGATGTCAGGTGGGAAAAGGCTTGAAGTTCCAGGAAGGCGGCTCGAAGCTCCAGAATATTTGAGACTATCCCTTGGGATGGGAAGTCCCATTTGCCTTGGGCTACCTTCGTCAGACAGAGAGCGCCCCAACCTCTGTTGCTTGCATAAGTTGTCAACGTGATCCAGGAGACAGGTGCTATGGAATGGCAATTGAGAAGATTCTTCCGTTGCAGCCACCAGGGGAGGCTCTCCCGCATGGAGGTGGTTACCCGTACAAGATGGTCTTGAGATCCTGGATCCCACTGTTGGAGAAACCCCTTCTGAAAGGGCCGCATCTTCCATTGCGCCCACCTCACCATGGGGGCTGTGGCTACCATGGTGCAGATTATCTATAGACATTGCGAGGCTCTGAGAAGAGATGATGACATTGCTAGACGTATTCTTTCCCGAATCACCGGAACTTTGTCCAGAGGCAGAGAGATGGTGCTCTCCACCGTTTTGAATTGGGCTCCAAGGAATATTAGAGACTGCGTTGGATCTAGATGACTTTTCTCCTTGTTCAACAGCCAACCGAACTCTGTTAGGGTAGAGATGACCTGATCTCAATGTGCCAGCAGCTGATCCCTGTCTTGTGAAAGCAGAAGTAGGTCGTCCAAATAATGGTGTAACTGGATACCTTTGACCCTGATTAACGCTACCACAGCCAATAAGAGCTTCGAAAACATTCGAGGCGATGTTGTAAGCCCGAATGGGAGACATGTGAATTGGAGATGCCTCTGATCTACTGTGAATCGGAGATACACCTGTAATTCCCTTGCAATCGGCACATGAAAGTAGGCATCTTTCAGGTCTATGGAGACAAGCCAATCTCCCGGTTGTATCGTCTGGCGTATTGTTAGCAGAGTCTCCATCTTGAATTTTTCCTTCTTGATGAAGGAGTTCAGATATGTCAAGTCGATTACATGCCTCCAGGACCCATTCTTTTTGAGGACCATGAAAAGGGGTTATACACCCCTAGAAACCTTTCTTCTGTTGGTACTTGAATGGTGGCCCCCTGGGCCACTAGTGAATCTGTATATGACAGAAGAACCCGTTTCTTCTCTTCTTTTTTTTTTTTTTCAAATTATTTTTAATTAAAGATTTTCAAGTACAAAACATAGTACAGATTTTCCTTTTCTTATTCATTGACGAACACATCATGAAAACATACATTAATCAAAGATAGGTTCAGAGTTTACATTGTATAGGGTAAGTAATTTTTACAATGTTATTATCTTATTCATTATGTATAATGTAATACTAGTTTATTTAACATAATGTATTTTCGTGAGACAATAAAATGAAAGTGTAGCAAAGGATAGAAAAGGGGGGGGGATGGGAAGGGGGGGGGGGAGGAATGAAGAAAGGGTGGGGAAGGGGGTTGGAGGGGTAAAGGGAAGGGAGAGGGAGAGGTGACGGAATGTTGTAGGTATGTATATTTTTCATTAACTATGCAAGCTTAACTAAGAAATATCCAGGGTTGTATATATATTTCAGTTCAGAAACCACTAGTTTTCTTTGAACCAATCCGACCATATTTTCCAATGTTTGTCAAAGACAGGTTTTTGTTCGGTTCTAGCTGCTATTCAAAGATGTAATTGGTTCGTGTTATAACAAGGGCTTCTGAAGCATTGGGTACAATATTTGTTTTCCAATTTTTAGTAATTAGTGATCTAGCAGCTAGGAGTATATGTGTGACCACTGTACGAAAGCAAGGAGGGAAGCTTTCAATGCCTAAGTTTAACAGTGCCAAACCTGGGTTTGGTGTTTTTAGTATTCCTGTGATATGAGATATATACTTAAATATATTGTTCCAAAAGCTGGTGAGGTGTTTACATGACCAGAATACATGCAAAATGTTACCCACCTCTCCACATGTTCTCCAGCACAATGGTGAGTTGGAGAAGGAGAATTTGGACAATCTATAGGGCGTAAGGTACCATCTTTGAGCTATTTTTAAGGAAAGTTCCCAATGGTTTACACATCTAGTTGCTTTATACGTGGTTTTGAGTGCGTTTTCCCATTGATTTTTAGTGTAGGATTCTTCCAGTTCCAACTCCCACTTTAAGAATGGTGGGAGTTTTGTAAAGGAAGATTTATTTTGGAGGAAATTATAAAATAAAGAAATACCCTTAGGTGTAGTAAGGGTATTTGTGTAGAATTGCCATATTGGTTCATGTATAGGTATGTGGGTTGATTTTAAAGATTTTAGAAAGTGAGTCAGTTGTCTATATTTAAAGTGGTCTGCTAAGGGTAGTGAGTATTCCTCCACTAGTGTATTGAATGGTTTAAGTGTGTTGTTATTATATAGATCGGCAATTAGAAATATACCTCTTGTAGACCAATTTGTAAAATTGGAGTATGGTATGGAGTGGTTCAAGATTGTGATTGGAATTGGGATGTTTATACTTTTGGTTGAGGGTGGGGAAAACTTGTGTAGTTCTCTCCACGCAAGTAGAGAGGCCTGAATAGTTAGTGGTAATGATCTTAAGGGATATGGTTTCCATATGTCAAGTAATAATAGTAGTCGGAGATCTTGGGTTGGGCTGAGGGCTCGTTCTATGTTGTGCCAGAGGACATCTGGGGATGGTGACAACCATTGTCTGAGTTGGGTAAGCAGGGATGCTTGATGATAGTCCTTGATATCTATCAGGCCCATGCCTCCCGCCAGCCTATGTTTAATTAGAACATTTCTAGAGCATCTGGGTCTTTTGGATCCCCATATGTAATTTCTGAGAAGATAGTTTAGTGATTGGAGATGGGTGTTTTTGAGTTGAATTGGTAGAGTACGGAAGATATATAGAATTTGGGGGAGTAGTAGCATTTTGAAGGATGCTAATCGTCCTGACCATGATAATTCTACTTTGTTGAGTCTTTTTATTTCTTTCGCTATTTTGTCAATCAGCGGGTCATAATTGGCGTCTGCTAGTTTGGAGGGGTCAGCTGTTATTTGTAGTCCTAGATAAGGGATGCTGGATGAGTTCCATGTATAAGGGAATCGTTTTTGTAGATCTACTTGGAGGGATGGAGGGATATTTAGACCTAAGATTAGAGATTTTGAGAAATTCACTTTGTAGTATGACACTTGGCTAAAATTCGTCAGAATGTCATGGGCACATTTTAGGGACTTGGTGGGTGAGGTCAAAAGAAGGATGATATGCAAGTGAAGGCGCAAAGAACTGGTGATAACAACAATAACAACAATAGTAAGAACAGAGGGATAGGGAACAAACTGAAATATTTCCAGTCTCACATTACATTAAATGGATAGATAATGTCCACATGTATATGTCCAAAGTGGAGAAATTGAATATCTCATTAACATATATAGGGTAAGGTCTCACTGTCATGTGAACATAAGGAGTTCAAGGGTCCAGTTAATCATGATAGGTCCACGAGCAGGGCTGCCTTCATCAAGAAGTGAAACCACATTCCAGTCCTAAGGAAAAGCAAAAAAGAGAGGCGCCTCTGGGTGCAGACTAAAAACAAGGTTTATTTCATAAAAAAGTAATGATCATCAAACTCACATTTAGAAGGTCGTCAGTAGGCATAAAATAGTGATCAATACTGAGGAGGACATCATCCATCAAAGGTACAAGACAGTCAAAGACAACTCCTAGCAGGGGGCTCTGCCTGTGTGTGAGGAGAGGTACCGCTGAGATGTGAGGCCGGCCGCAGCGGTGACAGGTCACAGTACTAGGCCGAGAGCATGGAAGACTGTAAACATCCGACGAGGAGTGATGACGTCATGTGTCGAGCGACGCGTTGCAGGGCGTACGGGCTGTGATGACGTGACAGCCGCGCCCCTTCATCAGGCTGAGGATGGATGGGATAGGGCGGTTTAAGACAACCAGAGATTGTGGTGATTGGTGTGGGTGAGGAAGGGGAGGGGCGGGACCGGGAAAACAGGAAGTAACCTAGAGGAACGATCGAGAAGTGTCAGCAGTGGAGTGTAAAGTGTAAGTGTCAGCAGTTAAGTGTAAAAGCATGACAATGATGGGGAAGCAGTTATGTGAAAAGAAAAAGGAAAATGATGTAAAAAAGAATTGGAATGGAGGAGATATATTAAAAAATAAGATGAAAATGGTAATAATGGTAAGAGTATGTAAAGAATTTATGAATGAAAAAAATAAAAAATAATAAAAAATAAAAAATAATAATAAATAAAATACAAAAAACAAAAAATACAAAAATAAAATAAAATAAAATAAAAAATGATAATTAAAAATGAAAAATAATGAAATTAAAATAGGTTAATTGATAAATAAATAATAATAAATAATGAATGTATGAATAGTGATAATGGGGATAATGTAAGAATATAAATATATATAAATCATGAATTTAAATGAATCCATAATTTATGCAATGGAAAATGATAAATGTATGTAAAAAATGGATGTCTGTTGATATATACATGAATATCAATCTAGAGGGGGGGGGAGGGGGGGATAAGCATATACGTATATCTATACATATACGTATACATAAACATATACAGTCCCATATGAAAAATAGAACTGGAAGGAAAGGGGGGGAGGGGGGGGGGAAGGGGGGAGGGGAGGGGGAGGGGAAAAGAATATATACAGGCACATATGATTATAATAAGGAAAAAGTCTAATAGAACTGGAAGGACGGGTGAGGGGGGGGGGGTAGGGGTGGGGGGAAAAGGGGGGGGGGAGGGGGAGGGAAAGGCGGAGAGAAAAGAATGGGCATGTATCTCTCCATCACACACAAATCAGACCTTATGTAAAAAAACACACACAGTTAGTAAACAATTGATTAAAAAAGAGGCAAAAAATTCTAATTATCACTAAATTAGTGATAATTGATAAAGGTTCTTATTTAAAATTATTGTAGCACATGTGTGCGCATGTGTGCATACGCAAAAATGCGCACGCACACAGCGCACACAGATACGGAACAAGACTTCAAATTTATTCACACAAAACCTAGACAGCTAATGATCTGGTAAAAAAGCAGAGAACTAAAATATGTGTATAAAAGATTTTAAAGGATGGTAGAAATCTCTATACTTTCGTTAATTCCTCCTGGCGATAGGGCATCTAAGGTATATATCCAAAAAGTTTCCTGGGAACAGAGCTTCTTGAATCTTTCAGCGGGAGACAGGGATCTGGGAATTTGTTCAATTACCCATACCCTGAGTCCCACTGTCGAGCTCTGGTGGGCCGCCGCAAAGTGTCTAGGGACACTATGTGGATCGGTGCCACCTTCAATTAGCCTTCGGTGCTCACCGAACCTCTGTCTGAGAGCCCTGATGGTACGGCCTACATAGATCAATCCGCATGGGCAGCTCAGGCCATAGACTACAAAGTCTGATGAACAGTTGAAGAAGTCTTTTAACATATAGGTTTTACCTTTTGTGACAAAAGACTTCTGACCATGATGGACGAAGTGGCAAGTTTTGCACAAGGCCTTGCGGCACTGATACATACCCACCAGGGGTATGAGTGTGGGTGCAGCAGGAGAAGGTACGGTGGATTTGAGTTTGCTGGGGACAATTTTGCTCTTTAGGTTAGGGGCCCTACGGTAAGTGACTTTGGGATGTGAAGGTAATACGGCTGAGAGGTGGGGATCCTGTTGTAAGATATCCCAATGTTTGGATAGAATTTTTTCCATGTGTTTAAATTTGTGGTGGAAAGTAGTGACAAATCTGCTAGAACAGTCCTTGGGAGATGTACTATCTCTAGGAGGTTTGCCGTGAAGATAGTGATTGTAAGCTTCATCAACCAAGGACTCAGGGTATTGTTTATCCAAAAACTTCCTTTTAAGATTAACACTAAGTGCAGTGTAATCAGACTCTTTTGTGCAGTTTTGTCGAAGGCGACAAAACTGTCCCTTTGGGATGTTGGTGATCCACTTTGGAAAATGGCAACTGTTGTAGTGTAAGTACGAGTTGCCTGCGGTAGGCTTGGTATAGTTTTTGGAGGTGATGGCTGAACCTTCGTGACCCAATTCTAGATCCAGAAAGGCTATGGTGGCACAGTCTGTGACAGATGTAAATGAAAGTCCATAAGGATTACTGTTGCAATGTTTCACAAAGGGAGTAATGAGCTCGGAGTCACCATCCCAGATGATAATCACATCATCGATGTACCTGCCGAAGAACACTATGTTTGCTGCAAAAGGGTTATGATTGTAGATGTATTCGTTTTCCCAAAAACCCATAGCTACATTGGCGTAAGACGGAGCAAAATTAGCTCCCATCGCCGTACCCTGTATTTGATGAAAAAAATCTCCATTGAAAGTAAAATAATTGTGCGTAAGGCCGAATTCTGTAGCTTCTATGATAAATCTGGCCTGACGTGTATTCATTAAGGGATCCATAGATAAAAACTGCTCCAATGCCATCAATCCGAATTGATGTGGAATAGAGGTGTACAGAGAGCATACATCGAGTGAAAGCCATGCATAAGAGGACTCCCATCTGTAAGAAGACAGGAGCTCTAAGAGATGCGTTCCATCACGTATGTATGACCGTAAGGATAAGACTATGGGCTGTAAGAATTGGTCTATGTACAAACTGAAACCTGTGGTGACACTTTCCATCGCTGCTACAATAGGTCTGCCAGGAGGATCCGTTGGACTTTTGTGAATCTTGGGTAGGTAATAAAAATAAGGGATTTGATAGAAAGGTTTCCGCAGGAATAAACTTTCTGCTTTCGTAATGATTTCTTCTTTTAGAGCATTGTTTATGAGGGTGTCAGCCTCCAGTGCAAATTCTGCAGTGGGGTCTTTATTAAGCTTAGCATAAGTGGCTCTATCTGAGAGGAGTCGATATGCTTCCCTTAGGTAGTCAGACCTATTGAGCAGCACTATACCACCCCCCTTGTCAGCTGACTTGATGACCAAGTCCCCGGCAAGGGTAAGGTGGTTCAGCGCTGTGATTTCAGAAGGTGAGAGGTTATGAGTTTTGGATGTATAATTGCACATTTTTATTAGATCAGCATAGACCACTCTATAAAAGCTCTCAATGTATGGGCCTTTCGATTGAGTGGGAAAAAAGATGGACTTGGGTTTTAATGTGGACCGTATGATCGGCGGAGATGTGGCTAGATGTTGGGTAAGCATCAGTGATGTGAATTCATCACAGTCAAAACTACCCAAATCCTCAATATTGTGGTCAGGTACCTCTACACTGAGATCAGATGAAACAGTGGGGGATATGGTGGGGGTCTGAGTATTGGACACGCCATCTGTATTCTGATCTTTGAGTGATTTTATTTGGAAATGTCTTGTCAAGGTTAATTTGCGTATGTAGCTGTTTAGGTCCTTGAAGAGGACAAAAGGATTAGGTTTGTTTACCGGGGCAAAATTGAGTCCGCGATTTAAAAGGGAAGTGTCAGCAGGGGACAGGGTGTGGGAGGATAAGTTGAAAATCTTTACCGTTTTGGGTGTTTCAGTGTGTTGGCCTGTTTTTCTAGTTCGTCCTCCTCTACAGCCTCTTCTGTAAGTTTTCTTTTTCTTGATATGGAGGCTGGAGGAGGACCGAACACTAAAAAAGGGGAGGTGGAACTGTTCGCTGTAGGAACGTTAGAAGTGTTCAATGACGGGGTGTTCAAAGATCGGTTTTCTATCAGGGGCACTATAGGTTCTGTAGGCCTGAGGTTGGGAGTGGCTGGATAATTACTTAGTTTCGGACTGGTGGAGACGGTGGTAGGAATTTCAGCAACATTAGTGCGGATGGGAGGACCATCTTTAGGGGCACTACAGGGAGTGCTGGGTCTATTGTAGAATTGATTGAGAGCATTGATCAATCCCAAATTCTTATTCCTGTGTTTATGGAAAACCTGTTTATGTGGTGTTTTGGACGGATGTTTGGAAATGTTAGACTGTGTGAAGGCACGTGAAGTGCGAGAAAAGGAATGAATCAAGGGATTCTCAGGCTGTCTCATAGGAATGACAGCATCATATGGTTTGATATCCAACAGGGAAGGGATGGGGGATTGGAAGGTGCCTGATCGCACCCATTCTGTTCAGGTGAGTGTGAGGTAGTCATATTGGGTATAGGTTTCTGCTTTTTATTCCATGAAAAAACTTTGTTGGAGTTGTAATCCTCCAAATCACGTTTAAATTTCCCCATCTTGACATCATGAAAGCATCCTCATCTTTTTTGGTTTTTTCCTTCAGTATCTCAAGCCATGATAGTGGAATATGGACTTGGAAACTGGCAATATCTTTGATGATAGCTTGAACTTGCTCAGTGAGGGTATTGAGCTTGTGGGCTCTATGGGAGATCAATATTCCCATCCATTTAGTAGTGCAGAATTCTGCAATATTGGCCCATTCTTTCGTCTGATCTGTGCTAAAACCATTGGGGCAGTCTTTTGTTACTCGTAATCCCCTCGGTGAGATTTTTACATCAATATATTGCTGTAAAAAGAATTTATCCCACCACTGGAAATTGGTGGTGTGGATTACTCTTTCTAGTTGTTTAAATTTGCCACACAAACTGTGGCGTGTTTTGCCTGAAAGTTTTATAGTATCTGAAAAGGTAATAGGGGAAAGTAAGATGTACATTTGTTCAAGGGTCACATACCTATTGCTGGTAATAGCAGAAACAATATCCATGATGATATATGGTCAGACACCATATAGATAAATAAATCAAAAAGAAAAAGGAAAAATATGTAGTGTAATGAAGATGAAAAAAAGAGGGGGGAAAAAGAAGAGGGGGGGGGGTGGCGGAGGGGAAGAAGTGGAGGGGGGGTGGAAGGGGGAGGGAGGGGGGGGGAAAGGAAGAAAAGGGAAGAGAACAACTGGAGGGGAAGCAATATGGAACTTGTTAGTAATTATGTGTCGGCCTAGTACTGTGACCAGTCACCGCTGCGGCCGGCCTCACATCTCAGCGGTACCTCTCCTCACACACAGGCAGAGCCCCCTGCTAGGAGTTGTCTTTGACTGTCTTGTACCTTTGATGGATGATGTCCTCCTCAGTATTGATCACTATTTTATGCCTACTGACGACCTTCTAAATGTGAGTTTGATGATCATTACTTTTTTATGAAATAAACCTTGTTTTTAGTCTGCACCCAGAGGCGCCTCTCTTTTTTGCTTTTCCTTAGGACTGGAATGTGGTTTCACTTCTTGATGAAAGCAGCCCTGCTCGTGGACCTATCATGATTAACTGGACCCTTGAACTCCTTATGTTCACATGACAGTGAGACCTTACCCTATATATGTTAATGAGATATTCAATTTCTCCACTTTGGACATATACATGTGGACATTATCTATCCATTTAATGTAATGTGAGACTGGAAATATTTCAGTTTGTTCCCTATCCCTCTGTTCTTACTATTGTTGTTATTGTTGTTATCACCAGTTCTTTGCGCCTTCACTTGCATATTGTAACTTTCTGAAACCTCCTGTGCTGCATACTGGTTATCACATAATTACTAACAAGTTCCATATTGCTTCCCCTCCAGTTGTTCTCTTCCCTTTTCTTCCTTTCCCCCCCCCCTCCCTCCCCCTTCCACCCCCCCTCCACTTTTTCCCCTCCGCCACCCCCCCCTCTTCTTTTTCCCCCCTCTTTTTTTCATCTTCATTACACTACATATTTTTTCCTTTTTTCCTTTTTCTTTTTGATTTATTTATCTATATGGTGTCTGACCATATATCATCATGGATATTGTTTCTGCTATTACCAGCAATAGGTATGTGACCCTTGAACAAATGTACATCTTACTTTCCCCTATTACCTTTTCAGATACTATAAAACTTTCAGGCAAAACATGCCACAGTTTGTGTGGCAAATTTAAACAACTAGAAAGAGTAATCCACACCACCAATTTCCAGTGGTGGGATAAATTCTTTTTACAGCAATATATTGATGTAAAAATCTCACCGAGGGGATTACGAGTAACAAAAGACTGCCCCAATGGTTTTAGCACAGATCAGACGAAAGAATGGGCCAATATTGCAGAATTCTGCACTACTAAATGGATGGGAATATTGATCTCCCATAGAGCCCACAAGCTCAATACCCTCACTGAGCAAGTTCAAGCTATCATCAAAGATATTGCCAG
>JBBDGP010001645.1:7500-87500 GCA_037952835.1 Lithobates septentrionalis
TATATGTCTGTCTATCTGTCTGTCTTTCTCTATCTTCCCCTCCCACCCAATATATGTCTGTCTTTCTCTATCTTCCCCTCCCACCCAATATATGTCTGTCTGTCTTTCTCTATCTTCCCCTCCCACCCAATATATGTCTGTCTGTCTGTCTTTCTCTATCTTCCCCTCCCACCCAATATATGTCTGTCTGTCTCTTTCTTCCCCTCCCACCCAATATATGTCTGTCTTTCTCTATCTTCCCCTCCCACCCAATATATGTCTGTCTGTCTGTATATGTATCTGCCTATCTCTCATTCTCCCCCTCCCACCCTATATCTATCTGTAAGAGAACTGCTGTCGTGCTTCGGGCACACTCGCACATAAGGGACTTTACGGATGACAGACGCGCCAATGTGCGCATCCAAGGGAGCACGCCCGCGCGCCCCTTTTTGTGCCAGATGGCCTATTTAAGGGGTGCACTGACTTGTAACAGATGCTGACCGATCTTCAGCTGTTCCTGTACCCGTACCCTGTGATTCCTGCCTTTGCCTGCCTGATATCCATTGCTGAACCCCTGGCTTTCCTTGACTTTGCTTCTGGAGTCTCCCACACCTCCGATTAATGGTTACTTCCTGATTCTGGCTACCCATTTGACTCTGCTCCTGCCTGATGATTTGGTACCTCGCTGCCCGCCTGCTTCCGAACCCGGCTATTCCTGTGACTTCACTTCTGTCTCCTGTTTGGCTCCAAGCTGCCTGCCGAGTTTCTGCTACTCTGTTCCTGCGAACTGCTGTGACTTTCTGCATTCCCAAAGTCACATCTTCTGTCTCAAGCTTCCAGGGCTACATCTGCAGGCACTCGTGTTCCTCCTTTGCCTTGGGTCCTTCTGTCTCCATCCTCAGCGGGACCCGGGCTGGAGATACAAGAGAGGCTGACCTCATCACTTCAGACTCTGACCCGGTACGTGACTCTATCTCTTTCTCCCCCTCGCACCCAATGTCTTTCTGTCTGAATCTCTCTATCTCCCCCTCCCACCCAATGTCTGTCTGTCTATGGGGGTCATTTACTATAGCGCCAAAAAATTCTCCTGCAGTACCAAAAAATAACTCTCAAAAAAAGCCAGAAAGACTTCATCTCTCAGAAAGTCAGCGCTAATGCAAATGGAAAGCAGCGCTATTGTGGCAATAATGCCTGTCAGATCACATATGCTGGAATAGTGGAAGTCAGTGGGGCTCCAACCTGCAAAATCCAAAGTTCTCACTGAAGGCTTATATGCAAGTTCTTTGCCATAAAAAGTGTTTGGAGACCCGGGTTCTGCCCCAGGGGACATGGATCAATGCCAATTTTTTTTTTAAAAACGGCCGTTTTTTCGAGAGCAGTGATTTTAATATTGCCTTGAGTGAAACAATAAAAGTGTAATATTCCTTTAAATTTCGTACCTGGGGGGTGTCTATAGTATGCCTGTAAAGGGGGCGCATGTTTCCCGTGTTTAGAACAGTCTGACAGCAAAATGACATTTGAAAGGAAAAAAAGTTATTTAAAACTACTCGCGGCTATACTGAATTGCCGGCCCGACAATACACATAAAAGTTCATTGATAAAAATGGCATGGGAATTCCCCCACAGGGGAACCCCGAACCAAAATTTAAAAAATAAAAGATGTGGGGGTCCCCATAAATTCCATACCAGGCCCTTCAGGTCTGGTATGGATTTTAAGGGGAACCCCACGCCAAAAAAAAAATGGCGTGGGGTACCCCCAAAAATCCATACCAGACCCTTATCCGAGCACGCAACCTGGCAGGCTGCAGGAAAAGAGGGGGGACGAGAGAGCGCCCCCCCTCCTGAACCGTACCAGGCCACATGCCCTCAACATTGGGAGGGTGCTTTGGGTTTAGCCCCCCAAAACACCTTGTCCCCATGTTGATGGGGACAAGGGCCTCATCCCCACAACCCTTGCCCGGTGGTTGTGGGGGTCTGCGGGCAGGGGGCTTATCGGAATCTGGAAGCCCGCTTTAACAAGGGGACCCCCAGATCCTGGCCCTCCCCCTATGTGAAATGGTAAGGGGGTACAAAAGTACCCCTACCATTTCACAAAAAAATGTCTAAAATGTTAAAAATGACAAGAGACAGTTTGACAATTCCTTTATTTAAATACTTCTTCTTTGGTTCTTCATCCAGTCTTCATCCGGCATCTTCCTCAGCGGTGCCGTCTTCACTTCATCTTCTTTCCTAGGGCCGCTCCGCATCCACGATTTGGATGGGAGGCTCCCGCTGTGTGACGCTTCTCCTCTTCTGACAGTTCTTAAATAATGGAGGGCGGGTGACTCCGCCCCCTCTGACGCGGGGCGGGTGACCCCACCCCCTCTGACGTGGGGCGGGTGACCCCGCCCCCCTCTGATGGCACGGGGAATGCCACAGGGAAGTCCCTGTGCGTCAGAGGGGGCGGGGTCACCCGCCCTCTGTTATTTAAGAACTGTCAGAAGAGGAGAAGCGTCACACAGCGGGAGCCTCCCATCCAATCGTGGATGCAGAGCGGCCCGAGGAAGAAGATGAAGTGAAGACGGCGCCGCTGAGGAAGATGCCGGACGAGAAGACTGGATGAAGAACAAGAACCAGAAGAAGAAGAAGATGGAGGAAGAAACCGAAGGAAGATAGAAGAAAGCAGATAGAAAATAGAAGAAAGAAGAAGCATTTAAATAAAGGAATTGTCAAAAACTGTCTCTTGTCATTTTTAACATTTTTGACATTTTTTTGGTGAAATGGAAGGGGCACTTTTGTATCCCCTTCACACAGGGGGGAGGGCGGGGATCTGGGGGTCCCCTTGTTAAAGGGGGCTTCCAGATTCCGATCTGCCCGCAGACCCCCACAACCACCGGCCCAGGGTTGTGGGGATGAGGCCCTTGTCCTCATCAACATGGGGACAAGGTGCTTTGGGGGACTACCCCCAAAGCACCCTCCCAATGTTGAGAGCATGTGGCCTGGTACGGTTCAGGAGGGGGGTGCTCTCTCGTCCCCCCTCTTTTCCTGTGGCCTGCCAGGTTGCGTGCTCGGATAAGGGTCTGGTATGGATTTTGAGGGGGACCCCACGCCATTTTTTTTGTAAATTTTGGCCGGGGTTCCCCTTAATATCCATACCAGACCTGAAGGGCCTGGTATGAAATTTAGGGGGACCCCCACATCATTTTTTTTTAAATTTTGGTTCGGGGTTCCCCTGTGGGGAATTCCCATGCCGTTTTTATCAATGAACTTTTATGTGTATTGTTGGGCAGGTGTTCTGCCGAGAAAGTTCCTCTCAGCGGATAAGGACCCCCCTCTCCTGCGCAGGCACAGCGCCTGTGCAGTAGGAGCCGGCGGAAATAGCCGAAGCGAAATAGAGAAGAAATCAGCTGTACATGGCGCCTGTAAGAGGGCCCCTCGCGGGCTTGCTTCGCTCGCCACGCTTCGGGCACAGCCTCGCTTCACTCGGCACTTTTTATTCCCCTTCTAGGTCCACTTGGATGGTGGGGCTTCAGCCTGGACCCAGGGCGCAGGCGCCGTGTACAGCTGATTGAAGATTTTCATCTTCGGCTATTTTCGGCGGCTGCTAGTCGTTGGGCTTGCGCAGTACAAGGGGGACCTTATCCGCCGAGGGAACTTTCTCGGCAAGACACCAGCAATTCAGTATAGCCGCGAGTAGTTTTAAATGACTTTTTTCCTTTGAAATGTCATTTTGCTGTCAGACTGTTCTAAACACGGGAAACATGCGCCCCTTTACAGGCATACTATAGACACCCCCCAGGTACGAAATTTAAAGGAATATTACACTTTTATTTGACTTTAAGCATTATTAAAATCACTACTGACGAAAAAACGGCTGTTTTTAAAACTTTTTTTGCATTGATACATGTCCCCTGGGGCAGGACCCAGGTCCCCAAACATATTTTAGGACAATACCATGCAAATTAGCCTTTAAAATGAGCACTTTTGATTTAGAATGTTCGAGTCCCATAGACTTCAATGGGGTTCTAACATTCGTGCGAAGTTTTGGTCTGTTCGCAAGTTCTGGTGCGAACCGAATCGGGGGGTGTTCGGCTCATCCTTAGCCGCAAGTAGTTTAAATTACTTTTTTTCCCTTTGAAATGTCATTTTGCTGTCAGACTGTTCTAAACACGGGAAACATGCGCCCCTTTACTATACTATAGACACCCCCCAGGTACAAAATTTAAAGGAATATTACACTTTTATTGTTTCACTTTAAGCATTATTAAAATCACTGCTCCCGAAAAAACAGCCATTTTTAAAACTGTTTTGCATTGATACATGTCCTCTAGGGCAGGACCCAGGTCCCCAAACCCTTTTTATGACAATACCATGCATATAAGCCTTTAAAATTAGCACTTTTGATTATTCATGTTCGTGTCCCATAGACTTTAACCACTTGCCTACCAGGCCAATTCTGACATTTCTCTCCTACATGTAAAAATCATAATTTTTTGGCTATAAAATTACATAGAACCCCCAAATTTAGCAGAGACCCTAGAGAATACAATGGCGGTCATTGCAACTTTTTATCTAGCACGGTATTTGCGCAGCAATTTTTCGAATGCGTTTTTTTGGAAAAAAAAACAGTTTTGGGCTTTAAAAAAACAAACAAGAAAGTTAGCCCAATGTTTTTGCATAATGTGAAAGATGAAGTTATGCCGAGTAAATACATACCCAACATGTCACGCTTCAAAATTGCACACGCTCGTGGAATGGCGCCAAGCTTTGCTATTTGAAAATCCCCTTAGGCGACACTTTAAAATTTTTTACTGGTTACATGTTTTGAGTTACAGAGGAGGTCCATGACCAAAATTATTGCTCTCGCTCTAACGTTCATGGCGACACCTCACATGTATGGTTTGAACAGCATTTTCATATGTGGGCGGGACTTATGTATGCGTTCGCTTCTGCATGCGAGCTCACAGGGACAGGGGCACTTTAAAAAAAAAATTATTGTTAATTTTACTTTTTTTTTATTTTAGCTTGACACTTTTTTTCCAAAAAAATTTTTTTGATCACTTTTGTTTCTATTACAAGGAATGTAAACATCCCTTGTAATAGGAATAAGCATGACAGGTGCTCTTTACAGTGAGATGTGGGGTAAATAAGACCCCACATCTCACCTCTAGGCTTAGAAGCCTGAAATCCAAAAAAAAAAAGATCTCCGCTTCCCAGCCGAAGCGGCGCCGTTTTTTTTAATACAGAGGCCCGGCGTGTTGTCATAAAATCACGCCCGGCCTCTGAACGATCATAGAGATTCCGGCGACCATCTGGTCCACCAGAAATCTCTATGCTAAACATCCGGGGCTGGCGGATCCTGTGACCGACTCACCGATCGTAGCGGTAAGTCGGTACAAGCACTGGAGGGCGGCGGGAGGGGCGGGGACATCCCCTCTCGCCTCCCGTAAGAATGATCAGGCAGTGGAACAGAAGCTATGATCATTCTTATGGTGTGCAGATTCACAGGCTCTAAAAGACGATATCTGGATGATGTCTGTAGCTACAGGCATCACTCAGATATCCCCGCTCAAAGCCGAGGACGTCATTTGGCGTACGGCGGGCGGGAAGCAGTTTTAATGGTTTTCGCACAAATTTATTTGTCTGTTCGCATGTTCTGCTGCGAACCGAACAGGGGGGATGTTCGGCCCATCCCTAGTTCTCATTGAGAATTATGGGGGTACAACTTGTCAAGCAACTCGGAAGTCCAAAGTCGCCCAACTGTGAAACAAGTCATATATATTTTAATAGAAAGGAGCTCTCATTTATACTTGCATTTACATCAGCAGAACAAATGCAGGAAGTGATGTGTGCACATGGGCCAGAAGCAAATGTGTGGGGATGCCAAACAAATCAATGAACCCCACCCACACCAAATCTAACTACCACATCCACCCCAGCATTGATTAAGCACAAGTACATATCATACCCTTATCCAGAAAATGAGCCGCACCTCCTCTATGCTAAAGAGGGACCTCGCCATGTCCACCTAGATGGAGATCTTGATCAGCACAGGAACTTCCGGGTGATTACAATTACTTATTTCTGGGTCAGAAGGCGAAACTACACTCTTTTGATCGCTGCTGCAAATATTTGATCGCAACCACTATTAGAATTTTATTATTTTTGTTTATTTGCAGATATGCAAATTTGTTTTTCTACTTATGATATTTAAAGGCGTTCGATAAGAAATGGTGTCCCTGGGTTAGCAGCAGGAGGAAATCGTTCAGCTGAAATCACACACACTTTCATTCCCGCATGTCAGTCCCGAATGCAGGGGGAATTTCAGAGACATCTGTGCAGGTTTCTGCACTGATATCAATACAAATTGCACCCCAAAGTCGCACCAGTTAAAACAGTGCAATTGTCACCGCTTTGACATGTCAAATCACACCAATGTGAACTAAAGCTGACACATACAACACTGCCTATCCACCAGCTGAATTCATTACCTGCAATTCTCCACAGCTGTTTATATATAAAGATTCTACCTTTATCATTAACTTACAGGTGTGCAGAAGCCTAGGTTTACATTGGAGCAATGTGTCATGCGATTTGAGAGATCAAATCGCATGACTATTGGCAGCAATGGCACTGTTCCAATCGATGCAACTTTTTTGTGGCACCGCACCAATTTGCTAAAGTAGTTCCTGCACTACTTTTGCCGATTTCTGGTGCGACTTCAATAGACATTTGTGTATGAAGCCACACGGATATCTATCAAGTAGCACCTGAAATCACGCTGACCTTGCTACTTTGAAATAGTGCTACTTCAAGTGAAGTAGCGCGATTTCAAAGTAGCATCAATGTGAACCAGGGCAAAGAGATTCGTTTTTTGGTGCACAAATACATATTGAAATAAAATATAAGAGATATTGCACTTTCCCAAAACCACCACCCACAAAAACTAAAGGGAAAAAAGTAGAAGAAAAAAAACAACAACACCACAACAAAGCTCAATAATGTACTTTTATTTTACCAGCAGAAAAACAAAAAATTACATTCATTTACTAGCTTCAAAAATTTTTGGACAGGATAATATGGTGCTACATTTAGCAATGGGATTTTAAGGGCCCTGCTCATAGGAGCTTACAATCTAAAATTAGACAAAACCTTAGAGTGGACTTTAATTTCAGTGTATAATGGGCAACACATCACATTGTTATCTGCAAGATTATAGAAACATACTTAACAGTCATTCTTACAAAGCATTCCCACATAATATTACAAAAGACTTATTCAAAACACCCACCACCAGCCCACAGTCCACACATACATACATTGGTGACCATGTTCTGCTGGAAGCTGCATTTCGGTGTACACAATTAAAGGAGATAAAAAAAAAGTGTAGGTCAGCAGATGCTTCCAAACGATGTTTGCATGATCAGACAGGAACAATACAGACACAACATTGACAGCATGGCCACATAAACCCACTTTTGATTGAAAAAATGCACAAGAACTTCATCAAATCTCCCAATTTTTTTTTTTTTTGTCAATTCAGTAAATGGACAACAACACACATATACTGTCAGTACTTAGTGACTGTGTCCTTCACATCATATGACCAAACAAATTAATAATACAGAGCACGTTTTAATCATGCAAATATATCAAAAGACATTCCACTTATCCCTCTTCCAATATCTCCCAGCTTCTTCCTCCCCCATCCCTTTCACATCAAAAAGATAAACAATATACATCCTAGCCAAAAATATCCTCACTGCATCTTCTACAGAAATTAACCTCTACCTTCCTACCCATATATTCCCAACATCCCACATTACTTCCTTGTAGGCAACAGAAAAGCACCACGCCTCCCTGGCTGCATTTTTCTCCAATCTCCACAAACCCAGAACCACCATTTCCTCCCTTACAAAAACCACCCCCATCACCTCCCTCAGGAAGCTCTTCAACTTTCCTAGCACTTCTTTAGCGAAGACACAGTTCCAAAACAAGTGGAACACGTCCTTCACTCCCCCACAGCCCTCCCTTGGACACAACTCCGATCTTACCAAATCCCTACTTTTCAGAAAACTCATGGTCGTCAGACACCCCATAAAGGTTATCCAGGATATGTCCCTTTGGCGGTTAGTCACTCTTGTGCTCATACTCTTCCAGATTTGCACACTTTCCTTCTCTCTTAAGTACTGTATCCCATTAAGAAAAATCTCCCCAGCAATCCAAGCTTTAAGTTTCTTTTTATCACCAACCTCCCTCCCCAGACCCCCCAACCTCCATCCTTCCCAGATCTTGGTTAGGACCAAAAAATACTGAGGAACGACCCATGCCTGTGGCTTTTCTAGGGCCCGCCTGTAGAGTCCCCATCTTGGAAACAATCTTCCTCCAAGGTACTGCATCATCTCCTTCCCGATTCCGTTACCTCTTAGGGTCCTTATCAACATCACCCAGTAATGCAGCATCAAAAAGTCCCCGATCTTTGGAAGTCCGAAGCCACCTTTGGCCCTTGGTTTAGTAATCTTCTCCCTTGCACACTTCTCCATCCTCCCTCCCCAAAAGAACAAGAACAGTAGCCTTGTCATCTTCCTCACCCAATGATCAGGAGGCGGGAATATAACAGAGACATACAACATAATCGGAAAGATCACTGACTTGATGATCAGAACTTTCCCGGTGCAGGACAATTCACGCATCCGCCACATAGACAACTTTTCCTCCACTCGCTCAGTCACCTTCTCAGTCACCTTCCCCTCAACTCCCTGTCAAAACACAACACCCAGCACCTGCATCCTCTCCACCTTCTGACTGCGTCCCTCATTCACCTCCACCTCACGGCCCACACTACACACCTGACACTTATTCCAATTCACACTCATCCCAGACACACTGCAGAACAGACTCACCTGCAATCTTATACGCTGCACATCAGCCATTCCACCAGCCACCAAAACAACATCATCCATGTACCCCAACACTTTTTCACACTCCTTCCACCACTGCCAGGCACAAACACACCCTTGAATGCCTTGTCCTTCACTGCACTCAGTAATGGCTCCATCACGCAGATGAACATCAAAGGCGATAGGGGGCACCCCTGCCTAACACCAGACATCACAGGGATACTCCCCCCTAGGGTACCGTTGACCAAAACCTGACTTGAGACACCTTTGTATAGTCCTCTGATAACCTTCATCAGCTTGTCCGGAAACCCTAGGACCTCCAGAATCTGAAACAGAAACTGATGGGAGACTTTGTCGTACGCCTTTTCAAGGTCAATCGACTCTAGAAGGCACGGCAAGTTGTTAGATTGCGCGTAGTATATGACATCCCTCAGTAACGATAGATTGTCGGAAATTCGTCGACCAGGAACCGCACACACCTGCTGCTCCCCAATCACTTCGCCAATCACAAGCTTGACTCGATCGGCAATCAATCTTGCCACAATCTTGTAGTCAACGTTCAACAGTGTAATTGGCCGCCAATTCCGAATGTCTCTGTCACCCTTTTTATAGATGAAGGTAATCACCCCCTCCCTTAAGGACTTTGGCATCTCCCCCACTTCAAACACCAGCCTCACCAACTCACACACCTCATTCTTCATCACCTCCCACGCTTTACAAAAGAACTCAATAGTCAACCCATCCTTCCCAGGTGTCTTATTCCGGTTCATCCCATCTATCACTCGCCTTACTTCCTCCTCAGACACAACCACACACATACCAAACCTATCCTCCTCAGACAATCTTGCATCCACTTTCTCGCAATACTCTCGCATCTCCTCAGCACTTACTCCACGTTCGCCTGCAAACAAATCCGTATAAAACTCACTCACCGCCTCCATCACCTTCTCACCATTCACTTCCTGTCCCTGCACCATCACCGATTTCATCACATTGCATCCCCTCAAGAGTTTCTTGAAGAAGAACCGCGAACATGTCTCCCCTTCCTCCATGTCCTTCACTTTAGCTTGGAAGATTAGCTTCTTTCCTCTCATCACCCAAGCTTTCTTTATCTCCTCCCGAAGCTTTCCAATCTCCTCTTCTAACTCCCAGCCTCCCTGCCTTAATTTAAGCAGGAGTCTCAACCTATGCTGGAGAGCCCTCCCTTCTTGTTTCTCTTTCCTTGCCTTCTTTACACCTGCTTGAAGAAAGAAGAGCTTGATTCGCTCCTTCAGCCAGTCCCACCACTCGAAAAAGGATTCAAAATCCCCCTTCCTTCCCAACCACACTTTATATTGCAGAGCAAACTTATCAAAAATCCCTTGATCTTCCAATAACAGATTATTTAATTTCCAGATTCCTCTCCCAGTCTTGACATCTTGATCAAAAATAAACTTTCCCACCAAAACCTGGTGGTCGGAGAAAGACACCTCCCATTGCTTCCACTCTGCGACCTTCAGTGCCCTGGAACCTAAAATAAAGTCAATTCGGGATTTCACACTTCCCTTATCTGAAAAAAAGGTTTCTGGGGCTTTACCACTTCCATAGTAGCAAACCGCTCCATCCTGCAAACAAAAATCCTGCAAAATTGCATTAAAAGCTGTGCTGGTGACATCGGTCTGGCTTTCACCTTGGCCTACTCTATCTTCAGCAGTCCTAATAAGATTAAAGTCTCCAGCAACAATGGTCTTTCCTCTCCCCACAAGGTGGAGCCTCAAAATTTCCAACAAATCCATCCTGGCATTTTCTCGCACTGGTGCATAAACACATACCAACTTAAAGGATTTTTCCAGGTAGGTAAACATTACACTCAGAACTCTTCCTATCACCACTTCCTCCCATGATTCAACTTTAATTTCTGGGTTGTTAAAGAGCACCCCCACCCCTTCACTTCTATTTGCCGCAGCACAAGACCAAATCGCTGGTCCTGCAGACCAGTCCCCATGGCCTGGAGCATACCACAAACCACACTCTTGCAAACACAAGACATCACACTCAATCTTAGCCAACTCAGACAAAACAGCTGCAAGACGATAGACAGATCCAATCGAACACACATTCACACTACATATAGACAAAGCCATGAGAAGGATCAAAAAAATCCTACAGAACACACTAAACCCCTCCATCAGGAAGCTGTTTTCCACTTCTGTTCCCTGTACCTTTTACAAGAGGAACTGATTCACTCTCCAAATATTGCATGGCAGGAGAACCTACCAAGCCCAATGGTGATGTTGCTCCACTTGAATTATCTGACACTTGTGAATCCATACTTAAACTTGGCAGTACACACCCACCACCACCTGGGCTCGAACCCAGAGACAAGTCCCATTTAGGCTTCTCAGTGCCTCACTCTCCTGCTCCACCTCAGGCCCTGGTCTTTGAGTAGCCATTAAAAGGTCTTTTGATCCTGACCCCTCCTTCCTCCTCACCTCCAGCACCTCCATATCCTCAGCCCACTCAACAAGCTCCTCATCTACATATTGACTCTCCTGTTCCGCCTCCACCTGTTTTATCAAAGCGATCAGTTCTTCACACACTCCACTCACCTCCCTCCCCCCCTCCATGCCTTTATCCGCCACAGCTTCTTCCGCCTCACCAACCTGCATCTCATTATCCCCCTCTGTCAGATTAATATTCACTCCACTTTTACCCATACTCCCTTGCAGTTCCTGTCCGACACCATCCTTGGAGCTACTACTGGGGGGGGTCGGCGCCTTTCCACCTCCTGCTCACCCCCGTCATCCGCCCGCTCAGTCTCCTGCTCCTCTGGTTCTCGGCTCACATTCTGCCCTGTAAACCGCCATCTCTGCACAGCCTCCGCATATGAGAACATCTTCCTCCCCACTATTTTTGGACAGTTTCTGACCATATGCTCCCCTGAACCACACAGATCACATTTCTTTTCCTTGCACTCCACTGCATTGTGTCCCGGCTTCAAGCACACTCTACAGCAAAGCTTAGAAGGGCAGTCCTCACGAATATGTCCATACTGAAAGCACCCCCTGCAGTAACGGGGTTGCCCAGAATAGAAAACAGTACACCGCTCCCCAGCAATGGTAAATGCCGTGGGAGGGTGACACACTCCACAAAAACCTGATGCGTCCCTCTACATGCATACTTTAAAATGCAGTTTACCTCTATACATGCCATACTGGTTATAAAGCTTCTCTCCTCGATCAGCCCCCACACAATACCGCAACAAAAATTGTCTCACCAATTCCGGCTACAAAAAAGGATTCTAACAATGTACAGTCATGGTCTTCAATCCAGGATCAAACAATAAACTGACGTCCATCTTCTTAGTTAGCAAATTTCCTCCCAGATCCGCCTTCACCCAATTCTCATATGCAGCTTGGCAGGTATCCTCAGTATGAAAAGAAACATCGTATTGACCACTGACCACAAAATCTTGGAGAGCAAATATATCACTGACCTGTAAATTCAGCAACTTCTGTAAAGCATCCACAGCGATCGTCTTCAGACCCACTTCACCGCGATATTCAGGCCCACTTCACCACGATATACCTGGATTCTCATAGAATTTCGCAAACGCATCGGACCTCGCAACATGGCAACGTCCTTTTTTGGTTCTGCCTTTCTTTGGCCTCTTGTTTATCCGGGGGTCCCCCCCCCCCACAAGAGGGGTCCCCAGAACACCCCCAACTCAAAACCTAGGCAAATATGACACCTGATCTTAAGTTAGGAAGCCGAGCAGCACTCCGTAAGGAAGATTTTAGCCCTCCTTCCCACAAATCACAGGCAAAAAACCTGACCTTCTCAGGCCAAATGAACCCTCTACTGCAGGCCTTTATATAAGAGAGGTTGTATTGTTAGCACACTGACACACCCAATAGAAGTACATGCCCACCAGTATCTTTCAATCTGTCTCTTCATGTATGTCTAAAGTGATTGCACCTGATGAGCAGGAACACATAATAGTGTTCGCAACTGTGTTAGCCCTTGGCTATGTGCATCAAATCTCCAACTACAGGACAAAGATCAAAGTCCATTTGCATCCACATAAACAAAGCAACAGTTTTCTAAGCATTTGAAATGTCCAAGTCCCTGGGCATGATTAGTGCTAATAAACATTAACATCAGTCCCTGGCTGCAATGAGCTTCCAATAAAAAGTCCAAAATTAACGTTCTTACATTAGAACCTATTTCGACAGGAGACAAATAAAATGCCAGCATGTCTTTGGATTGTGGTGAGAAACCCACACAGGGAGAACATATAAACTTTAACACAAGGATTAGCATGTTGGGGAATTGAACCAACATCCCAGGTGCTGCTAGACAGAACTGCTACCCACTTAGCCACCAGGCAGCCCCACACATGTTCTCTGCATCTCTGTGGTGTGAACCAGCCCTAAGTCCATAGCCATGCTCAGTGTCACAAGCAATATACAATATATTGGCCTAAGTATTGGGATGCCTGCCTTTAAATGCACATGAACTGTAATGGCATCCCAGTATTAGTATTGGGTTCAAAACTCATTTGGCCCACCCTTTGCAGCTATAACAGCTTCAACTCTTCTTGTCCACAAGGTTTAGGAGTGTGTCTATGGGAATGTTTGACCATTCTTCCAAGTTTCAATTATCTATCTATCTATCTATCTATCTATCTATCTATCTATCTATCTATCTATCTATCTATCTATCTATCTATCTATCTATCTATCTATCTATCTATCTCACCCAATATCTGTCTGTCTGTCTGTCTCTTTCTTCCCCTCCCACCCAATATCTGTCTGTCTGTCTGTCTCTTTCTCCCCCTCCCACCCAATATCTATCTGTCTGTCTGTCTGTCTCTCTCTCTCTCTTTCTCCCCTCCCACCCACTATCTATCTATCTATCTATCTATCTATCTATCTATCTATCTATCTATCTATCTATCTATCTATCTATTTCCCCCTCCCACCCAATATCTGTCTGTCTGTCTAACTCTCTCTCTCATTCTCCCCCTCCCACCCACTATCTGTCTGTCTGTCTGTCTTTCTATCTAACTCTCTCTCTCTCATTCTCCCCCTCCCACCCAATATCTGTCTGTCTCTTTCTTCCCCTCCCATCCAATATCTGTCTGTCTGTCTGTCTCTTTCTTCCCCTCCCACCCAATATCTGTCTGTCTGTCTGTCTCTTTCTTCCCCTCCCACCCAATATCTATCTATCTATCTATCTATCTATCTATCTATCTATCTATCTATCTATCTATCTATCTATCTATCTATCTATCTATCTGTCTGTCTGTCTGTCTGTCTGTCTGTCTGTCTGTCTGTCTGTCTATCTATCTATTTTTCTTTCTGTCTCTCTATCTATCTCTCATTCTCCCCCTCCCACTCAACATCTATCTATCTATCTATCTATCTATCTATCTATCTATCTATCTATCTATCTATCTATCTATCTATCTATCTATCTATCTATCTATCTATCTATCTATCTATCTATCTGTCTGTCTGTCTGTCTGTCTGTCTGTCTGTCTGTCTGTCTGTCTGTCTGTCTGTCTGTCTATCTATTTTTCTTTCTGTCTCTCTATCCATCTCTCATTCTCCCCCTCCCACTCAATATCTGTCTGTCTGTCTGTCTGTCTGTCTATCTATCTATCTATCTATCTATCTATCTATCTATCTATCTATCTATCTATCTATCTATCTTTCTTTCTGTCTCTCTATCTATCTCTCATTCTCCCCCTCCCACTCAATATCTGTCTGTCTGTCTGTCTGTCTATCTATTTTTCTTTCTGTCTCTCTATCCATCTCTCATTCTCCCCCTCCCACTCAATATCTGTCTGTCTGTCTGTCTGTCTGTCTATCTATTTTTCTTTCTGTCTCTCTATCTATCTCTCGTTCTCCCCCTCCCACTCAATATCTATCTATCTATCTATCTATCTATCTATCTATCTATCTATCTATCTATCTATCTATCTATCTATCTATCTATCTATCTATCTATCTATCTATCTATCTATCTATCTATCTATCTATCTGTCTGTCTGTCTGTCTGTCTGTCTGTCTGTCTGTCTGTCTGTCTGTCTGTCTGTCTGTCTGTCTATCTATCTTTCTTTCTGTCTCTCTATCTATCTCTCATTCTCCCCCTCCCACTCAACATCTATCTATCTATCTATCTATCTATCTATCTATCTATCTATCTATCTATCTATCTATCTATCTATCTATCTATCTATCATTTCCCCCTCCCACCCAATATCTGTCTGTCTGTCTTTCTATCTAACTCTCTCTCTCATTCTCCTCCTCCCACCCAATATCTGTCTGTCTGTCTCTTTCTTCCCCTCCCATCCAATATCTGTCTGTCTGTCTGTCTCTTTCTTCCCCTCCCACCCAATATCTGTCTGTCTGCCTGTCTCTTTCTTCCCCTCCCACCCAATATCTGTCTGTCTATCTATCTCTCTCTCTCTCTCTCTCATTCTCCCCCTCCCACCCAATATCTATCTATCTATCTATCTATCTATCTATCTATCTATCTATCTATCTATCTATCTATCTATCTATCTATCTATCTATCTATCTATCTATCTCTCTCTCATTCTCCCCCTCCCACCCAATATCTATCTATCTATCTATCTATCTATCTATCTATCTATCTATCTATCTATCTATCTATCTATCTATCTATCTGTCTATCTGTCTATCTATCTGTCTGTCTGTCTGTCTGTCTATTTTTCTTTCTGTCTCTCTATCCATCTCTCATTCTCCCCCTCCCACTCAATATCTGTCTGTCTGTCTGTCTGTCTATCTCTCATTCTCCCTCTCCCACCCAATATCCATCTGTTTGTCTATTTATCTGTCGATCTATCTGTCTGTCTGTCTTTCTCCCCCTCCCACTCTTTTTTTTATCACACCTATCAATCCGTGTTCTCTAAACCTGCAGTAATCTATGCATAATTAGTTGTGGGGCTGCCAGTCCAGGGGAGTCCAGCCATGCCTGCCATATGGAACTAAATTTCCGAGATGCATTTCTATGCTGATATGTTAAATGTTCCCTGACAAGGATATAATTCACCTGCTCTATCCATTGTTTTTTAGTTGGAACATTTAAGGATAACCAATATCTAGCTAGCTACCATCTTACAAGCCAAATATAGCAATCTTGTTACTGCTATATTAATGGGAGGGATATATTTCTTCATCTACTGCTCCCAAGATGCATATCAGGGGGTCCAAAGGGACCCTAATTTGGAATACTGAGGAAATTACCTTGGTAACATCACCCCAATAACGATGCAGTTTGGGGCAACGCCACATCAGGTGGATCAATGATCCCTCCTCTCCACAACGTTTAGGACATAGGGAAGAGTCTCTCCTACCCCAACGATGTAATTGTATTGGTGTGCGATAAGCCCTATGTAATAAGAATAGATGTGAAAGTCTATGTGATTGTGAAACTGAGGTCACCGGCCCTGTCTGAAGACATATGTCCCATATGTCATCACTCACTTCCCCCAGGTCCGCCTCCCAGCCCTTGGCAACGTTGTAGTGTCTTGTAAGGCTAACAACAAATTTGAGTATATATAAGATATTAGGCCCTTTTTTTCCTGCCCGAAGAAAATATCATTTATTAATGGGTGAGTGGCGAGTGAGAGATCAAGTGTCTGGCCCTGAGCTTGAAGAGCATGCCGTATCTAAAGGTACTGGTAAAATTGATGTCTAGGAAGATTGAATTCTGACTGCAGCTCCATAAAAGATTTTAATATGTTCTGGTTAAATAATTGAGATATCTTAATAATTCTGGCATTCTTCCAAAGTTGGAAACCGTCTAACTTATATACTTCTGTTAAATTCGGATTATCCCATAGAGGAGTTTCTGCTAAAAACCCCAGAATTTTCAGACTAGATTTGACCATAGATCATAATTTTTTCAGAAGAATGACAGTGGGTGCTGTTTGTGGCAGATGTGGTAATCCCGCCTCCAAATTCGCCAGTACTGATGAATTTAGTGTTCCAGTTCGCAGCATGCTTTCGACTGAGTCAGAATCACCCAACAACCCAAACCTGCTTAATTGTTGTAGTTGGGAGGCATGGAAATATAGTTTAGGGTTAGGGACTGCAGCTCCTCCCCGATCTTTACCATACTGCAAAGTGGAAAGACTTATTCTAGCAATTTTTTTTCTCCATATCAGGGATCTAAACAATGTTTCAATACGATTGAACCTTCTGCGGGGTATCCATTGTGGAGAATTGTGCATAATGTACAATAGTTGGGGTCCCCAGACCATTTTGATTAGATTTATTCTACCAATTACTGATAATGGGAGTTTACACCAAGTATTACACATCATTTGAAGCCTTTTAAAAAGGGGCAATAGGTTATCCTCTAAGTATTTTTTTGCATCAACCGATACTTGCACTCCTAAATATTTAAATGAGGAGACAACTTTAAGAGATTGGGCACTATAGCCGGAAGAATAATTGTTGGCTCATCAACTGGAAGGATATCCGATTTACTCCAATTAATGGAAAATCCTGATAAGGAACCAAACTGCTGTATTATCTGCATCACATTCGTGAGAGAAGCATCCACATCCCCCAGGTAGAGCAAAGTGTCGTCCGCGTAAAGGGAGATCTTATCGGACACTGGTCCCCTGACAAAACCCACAATAGACTGTGAGGATCTTATCATGGATGATAGTGGTTCAAGGGCTAGCGCAAATAACAGGGGCGAAAGAGGACACCCCTGTCTCGTACCCCTGAAAAGGGGGAACAAATCTGAAAGATCACCATTCATGCGGATCCTAGCCGTGAGAGCTGAATACAGCAGCTTGACCCATTTAATAAAATTATCTCCTAGGCCGAAACGCTTCAGAATTTCCCATAAATAAGGCCATTCGACACTATCAAAAGCCTTGGCGGCATCTAAGGGTAGAATTGCTCTCTTGCCTGGATTATCAACAGGAATCTGAAGGTTAAGAAAGAGTCGTCTAATGTTAAGGGCAGTAGATCTCGATGGGATAAACCCTGATTGGTCTCTATGGTCCACCTTATGAATAACTTTAGCTAATCTAGTGGCCATAACCCTTGCTAGAAGTTTTACATCAGTTGTTAACAGCGATATGGGTCTATAAGAGGCTGGAGAGTGGGCTTCTTTACCAGGTTTAAGAAGTAGGACAATAATTGCTTCGTTCATGGATTGGGGCAGCCTTCCTAATTTGTTAGCATCCTCAATTACCTCCTTCAAATGTAACAGTAGCGTTTCAGAATAGCGCTTGTACACCTCTGCCGGCAAGCCATCCGAACCTGGAGACTTGCCAGGAGAAGTAAGCGCTAGTGCCTCCAACAACTCCTCAGCAACAAGAGGAGCATTCAACTGCTCTACATCCTGAGTCGGGAGTTGTGGTATTTGGCATTGATCTAGAAAATAATAAATTTCTGTCAGAGTGGGTGTGACCTTAGAAGAATACACATCAGCATAGAAATCCCTAAACGTGGATAATATATCTGCGTGAGAGTTAACCAATGTCCCTGAGGGACTAGTGATGGCCTCTATGTGGGATGAGCCTCTTTGTGATCTTATCATCATAGCAAGCATATGGCCTGTGGATTCTCCCTCCTCAAAGTATTTCTGTTGAAGGAAAAAACTTTTTTTTCCCGCTTCAGTTAGTACCATATGTTTGGCCATGTGTTGAGCCTCAAGAAAAGTTTTCTCGGTGCTTTCTGAAGGAGAATCGACAAAGGCCGCCTCAGCCCTGTTCACCTCGGTCAGGACAGACTGCTCCCAAATCTTGGTCTCGGTCTTAATGGCATTGACAGATTTAATAAATTGCCCTCTTAAGAATGCTTTTAATGTGTCCCAAAAAACACCAGGGCTAGATGTACATTTGTTAAACCGAATAAATGTTGCCAAGTTGTCTTGAATAGGGTCAGGAGTAGGGAATAGTGACAACCAGAAAGGGTTAAGTTTCCAGCAACCCCTTCTAGCAATGCCAGAGGTAAGGATCGCAATGCATAAGGGAGAGTGATCAGATATAGTTCTTGCTTCATAGCTCGTAGATGTTATTAACGGTAGCATCGTATCACTGCCAAGACCAAGATCAATTCTAGAGAGACCTCTATGTGTGGCAGAAAAACATGAATAACATTTTACATTTGTGTGACTCATCCTCCAAACGTCCCTTGTTTCCAATTCACCAACCAGACGAGCGAAGGACGTCATCCCTCTACTCATTTTATTCGAAGGAGTTTTTGAGGACATCTTATCCAGATCTGCGTTCAAGTAATTATTAAAATCACCAACAATAAGTGTTGGGATCCCCGGATGTTGTGACAGAAAAGTAGCTAATATTTTGAGGACCTCCACCGAAAAAGGGGGGGTATATATATATATTTCCAATAATGCACTGTAAACCGTCCAATGAGCATACTAGAAATACATAGCGACCGTATGGGTCAACAAGTGATAATGTATGTGTAAAGCTAATATTCTTCCCTATCAACATGCTGACACCCCTAGCATAGGTAGAGAAGACAGAGTGAAACTGAGCACTAAATAATTTGGTGGAGAATGGGGATTCTTGACCGGGTGGTATATGCATCTCCTGAAGGCACACCACAGAGGAGCCGAGACGTTTAATTGCACGGAGTACCGCTAAACGTTTCACTCTGTCTCCCAAACCTCTAACATTCCAGCTAGTAAGTGCTATCTGCTTAGCCATTAAACATTAAGACATATGTAAATAAATCAGAAGTATGATAGGCATAGCAAGTATACTCTAGATAGCCACAAAAAAGTTGTCGAACAAAAAAATAAACGTTAGGCAGTTTTTGATGGAAAAAATGAAATCCATAGAAGAGAAAGTTGAGCAGTACCAGGACCAGTAAGTGGGCTAAGTCCCAAATAACAAAGAGCAACAAAAAACAAAAAGAAAAAAAACGGGAAACTGTAATGTCCACAAGGGACTCTCAACATGGGGGCTAAGTTCCATAGCCGGCTTTGAAGAGCCAATAGGCAACAGGCCTCGTAGTGCGTGCATTAACATGAAAACATCTGACACGCTCTGTGAACAATGTCCTCCGCCTTGAAAGGAGATTTGTAATCTTGCAACCAAGCCAATTATATGCAGATAAACGTTGCACCATCAGTTCATGAGTAGACAAAAGGTGAAAAGAAAAAAGGGGGGAATCCCCCTCTGCCATTCAGGTGTTTCTTCGTCGTCTGCCCAGCTCCTCCTGCAGGGATCTTTCCTCTCTCTCCAACCACTCGATAAACCATGACGGGTTTTTCGAAGAAGTGAATCTCATCTCTGGCTACAACATGTAGACGGGCTGGATAGAGCATGGAGTATTTTAATTCCAAAGAGCAAAGTCTCTTTTTGATATCATTAAACTGGGCCCTCTGCTTTTGTACTTCAGCTGAGAAATCTGGGAACAATGATATTTTACAGTTATCGATCACCAGGGCGTCCCCCAGGGTACGTGCCTTTGACAAAATTATATCTCTGTCTCTTTAGTGGAGCATTTTGAAGAGAAAAGCTCTAGGAGGGTTGCCCGGAGGAAAGGGCCTGGAAGGGATACGGTGTGCCCGTTCTACTGCGAACATAGGCGAGAATGAGTCCTTCCCTAACTTGTCCAGTAACCACTTTTCAATAAAATCGACCAGATTTCTCCCCTCCATTTTTTCAGGGATGCCAATAGCTCTAACGTTATTTCTGCGGAGCCTGTTTTCTAAATCATCGAGTTTTGCAGCGTGTTTAGCCACCATAATCTGCTGAGCATGAGTCTCTCTCTGCATGGGGGCCCATTCATCTTCTATGGTGCTAATATGCCCTTCAATGGCAGAGGTCCGATCCCGCAATTTCTGCATATCCTGGCGTATGAAAGACATCTCAGCTTTCATCCCTTTCACTTCCGATGCAAGTGTAGTGATAGAGAGATTACCGGATGTAACCGCGGAGAAGATATCTCTCAATGTGGGTTCCTGCTCTGGAGAGCCTGGGGATGGGGCCTTGTGTGAGCTTTGAGGCATGGGTATAGTACTCACTGTGTCCCAGGGCAGCGATGAAGCGTGCAGATCCTCCAGGGGAACAGTATCATCTGCCTCTGACTGTGAGTCACTACGATTCTCCGCTCCGTTTCCAGTCGGCTCCGGTAAGTCCCATATATCGTTCTGAGGGAAAAGCCTCTGCACGGCTTCCCTGTGCTTCACTGCGGCGGACTTTAATGCTGCACCGCCATCTTGAGCCTCGTGGTCCGGAGCTGAGCGGGCTGAGGATCCTTGTTTAGGCAGCTTTGAGGCCATAATAAGGTACCGCTGTAGCCAGGCGAGCATGACAGGTGCACTGGGGGATGATCCGGTACTGAATTCGGACGGTCGGCGGTGATTAACAGGATTTTAAAACGGATTTTCGGCGGAGCTCACAAGACGTGTGACTGACTACATCCGCTGCCAAGCCACACCCCCCTCCCACTCTTTCTTAAGTGGGATTTATTGTCCTATTGTTTTTTTTATTGTTACTTTAGGACATACTTAAATGAAAATATTTTGAATTCACTGAGATCTGTTTGTTGTGATAGATCACTCGCAAAACCATTTTCCTAATTACAATTACTTTAGGGGGATGAGTTTCACAACTGTAGGCTCTGGAAGGCAAATAACTGTACACTGCCTACTTCCCTGATAGAGCAGTGTTCTGAGACCCATTCAGCAGTTCATTCCCCACGTGGCATCTTCATATCATCAAGTAGATGTTAACAAGATTTTCCATCAAAGAGTTACATAAACTAGATTCTGTGAGATTTAAGAGGTTCTACCTCTTTGCAGCTTCCTTCAGAGAGGTTGTTCGTGCTTATTTGTGGCAGAGCCAGGGGCAGAGATGCCACTCAGAGATGAACCCTAGCTTCATGGATTGCAAGGCTCATCCACAGGGCTTTTGAGCAAAATTTTCCATCAGTGGTGAGGGCCCATTACATGAAGTCAATTTGCACTTCATGGGTTGCACAAGTGCAAGTCTTCCACAATTGCTCATCAATTCGCACATGCATCAAACACTACAGTGTAAACCAGGTTGTATTGACAACTGTAGAATTCAGAAGATGGATTCTCCATTACTCAGTTTTTTATATTAATAAATAACAGCTTTACTCCCGCTGTCAGCTAGTTATTTATGATTAATCTGCTGCCATGTAAGGCACCAGGAAAACCACAAAATTGTCTAAATACATACCTTTTCTTGTGCCTATCCATGGGAGCATACATTTCCTCTCTTGTTCTATATTATTCAGAATGGTAGGGTAGGGTACAGGGGCGGACTGACCATTAGGGCACTCGGGTGCCACCCGAGGGCCCGGTGGACCAGCAGGGGGTCCCATGAGACTCCCCCTGTCCGTCTCAATCTCTGTTTATCCCAGAGCCAAATGCGGGAACAAGTCCCAGCACTGAGCTCCGGTAACTAGGCTGACAGGGGCTCCCTAGTGTCGGGCAGTGAGTCAGGATATCTTCTATGCCTAGGCAGTGATTCCCCTTTGTGGCAGCTGAGCCGACATCTCTCCCTCCTGAGCCTGAACACAACTCACTGAGGATTCTCCTCCTTGGCTCCACAATACACAGAGAGGAGGGGGAGGAACCGGGGAGAAGAGATCTTACACTGCAGGAGCCACGCTGATTCTGAGGGTCTGTGTATAGTTTGTGGATAGGGGAGGGGGTTGGGGGCAGGTAATACATGGAGAAGGGGGTATAAGAAAAAATGTGCTGGGGGGTCTTTGAGGGAAGAGGACATGTGTTAGTAGGGGTGATTTCAAAACTGACCCCCCCCTCCCCAAAGCAAAGAGTTGCCACTTCCCCTCTCTGCCCCATCCCAGGGGCCCCTCTCTGCCCCCATCTCAGGGGCCCCTCTCTGCCCCATCCCAGGGGCCCCTCTCTGCCCCATCCCAGGGGCCCCTCTCTGCCCCCATCCCAGGGGCCCCTCTCTGCCCCCATCCCAGGGGCCCCTCTCTGCCCCCATCCCAGGGATCCCTCTCTGCTCCCATCCCAGGGATCCCTCTCTGCTCCCATCCCAGGGGCCCCTCTCTGCCCCCATCCCAGGGATCCCTCTCTGCCCCATCCCAGGGGCCCCTCTCTGCCCCCATCCCAGGGATCCTTCTCTGCCCCCATCCCAGGGATCCTTCTCTGCCCCCATCCCAGGGATCCTTCTCTGCTCCCATCCCAGGGGCCCCTCTCTGCTCCAATCCCAGCGGTCCCTCTCTGCTCCCATCCCAGAGTCCCTCTCTGCTCCCATTCCAGGGGTCCCTCTCTGCTTCCATCCCAAGGGTCCCTCTCTGCCCCATCTCAGGGGCCCCTCTCTGCTCCCATCCCAGGGGCCCCTCTCTGCTCCCACCCCAGGGGCCCCTCTCTGCTCCCATCCCAGGGGCCCCTCTCTGCTCCCATCCCAGGGGCCCCTCTCTGCTCCTTTACCAGGGATCCCTCTCTGCCCCCATCCCAGGGGCCCCTCTCTACCCCCATACCATGGGTCCCTCTCTGCCCCCATCCTAGAGGTCCAGGGGTGTACACATGTTGCAGCCTCAGCAGAAATTATACACCCTGTCACGCTTGGCATGGGGCTGCTCTGCAAAGGTTGTGCAACTTTATGCCGTACAGCGAGCAAGTGACTAAAGCAGGCTATAAGGAAGCGTTGTATTGCCTCATCACATAACCTGCTTTAACCTCTTGGATCCCACACTAGCATGCTGCTACTGCATGTATTACTGGTTGCTGGGTGTTTGCAGAGTGGCCCTATTCACTTGATTGGGTCATGATCACCCACAAAAGCAACAGGGGGCATAATTCTTGCCACAGCATGTGTACATCCTCAGCTGCTGCCTCTGCAGCTAAAGGGGGTAGAGACCAATGTATGTAATGTGGGCAGTGTGGCAGGGACACAGGGGGGGCCCCATGATCTCCTATTGCCCGGGGGCCCCATGAGTTGTCAGTCCGCCCCTGGTAGGGTATTCTTTTATAAATTTAAATTGGTTCTGAAAGCAATGAGGTGTGATATACTGCCATGGATAGGAACACCTGAAAAGAAAAATTATAGTAAGTATTTTGACAATTTAATTTTGTTCTGTACTTGAAAACAAATGCAGACATCACATTATAAGCTACAATAAATTACTATTTTGCTACTGGGTTTAGACAGGCTTTAAAACATTCTATTTAGATAATGGAATGGTGTACCAAGCTGACCAACTCTGACCTGAGCTGAGTATTTTTGTTTATTCTTGTCAATTTCCAGTTTCTAGTTAGGATAACTAGCTTAAATAGTACATGCATGTATTTTTTGTATTGCTTTGTATTTTATCACATTTTTCATAGAACAAGCATTACAGACATATTGTTTAGTAAAGATATATTAAAAACACTTGACCGGTTTCCTGAAATACACTTAACCTGTCTCCTGAAATAACGAAGAAACTTTGTTAACACACTGCCAATCACTACCCTACTTTCTTGTTCAATTGAAAAAGTTTTCGTTAAGAAAATAAATAGACAGATGTATAGCTTGACAAATAAGAAAACATTTGTCACAATTACAAGTGAAATGCAACTTGTACAAAAAAAAACAAAAAGTACAAACAGTATATAATCAGTATTCATTGCATGTAATGACAGCATATTCAGGTAGCATGACAGAATGTAACAACATTTTACCTGGGGGCAGTAAGGAGAAAAAAAGGAAAGAAAAACAAGAAAAAGAATAAAGTTAGGGAGAAAAAAAAGAGAAGAGGGGAGGTAAGCCTGAATAAAGTAAGGGGTTCACTGCCCTTTTCAAAGGCCATCAATATTTTATTTTTTTTACGTAATTTGTAATGAAGATATTTTATCCTTTATGACCTAATAAAAGCTGCCCTTTTGCTCGCTATTGCAGTTCATCGAGTGAATGAGTAACCATTTATAAAATAACATTGTAGGATCAATAACGTTTAAAAGCTCAGAGTCTTACAGATAACATTTGCTGCCTTCCAGATCAAAAAATACAAACTGCAAATATATGCTAACAAAACATAAGAAAATTGAATTGATCTTACTTTAGCCTAAGTATTGGAATGGATAAGTACCTTAAAAACGTTCTTGTTGTATCCTTTGGATTTTTATTACTCTTCACTGCTTTTGGGGGACTTCAAAGTTTACAGGTAAGTAAAGCAAAAATAAAAATTTTCATTGTTAAATCATTACTCTACTTTGTTTTTAACATTCAGCTATACGTTTCTGCATGATGTTTATTCAACCTCATTAATATCTAATTACATTTATTTTACTTTTTGTCTGTGTTAAAGGTACAACATGGTTATATGCTAATTTGAAGAATATCTAAACTCATTGCAATCCTTAATTGTGGGGGCAGCATTAGTTGTAATTTTTCAGACTATGAACATTCTTAAGAAGTACAGAAAATACCCGATGATCCTCCAAGGAACTAGAGCGCCCCTGTCACTTCCTGTGAGCCAAACTGAAATCACAAATAATGTTATCTTCTATCCTATAAACTACTTATTTCACCCCAATTCTAATAAAGATGAAAAAAGGAAGACATATTTAGGAATCAGGCCTGGGTAAGAAACACAACTACATCCACAATGGACTTGAGTGAGCATAGTCACCTTAGGACAGGAAGTGTATTATTTGCTGAAATATCAGGAGAAAAATAATGAAAAAAAAGAATACTAGTGCAACCATCTCATCTAAGGATTGGTGAGCTGCGGCATTCTGAAATATTGTCTTGGGCTTTTGCACTTAAGGCATGTGGCATTTAGAACATTATTTTTGCCAGATGTGATTAAAAAGGGACATTTGCCTAATTAGACTGTAGTTACTAACCTGTAAGTTGAACCCCTTTGTAAACAAATATATTACTCAATTCCAATTTCTGGAATTGTGGGTCCTGGAGCTCTGACGCTTTTTTAGAACTTTGGGAAGGATGAAATATCCATTCTTGGGTCCTTGTTTTGCCAATAGCAAGCACAATAGTTCACTCCTGACTGGGCATTATGATAGGATGTTGTAATACAGTGCCTTGAAAAAGTATTCATACCCCTTAAAATTGTCCACATTTTGTAATGATACAACCAAAAACGTAAAAAAAAATTGGTATTTTATGGGATAGACTAACACAAAGTGGCAGATAATTGTGAAGTGGAAAGAAAATGATAAATAGTTTTCACATTTTTTTACAAATAAATATGTGAAAATAGTGGCGTGCATTTGAATTCAGCCCCCCCGAGTCAATAATTTGTAGAACCACCCTTCACTGCAATTACAGCTGCAAGACTTTGGGAATGCCTCTACCAGCTTTGCACATCTAGAGAGTGACAATTTTTGCCAATTCTTCTATACACAGTCACACAATGAGCTGGTGATGTATTGAGGAAATGTTTATGACTTAAAGGGGAACCCCGGGCTGGCCTATAATACCTTTAATCCTAATGAGAGACAATGTATTATACCAAGGACGTGTCCTCTTTAAGAGCAATAACAATGATGTTCTAACAGCAAGGCTTTGCACTATCTTCACCGGCAAGTTGGAGCTCATAAACAAGGATTCCTTAATGTGGTAAAGTGATGATGAACAAGATAGCTGGCCCTGTCTTATAGCAAACCTCTATGTGATCCAGGTATAAGTTGTTTGTGCAAGGTGTCCAGAATGTGATATGTGTGAAAAATAATAGAATCTGTGGGCAAAGGCCGCCTCACCAATCCTGACAGCGTTCGGCACTTTCCCACTGGGGCATGATCAAACTATTCTTCTTGCTGCAGATGGGCAGGGATGGCGATCGGTCTGCTGACTCAGTGAACTGGCCGATTCCATGGTGTTTAGCACTGCTGCAATCTGTCCTTCAGGAAGTGGACGATGTCTAGGGCTGGAGCTGTAGGCTGTGTATCGCGTGGTAGTCCGCGTTCCCCTCACACAGTGGCATACTTACATGGTGGAATCCAGGAAGCAAGACAGCGCGGGCCTGGTCGACAGATTCCTTTATAGTCTCTCCCACATTTTTCCCCCAAATGGCTTGCTGGGAGATGTAGTTCATGTTCAATTCTGCACTTCAGTGATGCCTATTCAGAAGACTACAGTTCCCACAATGCTTTTCTCTGTACTCACAAAAAGCCGAGGTCAGTGATCCAAGTCTAGCACTAGGGGGACACAGGAGCAATTTGGAACAGAGGAGACAAGTCTGCAAAGTCGGATAAACGCAGTCTGCTCCCGGCTACACTTATATCAAATTTGGTACTCAGATGAGGGCAATTTTTAGCAACTAAAGCTATTGCTATCCATCAGGGGATAGATTCCTGTAATTGCCCACCATCCCGATCACCCCCTTTTGTTTATGATCTGATTCCCCCTGCTGCCCAAACCCCCTGTGTGCCCCCACCCTGGTGGCACTGCCAGCTTCCTCTCCTCTACCTCCTGCTGACTTTCAGCTCCTGCCAGGGGGAAATAAAGGGGATCTGACTGGAATAGTACCACTGGATTGGCGTAAGGTGCCTATATTTAAAAAGGGATCAAAGTCTTTACCAAGTAACTAAAGACATGTTAGTTTAACTTCTATAGTCGGGAAGATACTGAAGAGTTTCATAAAAGAACACATAGATGAGTTCTTGCTGGAAAAAATTATTTTAAGCAACAGACAGCATGGTGATTGAGAAATCCGATTGATTTCTTTTTATGAGGGGGTAAGTAAAATCTTGGACAGTGGGGTGGCTGTGGTATACTTGGATTTTGCAAAAACATTTGACACAGTTCCCCACACACAGCTAATGTGTAAGGTCTACAGGTTTGGAAAAATCAGTTTGTAAATGGATAGCAAACTGGCTAAAAGACTGAATTCAGAGAATAGTGGTTAATGAATCATACTCTGAATGGTCTAAGGTTATCAGTGGTGCACCAGAAGGTTCAGTGTTGGGACCCTTATGAAGCACCCTCTAGTTTGTGCTGCTAGTAGTGAGAGTAGGCAAACTATACTCTGACTAGTGAGTCTGTAATTGGGTCAGGGTCACTAAAGTTCAGTGCTGGATGACACATCTTGACAGCTCTCTGGTGACTCAACCCCCCATTTCTATCATGTTGGAGAACGTTCTGTAGTACCCTCTACCTTAGGTAGGTTGCTAGAGGTAGTTGTTTTTTTTTTTTGTTATTACAGCCAGTGCAGGTAAATTTAGTCAGGCCTAGCTGAAAGGGGGGAGGATTTGTTGGGTGGAAGATCTGAGTGATGGAGTGTTAGGCTGTCGTGGCCTTAGAAGGAGCCCCCCTGTCTGGGGGTGTATCCTTGGGCCGGGGCTCGGAGAGCTGGGAAGGAACCCCTCATACAACCCACATCAGGGGGGTCCTGAACAGGAGCAGGAGAGAACAGCGAGGAACATTGCGAGGCAAATCATCAGGAGGCATCCATCTGTGGTTCGGTGAGTGAAAGTCAGAAGATTTGGGAGAGACATGCCAGGAGTGGATATAGAGCCAGAGGGAGAGACTGTGATGTTGCTGTTGTTTGAGACATGCTGCTGCAGCCAGGAGAGTTGGCAGAGTCTGCAGCAGTGGCGGCCTGTGCATTGTGGGTGCACGGGCGCCGCCCCCCGACACCTCCGCCGCCCTCCCTGTCCATGTCCATGTCTTTCAGGATGCCGGACACATGAATTACTATAGAAAAACAAAAAAACTGCGCTTGGAGAATAAGGTAAAGCTGCGGTTATAAGTGAGGTACACCAAAACAGAAAAGAAAATATAAAAAACCGCGCTAAAAAATGATAACCAAAATAATTAAAAGTGGTAAAAGTCCTATTTAGAGGAATGTCCAATCAACACACAGTGAATAACGTGAATGTTCATAAGTTGTTAAGTGGAAGCTCAAAATTTGAAGCAAATCTTATGTGGTAAACTGCTTACCAGAAAGTAAGCCAAACGAGCGAGTGGCTTAAAACCCAGCCTGGGCCTTTAAAGAAAGCGATCAAATGAAACAGGATGGATCACACTCGTCCCGTGTATTCGGATCCACAAGGATTACCCAAAAAAATTATTTAAAAAACATAGCGTAATACTGACAAAAATGGTGAAAAAAATATAATAAAAATAAAATGTGCACCACTCACCACAAACAAAATCATAAATAATCATAAAAAATCCAGTGTTGTGAACACATAAAGGATCATTGGGTGGGAGACATGCAATCATGCAATAAAGTGTATGATTCCCTTTAGAAAGTGTTGTGTAGACTTTACAGAGAATCTGCTTACCAGATATTAAAACCAAGTGAGCATATATTATCCAAAGGTTGAAAAAGAAGGTGCACATGAAAAACCTGCTTACCAGATATTACAACCAAGTGAGCTTATAGTCATCCATCAGATGGAGGGTATGAAAAAGAAGGTCTAACAAGCCACACAGAAATCCTCATAAAATTCCTGCTTACCAGATGTCATATAAGATGGGCAGATAATCACAGACACAGACCAAAATCCCTGGCTGGAACAGCGTGCCTCCATTCTGACATCCTAGCCCCGAGCTCAGCGGAGCATAATATACAAAAAGCAGGCAATAGTGTGATACTGTATTGACTGAATTTATTCGTATTAAAATTACACTTACAATAAAAACGATGTAACGAGCAGTGCCGGCCGCCATACAAACAGAATCCCATCCTCAACGAGACCGCGTGGTGACGTCAGCGTGTCCCTCCCAGACGCGTTTCGTCAAAGTGACGTTTTCAATGGGGAACGGGCAGCGCGCAGAGCCACCACTTTATATGCGCACACCAAGCCTCGCTTTGGGTCCCGCCACGGGAAACACCGAGCGCCATCTTGGATGTGGGCATAAACAATAAGTAATCCTATGGAGGAAGGGAAAGGAGCCAAAATGGCCAAGGGAAATGCCATAAGACTCACTTGCCCGCTAACTACACAGGAACGCAAACATTAATAAAGAAAGATGACAATAAAAGATATAAAATCCATAAGTACCATTATATAATGAAAACAAAGATATCTCATTGAATATTGATAATAACATTTAGAACATATCATTATTCATATAATCCAATTGGACCCGTTTTAACCCCTAAAGAAGGAAGCAAAAACAAATCTAAAATAACAATAACAAAATAAATATCAAAAATATAGGGCAATCATTCTATAGCCCATACTATATAAAAATTAAAATTAACATAAAAATTCTTATCATGAAAAAAATTCCTATAAGAAATTTTCTTAAAAAATTGCACAGAAGAAATACTTCACTATAAGAATAAACAGCTCAGGGCAATCCAATTCAGCACCAATATTCAGGAATTATCAATAAAAGCGTTGACGTCCACATCTATATTTAATCCATGAGGCGTATAACTTTTTATCCTATGGATCCAAGACATTTCCATTTTGGAAATCTCTCGTACCATGGAACTCCCTCGCCAGTGAGGTTTGTATCTGTCAATCCCTAAAAAAAGAGTATTGGAGGGATCTCTATTATGTACCAAACGATAATGCTTGGAAACAGAATGATTCTTAAAACCTGTCAGAATGTTGGTGATATGTTCATTGAGCCTCACTTGCAGGGGACGTTTGGTCCGCCCCACATATTGCAAGCCACAAGGGCATTGCAACATGTAGACCACCCCTAGAGTGCAACAAGTAATAAATGGAGTAATAGGATGGGTCCGACCAGTCCTTGTAGAGATGAACGACTGGGTCCTCCTACTGGGACAAGAGTTGAAGGAACAGACCCGACACTTGTTACACTTATAAAATCCAGTCAATTGATCAAAGAAAGTAGTCCTATTCACTGGGGGATCCAAAATGTTGGGGGCCAACCTATTCCTAAATGAAGGAGCCCCTCTAAATACAATTTTTGGTTTTGGCGGTAAAACTTCCTTCAAAACCCTATCATTAGTTCTTTATGTTGAAGGGAATATGTAGTAATGAAGGGTACTCCTAAATTTTGACCCGAACTCCTAGTCTGTGGTTTATCTTGCAGTAGGAGCCCTCTATCCATCTCTTGTACTCCCCTAAGAATAGGCAACAAAGTCTCACTGGTGTATCCCTTTTCAAGGAACCTCCCAGTGAGAATGTTGCTCTGTGTTAGAAACTTATCAGGGTCCGAGCAATTCCTACGCAATCTCATATATTGGCTTTTTGGTATTGAATTAAGCCAGGGCCTATAATAACAGCTTTCTAAAGAGATGTAGGAATTACGGTCACTCTCCTTAAAAAAGGTGGACGTGGACAGAACACCCCCCTCAATGGACAGAGTGAGATCTAAAAAGTGAATCTGGGTCTGACTCATCTCAAAATTAAGATGGATCCCTCGATCATTCATATTGAGAGAGGACATAAACTGTTGAAGCTCTTGGCCATCACCATCCCATAGGAGGAGGATGTCATCTATATACCTAGCCCACAGAACAAGTTGGGGACTCTGGTGGGCATAGATGACATCCTCCTCCCACTTGGCCATAAAAAGATTGGCCAAGCTGGGGGCATACTTAGCCCCCATAGCTACGTCACAACTTTGGCGGTAGAACTTATTTGAAAACCAAAAGTAATTATGTGAGGCAGCAAAACCAAGCGGCTCCATAATAAAAGAAATTTGACAAGCTGGAAGCCCCGAATCTTTAACCAAATATATGGTGTATAGGGAGGTGACATCAGCAGTCACCATCCATATACCAGGCCTAATATCAGTCCTTGAAAGAAGATGACGAGTGTCCTTGATATATGAAGGCATTTTTTGGACTAAGGGCTGAAGATAGAAATCAATATATCTGCCTACCCGGGACGTGATTGAATCAATGCCACTCACAATGGGGCGTCCCGGGGGGCAGATGGGGTTCTTATGAACTTTTGGTAAATAATAAATGGTCGGAGTCCTGGGGGCCTTAGGGATTAAAAATAGACTCTTTTTCTTTCAAAATTCCCATTGAAGAACCTTTAGATATAATTTTCCGTAACTCCCTTAGATATCCATTTTTAGGGTCAGAGGGGAGGAGGGTATAGGTATCCGTATCATCAAGAATCCTAGCCATTTCAGCCATATAATCTCCACGATCAAGCACCACAATACCACCCCCCTTATCCGCAGGACGGATAACTAGATCCTTGTTTTTACACAAAGAATCTAAGCCTTCTTGCATAATTTTTGAATTCTTGGCATTTTTTACTTCCAACCTTTCTAAATCCCTCAGAACAACGTCTCTAAACACTTTTAGGGTGGGGGCCAATGCTCCAGGGGGGTTGAAAAGGGATGCGTTAGCCAACCCTGAGTGCAAGAATTGGTCAGTCGATTGAGAATTCCTTTGAATGCGATTACCAATCATGTATCTCTTGATGTTGAGTTTGCGAACAAACTGGTGGACATCCATATACGTTTGGAACCTATTTAAACTTCTAGGAGGGGCAAATTTAAGGCCTTTATCTAAGACTGTTTTTTCAGATAGCGATAGCTCTTTAGTACTCAAATTAAAGATGCCCTGCCCTATTATGTTCTGGCTCTTTTTTGTTCGCAAGCGCCTCCCCCCTCTAGTTCCTCGCTTCTTTCTACTGGCCTTTTTAGACCCTGGCCCGGCCTGGAAAAACCCCACGTCCCTTATCCTCTAGAGGGCGGGACGGTATGATTGGGCGTAGCTAAATCCTGAGAGGGATGAACAATAGAGGGATCCTGGTTATCTGGTTGGTATCCATAAGGATCAAATGCCTCTGCGCAAGGATTCATATCACTTATGGGAAAAAACCTGTTTTGTGTAGAAAGATTGTATTCCCAACCAGCAGCATAGGGGTCTTGGTATGGTGGCTTCTGAAATGAATCATAATTATGATTGGGTCTCCACCATTCTGGGTATTCACCATCATAACCCCGGCCCCTATTGGGATTTGATTGGCCCCTCCCTCTTCCACCTAGATGATGATCTCCTCTCCACGGGGGTGGTGGTATAAAGCGTGAACCACCACCCCTTTGGACATAGCTCGATCTAGGTGGCCCAGAATTATAGGGATGGTAAGGGGGGATATTAATTGGTTTAGTGGTCCCTGTTGGTCTTTGGGGGGACTGGTATCTATGAGGGACAAGACCTTTCTGTGTTTTGTTAAGGGGACCTTTCTTGTTAGTTTTAGAAGGTTGAGGTTGTCTCGAGGAACTATTCAAATTTTCCCCATATCCTTGGATGGATACCTCCATCTCAGTGTTGTTCTGACTAGCCGAATCCTCAAGCATTCTTTTTTGCCAATCAAACACCATATTGTTACAATAATCGTTTAAATCTCGGTTGTATTTCTTCCTTTTTTTATACTTTTGATCCTTGTCCTCTTTTTCAAGGACTTTCAACAAACCCTGTGACCTCTCCCTGTACTAGTCGCTATCTTTATTGACACTGAGTTTCTCTTTAATGGTTTTAATCTCAGTATCAATTTTAACCAACTTAACAGACTTTCTATCAATCAGAAATTGTAGGCGTGATAAACCAGCTTGATTAAAATATTTAAACCACTCCTCCAATTCTGATTCTCCCTTTTGAGGAGAAACCTCCCACCTTAGACTCCTCGGGACCATTGAGTTTTTAATATAGGTCTCAAGGTAGACTATGTCCCATTGGGTATGGGTTTCGGAAATCATGAGGTTTTTCAATCTCATGAAAAGCCCCCCCAAATCATTCTCATCCTCTTTATAAGCCTCAAAAACACCATCAGTATTGACTTTTTTTTGGGCTCGAAAATCAAAAATATCCATGACAGAAAAAACTCAATTTAACATATACCAGCTGCAGTAATATACCAGTGGATATAAGACAGAAAAACAAAAAAACTGCGCTTGGAGAATAAGGTAAAGCTGCGGTTATAAGTGAGGTACACCAAAATAGAAAAGAAAATATAAAAAACCACGCTAAAAAATGATAACCAAAATAATTAAAAGTGGTAAAAGTCCTATTTAGAGGCATTCAACACACAGTGAATAACGTGAATGTTCATAAGTTGTTAAGTGGAAGCTCAAAATTTGAAAAACCTGCTTACCAGATATTACAACCAAGTGAGCTTATAGTCATCCATCAGATGGAGGGTATGAAAAAGAAGGTCTAACAAGCCACACAAATCCTCATAAAATTCCTGCTTACCAGATGTCATATAAGATGGGCAGATAATCACAGACACAGATCAAAATCCCTGGCTGGAACAGCGTGCCTCCGTTCTGACATCCTAGCCCCGAGCTCAGCGGAGCATAATATACAAAAAGCAGGCAATAGTGTGATACTGTATTGACTGAATTTATTCGTATTAAAAGTACACTTACAATAAAAACGATGTAACGAGCAGTGCCGGCCGCCATACAAACAGACTCCCATCCTCAACGAGACCGCGTGGTGACGTCAGCGCGTCCCTCCCAGACGCGTTTCGTCAAAGTGACGTTTTCAATGGGGAACGGGCAGCGCGCAGAGCCACCACTTTATATGCGCACACCAAGCCTCGCTTTGGGTCCCGCCACGGGAAACACCGAGCGCCATCTTGGATGTGGGCATAAACAATAAGTAATCCTATGGAGGAAGGGAAAGGAGCCAAAATGGCCAAGGGAAATGCCATAAGACTCACTTGCCCGCTAACTACACAGGAACGCAAACATTAATAAAGAAAAATGACAATAAAAGATATAAAATCCATAAGTACCATTATATAATGAAAACAAAGATATCTCATTGAATATTGATAATAACATTTAGAACATATCATTATTCATATAATCCAATTGGACCCGTTTTAACCCCTAAAGAAGGAAGCAAAAACAAATCTAAAATAACAATAACAAAATAAATATCAAAAATATAGGGCAATCATTCTATAGCCCATACTATATAAAAATTAAAATTAACATAAAAATTCTTATCATGAAAAAAATTCCTATAGGAAATTTTCTTAAAAAAATCGCACAGAAGAAATACTTCACTATAAGAATAAACAGCTCAGGGCAATCCAATTCAGCATCAATATTCAGGAATTATCAATAAAAGCGTTGACGTCCACATCTATATTTAATCCATGAGGCGTATAACTTTTTATCCTATGGATCCAAGACATTTCCATTTTGGAAATCTCTCGTACCATGGAACTCCCTCGCCAGTGAGGTTTGTATCTGTCAATCCCTAAAAAAAGGGTATTGGAGGGATCTCTATTATGTACCAAACGATAATGCTTGGAAACAGAATGATTCTTAAAACCTGTCAGAATGTTGGTGAATTACTATGGCAGGGATAGGCAGGGGGTGTGTATTTTGAAGCATGTGATTAGAGCCAGAGGCTCTAATAGGTTTCAAAATAGGGTGGGCTCCGGGCGCAGAGCACTGCATCCTGATCCCACCCTGTTGTGTGACATAGCAAAGGAATTTTCGCTATTTTCACACTAACCTTCCCCCGCCAATCAGGAGGCAGGTCTGTGAGACCTGTTTCCCAATTGGTCAAAGCATCAGGCAATCCCATTGGATGCCTAGCGATGCTTTGGCGGAAGAGGAGACATGGCAGAGGAAGCCTGGGAGCCGGAGTGGACACTGGAGCCACCGCTTCAGGAGAGGAGGAGGAGAGCGAGCCCCGCCACAGTGCAGGAGGAGAGCGAGCCCCGCCACAGAGGAGCAGGAGAGTCCCGGCAGTAAGTGCTGCTCTACCCTGGTCTGTGAGGCTGCTCTGTATACCCTGGTCTGTATACCCTGCTCTGTATACCCTAGTCTATGAGGCTCCTGTGTATACCCTGCTCTGTATACCCTGGTCTGTGAGGCTGCTCTGTATACCCTGGTCTGTATACCCTGGTCTGTGAGGCTGGTCTGTATACCCTGGTCTGCGAGGCTGATCTGTATACCCTTATCTGTATACCTTGGTCTGTGGGACTGCTCTGTATACACTGGTCTGTATACCCTGGTTTGTATACCCTGATCTGTGAGGCTCCTCTGTATGCCCTGGTCTGTATATCCTGGTCTGGGAAGCTGCTCTGTATACCCTGGTCTGTGAGGCTGATCTGTATACCCTTATACCTTGGTCTGTGAGGCTGCTCTGTATACACTGGTCTGTATACCCTGGTTTGTATACCCTGATGTGTGAGGCTGCTCTGTATACCCTGGTCTGTATACCCTGGTCTGTGAGACTGATCTGTATACACTGATCTGTATACCCTGGTCTGTGTGGCTTAGCTGTAAACCCTTAGCTGTATACCCTGATCTGTGAGGCTAAGCTAAATACCCTGATCTGTGATGCTTGGGCTGTATACTCTGTCCTGTGATGCTGGGGTTTTATATTCCTGACACCATGGGTGAAAGCAAGTGGAATACAGGGGACAGAGTGGGTAGTAGTGGAAGCAGAGATGACTCATAAGTGATGTGCTGAAGGAGTGTGGAGCTTTAGAGACTGCAAGTACAGATTCCAACTATCTTTCTCATCTATTTCAATTCATTTATCTGGGCATCTCATGTTCCCATGTTCTCTTTACCCCATCAAGTTAAATCCCTTCAATAAAATAACAAAAACAAGCTGATGGACTGTTCATTGTCTAGCAAAGTGTGACTGGAAGTGAATGTCTGAATGGGCAGGGTGACAGGTGGAACTACTACAGTCAGCGACCCCACGGGGGCACTGCTATATTTGGAAGCCCCACCTTGTCACCTTGTCACGAGAAACCTACTGGCCGTTGCTCCTAGCAACGGAAGAGAGGAGAACAGTTGTTCTGCCATCCATTGAGGGTTACACCCAGGGAAAGGACTTGAGTGTTTGCCTGTGTTTCAGTGTTTAACAAGTGCCGTTGTCCATAGCAACCACCAAGGACTGTCGTTTAATTGCTGTTCCTGCTACCCAGTTATCTCAACCAGTGCTGGGATGGACACTTGTACCAATTCTGCAATTCAGTGACTGTTAACATGTGCGGTCACCCATGGCAACCACGGCGGGTAATCGCACCCATGGATTACAAATATGTCCAGGGCTTTGTACGGCGTGGACATTCCTCACTGGATTACAGAAATCCTGCTCCAAACTCCTGCTTGAAGACAGTAAAGTATGCCTACTGTTGCCCAGGGTGATCAGAAGCAGCCTGTGGGTGCCTTTGTGCGGGACTATGTTATACTAGCTGTCTACAGGAAGACACTGGCTGCCATGTTTATTGAAACCGGCAACCACTGGGTAATTCATCTGCTGTCTGTGTTTGGTCGCTTGGGCACAGTGTGTGGACAAATCCTACTAGAATCAGCATGCATGCAAACTTCAGTTTGTCTAACAAGGGGCATGTGCAAAGAGGAGCCTGCTTATCAGTTCCACAGGCGCCTGGCCGTCGGGAAGCTGGAAGGCGGAGCCACACCCTGGAGGAGACTAACAAGTTCCTGCTAGCAGCAGACACGAGGCAGAGGAGCAAGATGGCGGAGGGTAATCGGCTGATGCCCACCTTACAGTGGTTGCCTGAAATGCAGGAGCGGGCGCTGGTGGACACTGGCAGACTGATGGAGCATGAAGGGCTCGCCTAGGGGGTGATCGACAGAGCGGGGCGACTCTGCCTGCTCGGTCCTGAGTGCCGGATTCCGATGGCAGAGGTGACTGCTCCGGCCCGGTGCGGCTATGACCAGTGTAGATCAGATGTGCCCAACTTTCTTTTTCTGCCCGACCATTAGTACTCACCCACACCCCTTCTTATTACCTAAATTAACGAGACCAGACATGAAATGGAGTACAAATGGCCATAGCAGCCTTTTATTAACAAACAACTTATTAAATTAAAATTCTTTTCACATCAAGATCTGAAACAAACTAAACAGTCCTCAGACCTGTTGGTCTTTGACGGCAACCCCAAATTCCAAAACAAGTTCCACTGCTACACTGCGGGACCTTTACCTTGATAAGGCCTCCAGCCATGACACATCCAGCTAGGAGAAAACCCCACTACCCACAGTGCATTATCCTATTCCAGCTAAACCATGTTAACTGGAATCCACCAGAGGGGCACATACCACCGATGAGTCCCCCACACTTCCAAGTATTTTCTTATACCATCAAAGACCAACTACCGCCACCCAATCAGCTGTCATGACGTCCCCTGATCACGCCGTACCTGCAAATAAAGGAAACAGACAAACAACACAGGCCAGCCCTTCACTACATTCCATTACATTTCTATCGCTCCGGGCCTCACTTTGTGGGGAGCCACTCACCCGGCTGAGACCCATGCTGCAGGAGCCGCAATACTACAGTGTAAACCTGCTGTCAGGACTCTGTGTACCGCAGCCGTGGAAGACCCGGAGGGCTGGAGAGGGCCAAGGAACACCCCCTAAAGGTGGAGAGACGTTGCAGCCTGGCGACTCCTCCATGAACACTGAGGACACAGGTGAAGGAGAGGCTGCTGTGACCTGTGGCCTAGCCAGGGGCCTGGTGACTGTATGTACTGCTACACAGGAGCCAGATGATATCCCTGAAGAGCCGGCCAGCTCTAAGTCCCTTTGCTGTACCTGTCCAGAAGGAGCCATTGCCAGAGGGAGGTGCGCCTCTGGGTGAGCTGGATAAGGCAAGCAAGGGCCGGGTCATTGATTAGGGTCTCCCAGACTACTGGTTGAATTCGTTTTTTTGGAGAAGCTGACAGAATGGTCACCATGCCCCAGAGACCCAATCCGAGACAGGAGAGTATACCCGGTCCACAGTAGGGACCGCTGTCAACAGCAGCAAACTCTTTGTAAACAGACCATCCACCCCCCCAGACCAGAGCGCCCAGGTATAGGCAGTGGGTTGTGACTGAGATCCCAGGATGTCTGTGTCCTGCCAGGGAGAGGGAAGCCTAAGGAGTTGCTCCAGTTCTCCCGCTTCCAGCAGGAAATACAGAGAAGGGTTGCTCTGGAGTGGGGTCTGGACTATCCATATGTCCCTCCCCAGGTCATGGACATTGTTGAGAGCTCCCAGGAGAAGTGGGAGGATGACATGATCTGGGACTTTTTGCATGTTCCAAAGTAGGGATGAGCTTGATGTTCGAATCGGCGAACAATATGGGGCGAACAGCGAACAATATGGGGCATTCACGGGAAATTTGAGCGCAATGGAATGCCCCATAATGCACTGCGAGATCACAGTGCATTAGTGTCTGTTGATTGGCCAAAGCATGCACCTGACCTGCATGCTTTAGCCAGTCACAGCACACTCTGCAGAGAGCCATAATAGAGTGCCTTTGGCCAGTCATGGCTCAGGGGGACTAAGTCCACGCCCCACACTATATAAGGTTACTTACATAGCAGCCGTGTGCAGTATGTGACTGTGGACGGAGATAGCTTGAGCTAGATTAGGCAGGCAGGTTAGTTAGTTGCAGTGTATTTGATATATATACAGTCTAGTGTGTGTGTGTGTGTGTGTCTTAAACTAATAACACACAAAGAATTAGATGTTACCATTTTTTTATTGAACACACCATGTAAACATTCACAGTGCAGGTGGAAAAAGTATGTGAACCCCTAGACTAATGAGATCTCCAAGAGCTAATTGGAGTGAGGTGTCAGCCAACTGGAATCCAATCAATGAGATGAGATTGGAGGTGTTGGTTACAGCTGCCCTGCCCTATAAAAAACACACACCAGTTCTGGGTTTGCTTTTCACAAGAAGCATTGCCTGATGTGAATGATGCCTCGCACAAAAGAGCTCTCAGAAGACCTACGATTAAGAATTGTTGACTTGCATGAAGCCGGAAAGGGTTATAAAAGTATCTCCAAAAGCCTTGCTGTTCATCAGTCCATGGTAGGACAAATTGTCTATAAATGGAGAAAGTTCAGCACTGCTGCTACTCTCCCTAGGAGTGGGCGTCCTGTAAAGATGACTGCAAGAGCACAGCGCAGACTGCTCAATGAGGTGAAGAATCCTAGAGTGTCAGCTAAAGACTTACAAAAGTCTCTGGCATATGCTAACATCCCTGTTAGCGAATCTACAATACGTAAAACACTAAACAAGAATGGATTTCATGGGGGGATACCACAGAGGAAGCCACTGCTGTCCAAAAAAAACATTGCTGCACGTTTACAGTTTGTACAAGAGCACCTGGATGTTCCACAGCAGTACTGGAAAAATATTCTGTGGACAGATGAAACCTAAGTTGAGTTGTTTGGAAGAAACACTATGTGTGGAGAAAAAGAGGCACAGCACACCAACATCAAAACCTCATCCCAACTGAAGTATGGTGGTGGGGGCATCATGGTTTGGGGCTGCTTTGCTGCCTCAGGGCCTGGGCGGATTGCTATCATCAAAGGAAAATTAATTCCCAAGTTTATCAGGACATTTTGCATGACATTGTAGGACTTAAGCCCATATACTTAATACCATCCTACCCGTACATACCCTCCCTCCAAAAACATCAGGGATGACTCGGACTAGTTTCTGGAGTAAAATGGCCTTGCGGCCTTTTATTTAAAACATATAATTTAACATAAATATATAAATAACTGTATTTCCTTAACTACTTCCCACCCGGCCAATGTACATAAACGGCCGGGTGGGCGCTCTCTCCTTCTGAGTGGACGTTCAGGAACGTCCCTCAGAAGGAGCGGGATCGCGCGCGCGCGTGCCCGCGCAGCGGCGCGATCCCGATGCGCTCGTGTCCCCCGGACACGGCGCATCTCGGATCGGCAGGAGGGCTCTGTGATTGGCCCTCCTGATCACATGACGGCCGTGTCCAATCACAGCTGTCATGTGATGTAAACACAGCCGGTTGCTAGGCGATCAGCTCTCCTCTCCTCACACGGAAGTTGTCGCTGAGGAGGAGAGGAGAGGGGATCGCTGCAGCCGGCTGATGATCAGTGAGTATGAGCTGTTTTTTACAGCTTTTTACTCACTGATCACCAGTCTAGTGTCAACACACATGTAAATACATACATGTAAAACACACACATGTCCCCACATAATGTAAAACACAAACATGTCCCCACATAATGTAAAACACACATGTCCCCAAAACACATGTCCCCAAATAATAAAAAAAGCTGTCCCCCACATATGTCACACTAAAATCACATGTCCCAATGGTAATCTGCACACATATGTACGTGATCACCTGCACACATCTGTACATGATCATTTGCGTACATATGTCCGTGATCACACAAACCAATTATTATACACTTAACAGGATTTTTTTTATCAAAAACATGTAGCAGAATACATTTTGGCTTAAATTTATGACAAAATTCGATTTTACTGGATCTCTTTTAAAACAGAAAAAAGAAAATATTGTTTTTTTTCCAAATTTCCACTATTTTTGCGCTTATATCGCAAAAAAAAAAAAATGGAGTCGTGAATAAATACCACCAAAAGAAAGCTCTATTTGTGCGAACAAAATGATAAAAATTTCATTTGGGTACAGTGTAGCATGACCGAGTAATTGTCATTAAAAGTGCGAGAGCGCTGAAAGCTGAAAATTGGTCTGGGAAGGAAGGGGGCGAAAGTGCCCAGTATTGAGGTGGTTAAATAACATGTTAAGGTAACTTACTCAGTAAAAACTATGACTATGACCTAGGTCACTGGTACAACCTCGTTAATTTAAAACCTGCCAGTCGGAAACCCCGGACACGGCATTATAACAACATACCCCAGTGACCTGGCATTTTAACTCCTGCAGGTTAACCCTTAGGGCCTGAAGGTACCAACTACAATCCCCATCCTTCCATGTATGGGTACCAGCAAAACTCCCATCATCTGGATGGGTACAATCAAACAACCCCCCATCCTTGGATGGGTACACATGTTACAACTTGTAACAGAACTTATCCTATTCAGGGAACAAACAACTACTGCCAACCATTGGGAGGGTGGGTGGGAATCTCGTCCACCACCACTCTCAAACTGACATCACTTCCCCTTCCTACATCTCCTACACAAAACTTCCTGCAGCCCCTCCCCTTCTCTAAAAGGAGAAGTGTAACCCTTTCAGGGACAGGCAGATGTGCAGTCCAGCACTGTCATGCCGTCCCTGCGCTTAGGGTCCCCCTGGCTCCATGACTCTCTTGACATTGTAGGACTTAAGCCCATATACTTAATACCATCCTACCCGTACATACCCTCCCTCCAAAAACATCAGGGATGACTCGGACTAGTTTCTGGAGTAAAATGGCCTTGCGGCCTTTTATTTAAAACATATAATTTAACATAAATATATAAATAACTGTATTTCCTTAAATAACATGTTAAGGTAACTTACTCAGTAAAAACTATGACTATGACCTAGGTCACTGGTACAACCTCGTTAATTTAAAACCTGCCAGTCGGAAACCCCGGACACGGCATTATAACAACATACCCCAGTGACCTGGCATTTTAACTCCTGCAGGTTAACCCTTAGGGCCTGAAGGTACCAACTACAATCCCCATCCTTCCATGTATGGGTACCAGCAAAACTCCCATCATCTGGATGGGTACAATCAAACAACCCCCCATCCTTGGATGGGTACACATGTTACAACTTGTAACAGAACTTATCCTATTCAAGGAACAAACAACTACTGCCACAGCACGAAAGGGGTAACCCCTTACCCTTGCGAGCACCTCCACACACTAAGCCCTCTCTGTATGCCTTCTTGCAAGCCTAGAGACCATAGGTCCATGCCCACCTCATTGAGATGTACACCATCGCTGCGCAAATAACGCCATGTGTCAACCTCCAACTCCCTGTGACGAATGGCTAAGCCCCCATTCCTTATAAAAAACCGGCTCACTTCTTTATTAACCTTTATCCTGGCCCTATTCACTTTTTTATCTGATAGGGCCCAGCGCCACGATAGCCTGCCTACCATGTCAGACCACACTAATACCATCTTGGGATAAGCGGCTTTTAAACGCAGGAAATCACACTTGATGTCCCTGATAAGGTCCCTCATGGATCTAGCTCCCATGTCATTTCCACCCACGTGTAATAACAATACATCAGGGGCCCTGTCCAGGCGAGAGAATCTATGCACTTCCCCCACTACCCTATTCCACTGCATGCCCGGAACCCCAATCCACCTGATGAGGGCCTCTTGTCTGGGGATGCGAAGCTGTCTGCCGTTCGGCCGAACGTCCGCTCTCTTGGCCCCCCAAAACACGTAGGAGTGACCGAGTATCCCAACCAGACATGCATCTTGACCTGTAGACAAATTAGATAATACAACCTCATGAACTTTAAACCCAACACCCCACTCATCAAACAACCCCAGCTAACATTACATTTGAACCATGTTAGGGCGGACATACAGTTTGAATCTATCCGAATCCCATCTGCCAATACGTCTAATCACCTCCTGACTCAAACCTGCCCTGGCCGCCTCTGTGGCCGCCCCAATCCTAAAAGAATGTGATGAGAATTGTAAAGGGTCACATCCCACCCTGGCCACACATTTCCTAAAAACTGTTACAAACTGGTATTTTGAAAGGCACAAACCGTCCACATGTATCAAGAAGGGGCCAGTAACGGCAGGCCTAACCGTCATGAAAGCTCCCACAAGCCTAACCGGGCATATGTCATGCTCTGCAATCTTCCCTAACTCCAGATATTTTCCTCTCCCTGCTTGATCCGTTTTTGACCTATGAATCCATATGCGGACTCTATCTGCCCATACTTCAACCTCCCCGTGGAAAAGCCCGCCCGGAACCGTCTTTGACGGGCTCACCAACTCACTTATCCTCAGCGCCCCAAAAAAGGCCAGCGCGAACGCTGCTTGGAATAATGCGCATTCGTACTCGGATCTGCTGACCCTTTCCAAACTAAGCATCAACTGCTTAAGCATTTCAAAAGAGACAGGGCGCCTCCCGTCCCTCTGTTTATAAGCTTTTCTATATCCCTTGACTGCTTACCGTAACCAAAATTCCTTCGTATGGTCCCGACTCCCTTGCCACTTAAAAAGGAAGGCCAAACCTGCCAATTCACGATTGATGGCAGCTGCCGAGATACCTTTTTCAAAGTCCCTAATTATAAAATACAGCACTGCCTTGTCCACGTCCGGATCATCTGATCCCATGCCCAAGTCCTGCAGAAAGGCGAACCACTCCTTCCATACCTTAGAGTAGGCATTCCATGTAGCCATACTCACGGATCGCTGAATCCATTTTGCTGCTGTTCCAAGGCAATGTTCCATATCCAGCTGGGACAGGCGACCCCCTGATGATCTGCCTCTGGTGCCAACCTCCGGAACCTGTCCCACTGAAAACGAGACAAAGCGTCAGCCAAGGTGTTCTCCGACCCTGGTAGATGCACGGCATAAATGAACACAATCAGTTCTAAACAACGAAGTACTAGATGGCGCAAAAGCCTGACCACCGGCACTGATGCCGCAGTCAGCCGATTAACCACTTGCACCACCCCCAGATTGTCACAATTGAAGCGAACCTTCAGGTTTCGCAACGACTCGCCCCATAGCTCCATGGCCACCACAATGGGGAACAGCTCCAAAAGTACCAGGTTCTTTAAGAACCCAGCCTCCCGCCAAGCCGCCGGCCACATAGCCGCACACCAGTGGCCCTTAAAAAAAGCACCAAACCCTGTTGACCCGGCGGCGTCAGTAAACAACTCTAGGTCCCAGTTGCTGACCGGCCCAGACATCCATAAAGCCCTTCCATTGAAAGACTCCAAGAATACCTGCCACACCCGTAAGTCCTCCCTGTGATCTCTAGTCAGACTCATGAAATGTGTCGGCGCCCGGATCCCTGCAGTGGCGGCTGACAGCCGCCTGCAGAAAATTCGTCCCATAGGGATGATTCGGCAAGCGAAGTTTAGCTTACCTAGCAAAGATTGGAGTTGGCGAAGTTGCAATTTCCTAACTCCAATGGTCCCTCGAACTTCCTCTTTCAAGTTCGACAGTTTGTCCTGCGGAATCCTGCATTCCATCCTCCTTGAATCTATCTCTATTCCGAGAAATGTGATAATCGCCGTTGGACCTTCTGTCTTTTCCGGGGCTAGCGGCACCCCAAATCTTTCCGCTAGATACTGCAAAGTACCCAAAAGCATTGCACATATGTTGGAACCCGCTGGACCCACACATAAGAAGTCGTCCAAATAATGGATGACTGAATTGATACCAGACACATCCCGTACCGCCCATTCCAAGAACGAACTGAACGTTTCGAAAAGAGCACAGGATATAGAGCATCCCATTGGAAGGCATCGGTCTACATAGTAGGCCCCTTCCCATTTACAGCCTAGCCATCTGAAACTGTCGGGATGAACTGGCAACAGCCGAAAAGCCGATTCGATATCGGACTTGGCCATTAATGACCCCTGCCCATATCTCCTAACCCATGAGACCGCTGCGTCAAAAGATGTGTACGTAACCGCACAATCTTCCGGGGCTATAGCATCATTCACCGACCCTCCCTTCGGGAAGGAAAGGTGATGTATGAGTCTAAACTTATTGGGCTCTCTCTTTGGTACCACGCCCAAGGGAGAGACCACTAACCCTTGTAGTGGTCTTTCCCTAAACGGACCCGCCATGCGTCCCAATGACACTTCTTTTTCCAATTTTTCAGAGACCACTGCTGCATGCAGCAAAGCTGACCTCAAATTTTTGGCCTCAGGCGGCACCTCAGCCAAGGCACAATGAATGTGAAAACCCTCCCTAAAACCTGCCTCCAGCGTGGCGGCCGCTGTTCGGTCAGGGTACCTACTGAGGAAAGGCCGCATCCTTTCCACCCGTACCGGGGTCCTCCCTCTTACCTGAAGTATCTCCGGCGCGTCCTTTTCCTTTTTTGAAACATTTAGCCAATGCATGGGATCCCCCGCAGCCGGAACACAAATGCTTGAAACGACAGTTGGCTCCAAATCTGCAAGTTCCCTCATTAAATTGCCAGCAATATCCCCATTTTTTCTCGGCCGGTTGTCCTGGGGTTGCTGAACCTCCGACCCCTGCCTGAAAAAACTGACTAGGGGCCCTCGCTGCCGTCATCAACCTCATCCACAAGCTGATGTCCTTGTGATCCCAGCGTAGATTTGGTCGCACCGCCATCCTCTGACGAAATTGCTCATCATAGCGTAGCCACGCCATGCCCCCGTATGTTCTATGGGCCTCACTAATGGCCTATAGGTACACAAACAGCGCTGAACAATGTTCTGGCGCTTTTTCACCTACCACACTCGCCAAAATGGCGAACGCTTGTAGCCAATTGGAGAACGTTCGCGGGATCAAGCGATACCTACGCTTCTCCTCATCCTCCTTTTTTCCTTCCACCGGTTTTAACCTATCCAGATTAAATTTTTCTAGTGGCAGCAACGTGAAAATTTCCACGTACTCGCCTTTCCATATTTTTTCCTTTACCTCTGCTTTTAAATGAGCCCCCAAAGGGCCCTCAAAGCAGACATATACCTCGCTCCTTGCCGCATCTGCTAATCTAACTGAATCAGCTTTTTTCTCAGTTGTCTTCACCTGGTCCCCCGAAGTCGTAGCCACCGCAGTGCCAGAGGGGGGCACCACGACCGCTGAAACAGCTGCCTCCGGCGAAACCTGAACCTCACCCGCAACAGATGGGGTGGTCCCTGTCTGTGGGGTATTCCTCTCTGCTGTCCACGCAGTCGCCGGACCACCTCCTGACCCTGATTCCACCCGTGCTACAAGTTCTTTTAGGCCAGTTAACAACTCCCGCAACCCCTCATTCCCTGTTTGAGGCGCTGCTGCTGACGGTGGAGCTGATACCTTCTCCCCCCCCTGGCCTGACTACACCCCCCGACCGTGAACTACCCCCTGCACATTTTGTCCCAATAAATTATGTAAAAGAATAGTAACAGGATTAGAAGAATCACACTCACCGGGCTGCACTGGACCGCGCCCAACAGCCGCCACTCCTGGAACCAGCGATGCTTGATGTCCCTGATCGTCGCCTCCGTCAGACCCGGACAGCTCTCCTTCTGACCGATCGTCATGCTCGTTCGTCCTGCCGATTTCTCGTTGCACCCCACTTGCGGATGCAGTGGTTTCCGAGGGCCTGTGGTGCTGTGTACGGCCACTCCTCCCTTGGATACCGCTGGGCCCGCTGGATACCCCTGGTGATGGACTCCTGCGTCTACTGCTGCGCGGGGTGCGTGCCGACCGTCTATTACCTCCCCTCACGTTGGCACTGGCGTCTCTCTCTGACCCGCTATCACCCTGCGGCGGACTACTGTCCATCTCGGTCGCCCGTGACCCTCCTCCACTTGCCGCGGTGCGTTCTTGTGCATCCCGTGCCCTCCGTCCCTCTCCTGCTGACCTCTCAGGGGGCTGTAAGCATCTGTGCCTGGCTGGGGGGGAAGAGCCGCGTGCGTTGCTGGGCACCCTTCCCCCAGTCCCTCCAACTTTCCTCCGATTCCCCCGGGCCTCTCCTCGTCCATCCCTCTGCCTGGCCTGTATGATGGGTGTCTGGGCCTCTCCCGCTGCCATCCCCCGCTGCGCTGTTCTAGATGAGCCCATATCAGCCTCAGGGCTGTATCTCTCTGGTGGACGTGATCGCCTTGCCCTGGGAGTTGGTGACCCCCCCCGCTCACCGTCGCCCCGCCGTCCGTGATCAAACGCAGCTGCTCCTGGAGCCAGTCCGCGCCGTTAGCGGTAACCGCCGCTCTCAGCTGCTCTACAAAACCCTCCATCGCTGCCATGCTGTGTATCAGGAAGGGGAAGGTGGAGAGCTGTGAGGTGTGCTTCTAATCTCGTCCACCGCCACTCTCAAACTGACATCACTTCCCCTTCCTACATCGCCTACACAAAACTTCCTGCAGCCCCTCCCCTTCTCTAAAAGGAGAAGTGTAACCCTTTCAGGGACAGGCAGATGTGCAGTCCAGCACTGTCATGCCGTCCCTGCGCTTAGGGTCACCCTGGCTCCGTGACTCTCTGGAGAACTTTAAGGCCATCTGTCCACCAACTGAAGCTCAGAAGAAGGATGTTGCAACAGGACAACGACCCAAAGCATAGAAGTAAATCAACAACAGAATGGTTTAAACAGAAGAAAATATGCCTTGTGGGGTGGCCCAGTCAGAGTCCTGACCTTAACCCGATTGAGATGCTGTGGCATGACCTCAAGAAAGCGATTCACACCAGACATCCCAAGAATATTGCTGAATTGAAACAGTTCTGTAAAGAGGAATGGTAAAGAATTACTCCTGACCATTGTGCACGTCTGATCTGCAACTACAGGAAACGTTTGGTTAAAGTTATTGCTGCCAAAGGAGGCTCAACCAGTTATTAAATCCAAGGATTCACATACTTTTTCCACCTGCACTGTGAATGTTTACATGGTGTGTTCAATAAAAACATGGTAATATTTAATTCTTTGTGTGTTATTGGTTTAAGCAGACTGTGATTTCTATTGTTGTGACTTAGATGAAGATCAGATCACATTTCATGACCAATTTGTGTTCCATATCATTCCAAAAGGGTTCACATACTTTTTATTGCAACTGTATATATGTGTGTGTGTATATATATATATATATATATATATATATATATATATATATATATACATACACACAGTCTAGTGTGTGTATATATACAGTATCTCACAAAAGTGAGTACACCCCTCACATTTTTGTAAATATTATATTATATCTTTTCATGTGACAACACTGAAGAAATGACACTTTGCTACAATGTAAAGTAGTGAGTGTACAGCTTGTATACCACTGTAAATTTGCTGTCCCTTCAAAATAACTCAACACACAGCCATTAATGTCTAAACAACTGGCAACAAAAGTGAGTACACCCCTAAGTGAAAATATCCAAATTGGGCCCAAAGTGAATTTTGTGTGGCCACCATTATTTTCCAGCACTGCCTTAACCCTCTTGGGCATGGAGTTCACCAGAGCTTCACAGGTTTCCACTGGAGTCCTCTTCCACTCCTCCATGATGACATCATGGATCTGGTGGATGTTAGAGACCTTGTGCTCCTCTACCTTCCCTTTGAGGATGCCCCATAGATGCTCAAAAGGGTTTATTTCTGGAGACATGCTTGGCCAGTCTATAACATTTACCCTCAGCTTCTTTAGCAAAGCTGTGGTAGTCTTGGAGGTGTTTGGGGTTGTTATTATGTTGAAATACTGCCCTACGGCTCAGTCTTCGAAGGGAGGGGATCATGCTCTGCTTCAGTATGTCATAGTACATGTGGGCATTCATGGTTCCCTCAATAAACTGTAGCTCCCCAGTGCCAGCAGCACTCATGCAGCCCCAGACCATGAAACTCCCACCACCATGCTTGATTGTAGGCAAGACACACTTGTCTTTGTACTCCTCACCTGGTTATCGCCACACACGCTTGACACCATCTGAACCAAATAAATTTATCTTGGTCTCATCAGACCACAGGACATGGTTCCAGTAATCCATGTCCTTAGTCTGCTTGTCTTCAGCAAACTGTGGGCTTTCCTGTGCATCATTTTTAGAAGAGGCTTCCTTCTGGGATGACAGCCATGCAGACTAATTTGATGCAGTGTGCGGTGTATGGTCTGAGCACTGGCAGGCTGACCCCCCACCCCTTCAACCTCTGCAGCAATGCTGGCAGCACTTATATGTCTATTTCACAAAGACAATCTCTGGATATGACACTGAGCATGTGCACTCAACTTCTTTGGTCGACCATGGCGAGGCCTTTTCTGAGTGGAACCTGTCCTGTTTAAACCGCTGTAAAGCCTAGGCAATCTTTATGTAGAGCAATAATTCTTTTTTTCAAATCCTCAGAGTTCTTTGCCATGTTGAACTTCCAGTGACCAGTATGAGAGAGTGAGAGTGAAAACACCAAATTTAACACATCTGCTCCCCATTCACATCTGAGACCTTGTAACACTAACGAGTCACATGACACCGGGGAGGGAAAACGACTAATTGGGCCCAATTTGGAAATTTTCACTTAGGGGTATACTCACTTTTATTGCCAGAAGTTTAGACATTAATGGCTGTGCGTTGAGTTATTTTGAGGCGATAGCAAATTTACACTGCTATACAAACTGTACACTCACTACTTTACATTGTAGCAACATATTCATATACACTCTGCATTCAGTATAGCCTATATATACAGTGCCTTCGGTGGTGTACAGTTTCTAATACACTTCAGGTGGTGTACACAGTACATAATACAGTATGTACAGTTTCTAATACACTTCAGGTGGTGTACACAGTATATAATACAGTGTAGTGTGCTGTGAAAAGAAAAAGGCAGACGCTCACAGGCCACTAAAAGAGGGCAAGCAGCCTCTGTGTCTACAGTCAACAGTAGTGGTCATGGACATGGTGCATCCTCTGCAGGTGGCCGTGGGGCACGCTTGTCCTTTTTTTCTGCTGCTGGACTTGTTATTGAGCCACAACATGCAGAAGAGTTGGTGGAGTGGATAACAAAGTCGTCCTCCGCCTCCTCATCCTCCCAGGCTAATTGTAGTTTGCCTTCCAACGCAGCTGCCAAAGCGGCCTATTCCACCGGCTCCTTGTCCACAGGTACTCCTTCCGTAGCCCCACGATCATGCATGGAGGAGTCCCCAGAATTATTCGACCACAGTGTCGGTTACATGCTGCTGGAGGATGTGCAGCAATTTGAAGGCTCCAATGTTCCCAGGTGGAGGAAGGGAGTAATGTGAGCCTAAAGAGAGGGGGTGCCACAGAAGGACAAGAAACTGGCAGTCATGTCAAGCTGCAGCATACTGCCAAGTTTGCTCCAGTGACGAGGAGGGAGGGGACGATGAGGTCACTGACCGTACTTGGGTGCCTGAGAGAAGTGAGGAGGAAAGTAAGGAGGAGGCGGCACAACTCCAACAAGGCAGGTTGTCCTCCAGGGGTCAGCTTAAGGGCAGCCACCCTATTGCATCACACCGCAGAGCTCCACAGGTGCAGGGCGCTGCTGACTCCCTGCTGGCTTTTAAAAGTTCCTTGGTGTGGGCCTTTTTCGACACGTGTGCAGCAGATTGCACCATTGCTGTTTGCAACCTATGTCTGAAGCGATCAAGCATGGCCAGAACAGCAGCCGCTTGGGCACCACATGCTTGACCAGACATATGTCGACCTGCCATGCAGTCCATTAGCAGCAGCACCTCAAAGACCCACATCATAGAAAAAGGCAGACTTCTCTTTGCTCCTCATCTGGGATCTCAAATCCTACTATACCTCCAGTTCTCTCTAAAACCTGCCCTGAAAGGAATGAAGGTATAGCAATAGGTGTCACAAGTACTTGCAGCCAATCTGCTAGCAGTACACCACCAATTAATTTCAACAGGCAAATTTCCATACCCCAGATGCTGAACCATACAAATAAATTTGGTTCCAGCCATCCACGCGCTCAGCGTCTAAATGCTAGCTTGACCAAATTTCTAGCACTGCAACTGCTGCCTTTTCAGCTTGTAGACTCAGCCCCCTTTCGTGAATTTATGAAATGTGCTTTACCACAGTGGCAGGTTCCAAAATGCCATTTCTTTTAACGTGAGGCCATTGTGGCTCTCTGCTGCCATGTGGAAGGCAAAGTTTTGGCCCTGTTGGACAGGGCGGTCAGCAGTAAGGTTCATATTATCGCTGACTCATGGTCTAGCAGGCATGGGCAGGGACGTTACCTTTCCTTCACAGCGCACTGTGTAGCTCTGCTGGCAGCTGGGTTCAGTGTTGGAGCTTGTTCCACCACCATGCCTCCAAAAAGCTAGTGGTGATTCTGCCACAACATCTGTATGCTCCCCTCCCTCCTCTTCTTCTTCCTCTATGGCCTCTTCTGCAGAATTGTTCTCTGAACCAGCAGTGCTCCTGAAATTCTCAAGGGGCTACGCAAGCAGTCAGGCAAAAAGATGTCATGCGGTGCTTGATTTGGTCTGCCCAGGGGACAGGAGCCACACTGGGGCCAAGATTCTGTCAGCTCTGCAGGGGCAGGCTCAGAGATGGTTGACGCCATGCCAGCTTCAGCCAGGAATGGTTGTATGCAATAATGGCACCGACCTTCTGTCCGCCCTCCGACAGTGACACTTGACCCATGTTCCATATATGGCACACGCCCGGAATTTGGTGGTGCAGCAGTTCTTAGCCAGGTACCCAGGCTTACAAGATCTCCTGAGGCAGGCCAGAAAAGTCTGTGGTCATTACCACTGGTCATACAATGCCAGTGCTGGGCTGGCTGACATTCAGAGAGAATGCAACCCGCCCACCAACCGCCACATTTGTGACATGCCCACCAGGTGGAACTCAACGTTGGCAATGCTGCAGCAGCTACACACACAGCAGAGGGCCATCAATGAGTACCTGTGCAAGTATGGCACCAGGACAGGGTCAGGGGAGCGTGGCTTCTTTTCGCCACGCCAGTGACTACTGATCAAGGATGCATGCACTGTCCTGTCACCATTTGAGGAGGCCACAAGGATGGTGAGCAGTGACAATGCATGCATTAGTGACACTGTCCCTCTAGTCTTCCTGCTAGAGCACACGCTTCGTGGAATCATGGACAGTGCACTTGAGGCAGAACAGCGGGAGGAAGAGGAGGACGTCCTTTCCTCTCAAGGCCCCCTTTATCCAGATAGCATTCCTGTGGGTCCCTTCAAACACACAGGAAGAGGACAAGGAGGAGGATTGTGTCAGCATGGATGTAGAGTAGGGATGAGCCGAACACCCCCCTGTTCGGTTCACATCAGAACATGCGAACAGGCAAAAAAATTTGTTCGAACACGCGAACACCGTTAAAGTCTATGGGACACGAACATGAATAATCAAAAGTGCTAATTTTAAAGGCTTATATGCAAGTTATTGTCATAAAAAGTGTTTGATGACCTGGGTCCTGCCCCAGGGGACATGGATCAATGCAAAAAAAAGTTTAAAAAAAGGCAGTTTTTTCGGGAGCAGTGATTTTAATAATGCTTAAAGTGAAACATTAAAAGTATAATATCCCTTTAAATTTCGTACCTGGGGGTGTATATAGTATGCCTGTAAAGGGGCGCATGTTTCCCGTGTTTAGAACAGTCTGACAGCAAAATGACATTTCAAAGGAAAAAAAGTCATTTAAAACTACTCGCGGCTATTAATGCATTGCCGGTCTGACAATACACATAGAAGTTCATTGATAAAAACGGCATGGGAATTCCCCACAGGGGAACCCTGAACCAAATTTTTTTTAAAAAAATTACGTCGAGGGTCCCCCTAAATTCCATACCAGGCCCTTCAGGTCTGGTATGGATATTAAGGGGAACCCCGCGCCAAAATTAAATAAAAAAACGGCGTGGGGTCTCTCCAAAAATCCATACCAGACCCTTATCCGAGCACGCAACCCATGTTGATGAGGACAAGGGCCTCATCCTCACAACCCTGGCTGGCGGTTGTGGGGGTCTGCAAGCGTGGGGGCTTATGGGAATCTGGAAGCCCCCTTTAACAAGGGGACCCCCAGATCCCGGCCCTCCCCCCTGTGTGAAATGGTAAGGGGTACCCCTACCATTTCACCAAAATCTGTCAAAAATGTTAAAAATGACAAGGGACAGTTTTTGACAATTCCTTTATTTAAATGCTTCTTCTTTCTTCTTTCTTCTATCTTCTATTTTCCTTCTTCTTCTGGTTCTTCTGGTACTTCTGGTTCTTCCTCCGGTGTTCTCGTCCAGCATCTCCTCCGTGGCATCTTCTTCCCTTCTCCTCCTCGGGCCGCTCCGCATCCATGGCATGGAGGGAGGCTCCTGCTCTTGTCTTCATCTTCTTTTCGGGCCGCCCGGATCCCCTGATGAAGTCAAGTGTGGTGTGACGTCACGCGTAGGGACGGGACAGGCTGTACATGCTGTTAGAGGCTTACGAGTTCCCCGCTCGTTGGATCAAGTCCTTTTACCATTGTTTTCTATGTGAGTACCTTATTTTCTCAATAAAAGCTGTTATTTAAACCAAAACAATATCACACTATTGGGATCCTTCCTGCTTTGTTGTTCTCTATACTCCCCTGTAATACACCTGAGGGAACCATACTACGGGACTAGGACTGTGAGGAAAGCGCTAGAGTCCATAGGAGGATATGCTCAAAGTTTTTTGGTCATATGCATTTGCCCTATTACCCTAAGGTAAGGAGCCACTACCCACTTGTGTGTTTGAACACGAAGATGCACAATATGTGATTGATTTTGAGCACCACACTGCAACGAATGCATGTTAGGACGCTGTTGTCACATTTTAAAAAAAGAAGGATTTTATGCTGGAGCACTTTGAATTTTTTGGACATTTATGCTGAATTTGTTTGGATGCACTGCTGCACATTGTCACTTTATGTGTTGCATGTTTCTTGGACATTTATGCTGAATTTGTTTGGATGCACTGTTGCACATTGTCACTTTATGTGTTGCATGTTTTTTTACACAGTGTAAACCACCGGTTTTATTGCAATATGCACTTTATTAAGAGTCGACACTTTCACAATACTACCATGTAGTCAAATTTATATGGTGATATTTACTTATTTATTATGTGGTTACTGATGATTATGTTTTTACGCTTATAATTTGTTGCCTTAGTAGTATTTAGTTCTATATGGCTAATGTCACTTATCACTTAAGTTGGATTTAGACTTTGTTGATGCACAGTATAACAAAAGTCACAAAATATATATACTTATTTTTGGTTAGTGCACTTAGAATTAGCGCAGCACCACCTACTCATACTATTATTCATCCCCAAGGTCAGGTTTGTACCCGATTCGGTGCAGGCAGCTTTTCCCATTTTTAGTTGTTTACATACTTGATAGCACGGGAATAATTATATATCTCTAAGGTGGTGGTGAAAAGAAATGGCGTTTTGGAACCTGCCACTGAGGTACAGCACATTCCACAAATTCACGAAAGGGGGCAGAGTCTACCAGCTGAAAAGGCAGCAGTTGCAGTGCTAGCAATTTGGCTAAGCTAGCATTTAGACGCTGAACATGTGGATGACTGGGACCACATTTATTTTTATGGTTCAGCAACTGGAGTAGGGAAATTTGCCTGCTAAAATCAATTGGTGGTGTACTGCTAGCAGATTGGCTGCAAGTACTTGGGACACCTATTGCTATACCTTGATTCCTCTTAGCGCAGGTTTTTGAGAGGACTGGAGGTATAGTAGGGTCCCAGATGAGGAGCAAGGAAAAGTCCGCCTTTTTCTATGATGTGGGTCTTTCAAGTGCTGTTGCCAACAGACTGCATGGCATATCGTCATATGTCTGGTCAAGCATGTGGTGCCCAAGCGGCTAGTGTTCTGGTCACACTTGATACGCTTCAGACATAGGTTGCAAACAGCAACGGTGCGATCTTCTGCACACGTGTCGAAAAAGGCCCACACCAAGGAGCTTTTAAAAGTCAGCGGGGAGTCAGCAGTGCCCTGCACCTGCGGAGCTCTGCGGTGTGATGCAATAGGGTGGCTGCCCTTAAGCTGACCCCTAGAGGACATCCTGCCTTGTTGGAGTTGTGCCTCCTTCTCTCTTCTCTCAGGCACCCAAGTACAATCAGTGACCTCATCATCCCCTCCCTCCTCGTCACTGGAGCAAACTTGGCAGTATGCTGCAGCTGGGGTAACATGACTGCCAGTTTCTTGTCCTTCTGTGGCACCCCCTCTCTCTAGGCTCACGTTACTCCCTTCCTCAACCTGTGAACCAACATCGGAGCCTTCAAATCGCTGCACATCCTCCAGCAGCATATAACCTACACTGTGGTCAAATAATTCTGGGAACTCCTCCATGCATGATGGTGGGGCTAGGGAAGGAGTGACTGTGGACAAGGAGCCAGTGGAATAGGCCGCTTTGGCAGCTGCATTGGTAGGCAAACTACTCTGAGCCTTGGTGACGGAGGATGAGGAGGATTAGGACTGCTTCATTATCCACTCCACCAACTCTTCTGCATGTTGTGGCTCAATAACATGGCTAGCAACAGAAAAAACGGACAAGTGTGCCCTGCGGCCACCTGCTGAGGATGGACCATGTCCATGACCACCACTGTTGACTGTAGACACAGAGGCTGCTTGCCGTCTTTTAAGTGGCCTGTGAGCATCTGCCTCTCCTTGGTGGCCTTACGGACATGATGTATTTTTTGTTTTGCAACACCACACTACACTGTATTATATACTGTTCCTTGTGAGCTTTGGTGCGCTGCTTGACGGCGGAGACATCATATACCACAGCCCACTCACACATTCTTTGAGAGTTCCAGTATAGGGCTTTCATCCCTTACTAACCTGAAGACTGGTTAAAAAATTAGCTGAACCCCATTCCTTTGGTTCCTATTCGCACCATTGTGCAACACAGCAGCTTCTGAGACCCGTGGCCCCGCCTCTCTTAAATGAGGGTTGTGCATTATCATCAAAAGGACATTGAAATTGTGAGTATTGCTTCTCTTAATGTTCTGATTTGCTCTGCTTTGCTTACACTAATTCACTGTGTCATATACATATATATGTGTATAAGCAATAAAATCATAGACAACAAAAACAACCGATGCCCAAAGTCTCTAATCTCTTTTTGCAGCAGCGCTATGTGTCAAGCCGATCCGGACACATGTAAAAAAACATGACTATTGGATAACAGATGTCTATTACCTATGCTCAAAACCCTTATACTTCTACTCCAAATAAATAAGACCACACAAGTTCTTGGAGTATAAAAAAAAGGCCGTAGCAGCCTACTTTATTTTAAACATATCTGTTTCCTATAAAAATATAAAATTCTGTCATCAGAAAAAACAATAACCAAAAACATCTGTTATACAACCTGTTAGTTCCAAAGAGCGTTGGTCTGAGCAACCGGTTAGCAAAAAACAAACTGATGGCCATAACAACTATAGCACTGCAGCCCTAATCCAAAAACTCCAATAGGCCTCAAGCCGACAAGCTGGCTCAGAGACTGCTGTGACCGCAGTGCCCCATTATCACTTCCCGGCTAACCTCCGTTAACCAGGAACCAAAAAACCTCCGGACCCATATCAACGTTGGATCCCCACTCTTACTTTTTCGCCATCTTCCTTCCCTTGCCCAGACCAACGCCCGCCGCTGCCACGACATCTTCTCTTCTTTCACCTGTTAACAGAAGAAAAACCACAATACCCTTCCACAATACATTTTACTAGGTATTAGGGAGGGTGGGCGGGAACTTTCCTAATCTTTCTGTTGTCCCTCCCAGAGCGGGAACCCCTTTTAAACAGCCCCTCCCCTGATCCTCCCTCCCCCTCGGCTCCACATTAACAACTTAACTTTAACCCTTTCACTGCTACCACTGTCATGTGCGCCCTTTGCATACATCATTGCATGCTGTTGCTCCAGGCTTTTCTTGACTATTGGATAACAGATGTCTATTACCTATGCTCAAAACCCTTATGCCGCGTACACACGAGCGGACTTTAAGGCGGACTTTGCCCGGCGGACTTTTCTACGTACTTTCCGACGGACTTTCTGAATGAACGGACTTGCCTACACACAATCCACCAAAGTCCGTCGAATTCGTACGTGATGACGTACGACCGGACTAAAACAAGGAAGTTCATAGCCAGTAGCCAATAGCTGCCCTAGCGTGGCTTTTTGTCCGTCGAACTAGCATACAGACGGCGGACTTTTCGACCAGACTCGATTTCAACGGATAAATTTTAAACAAGTTTCAAATCTAAGTCCGTCCAACTTTTGAGAAAACAAAGTCCGCTGGAGCCCACACACATCAAATTGTCCGACGAAATCCAGTCCGCCGGGCAAAGTCCGCCGTAAAGTCCGCTCGTGTGTACGCGACATTATACTTCTACTCCAAATAAATAAGACCACACAAGTTCTTGGAGTATAAAAAAAAAAGGCCGTAGCAGCCTACTTTATTTTAAACATATCTGTTTCCTATAAAAATATAAAATTCTGTCATCAGAAAAAACAATAACCAAAAACATCTGTTATACAACCTGTTAGTTCCAAAGAGCGTTGGTCTGAGCAACCGGTTAGCAAAAAACAAACTGATGGCCATAACAACTATAGCACTGCAGCCCTAATCCAAAAACTCCAATAGGCCTCAAGCCGACAAGCTGGCTCAGAGACTGCCGTGACCGCAGTGCCCATTATCACTTCCCGGCTAACCTCCGTTAATCGGGAACCAAAAAACCTCCGGACCCATATCAACGTTGGATCCCCACTCTTACTTTTTCGCCATCTTCCTTCCCTTGCCCAGACCAACGCCCGCCGCTGCCATGACATCTTCTCTTCTTTCACCTGTTAACAGAAGAAAAACCACAATACCCTTCCACAATACATTTTACTAGGTATTAGGGAGGGTGGGCGGGAACTTTCCTAATCTTTCTGTTGTCCCTCCCCGAGCGGGAACCCCTTTTAAACAGCCCCTCCCCTGATCCTCCCTCCCCCTCGGCTCCACATTAACAACTTAACTTTAACCCTTTCACTGCTACCACTGTCATGTGCGCTCTTTGCATACATCATTGCATGCTGTTGCTCCAGGCTTTTCTTAACTATTGGATAACAGATGTCTATTACCTATGCTCAAAACCCTTATACTTCTATTCCAAATAAATAAGACCACACAAGTTCTTGAGTATAAAAAAAAGGCCGAAGCAGCCTACTTTATTTTAAACATATCTGTTTCCTATAAAAATATAAAATTCTGTCATCAGAAAAAACAATAACCAAAAACATCTGTTATACAACCTGTTAGTTCCAAAGAGCGTTGGTCTGAGCAACCGGTTAGCAAAAAACAAACTGATGGCCATAACAACTATAGCACTGCAGCCCTAATCCAAAAACTCCAATAGGCCTCAAGCCGACAAGCTGGCTCAGAGACTGCCGTGACCGCAGTGCCCCATTATCACTTCCCGGCTAACCTCCGTTAACCGGGAACCAAAAAACCTCCGGACCCATATCAACGTTGGATCCCCACTCTTACTTTTTCGCCATCTTCCTTCCCTTGCCCAGACCAACGCCCGCCACAGCATCCCAATAGTAACCCCTTACTCTTGGGTGCCCCTCCACACCCGAATAGCTCGTTGTATGCCATCTTGCAAGCCTAAAGCCCACAAATCTGCACCCACATCATTGAGATGTACCCCATCACGTCTCAAATACCTCCATGTCTCGAATTCCAATTCACTATGCCGAATTGCCAACCCCCCATTACTGACCACAAATTTACTAACTTCCCTGTTGATCTTCCTCCTTGCTCTGTTCACACCCTCCACTGACCTGGCCATTTTCCAAGACATCCTGGCAACCATATCCGACCAGATAATGATCATCTGCGGAAATTCCTTCATCAATCGCCAAATGTCAAATTTTATATCTCGCGTGATGTCTATCATCGAGCGAATGCCCAAATCGTTTCCGCCAACATGTATCACCAGGACATCCGGAGGTCCCTCTCTATTGGCATAACGCTGTACCTCCTGAACCAACCTACCCCACAACATCCCTGGTATACCAAACCACTTTATATACACTTCCCGTCTATCAAAACTTAGCTGCCTACCCTGAGGACGAGCGTCTCCCCTCCAAGCCCCCCAACATACATAAGAATGGCCCATAATCCAGACCATTCTTGTCGCTGCACCTGAAATTAGAAGAAAAACAAACACTATCCTCAACATTGAACTATGCCAACTATAATCCTGGCCATAACAGATAACTCTAATACATGCCTAATATCAACCAAAAGAACCAACCCCGTCACCTACAATTTTATTGCCAGTTGCGGCCGCACATAAGATTGGAATCTGTTAGATTCCCACCGCCCAATCCTTTTTATTACCTCCACATCCATCCCCAACCTGGCCGCTTCCGTCGCAGCTCCAATCCTAAATGAGTGGGATGAAAAATCCTTCTCCTCCAACCCCAGCCCCTGCAAACATTTTTTAAACACAGCTACAAACTGAAAACGTGACAACATATTACCATTTAAATGAACTAAAAGGGGGCCCTGAAAATCCGGCCTAACCTTCAAGAATTCCCTGACCGTGCCCACCGGACACTGGGGGGAACCGTGAATGGGATAAACTCGCACCATCCTGCCTCTTCCCCCTTGATCCGTCTTAGACTTCCTCAAAAATATCGCTACCCCTTCCTCTTCTAATTGTACCTCCTGTAACCCAATTCCCCCTTGCACTTTTTTGGAAGGACTAACTAGTTCCCCTATCCGAAATGCACCAAAAAATGCTAACACAAAAGCTACCTTAAACAAAGTAACTTCGTATTCAGATGAACAAACCACCCTCAGCTGCTCCATAATCCCCCTCAATATCTCAAAAGTTACCGGTCTCCTCGAATCACGCTTGACCACTGCCCTCCTATAGCCCTTTAACGCTTGTCTCACCCAAAAATCCTTAGTGACGTCGGGCTGCCCTTGTAGCTTGAAAAGGAAAGCCAAACCGGCCAACTGTGTATTCATCACTGACACTGACACGCCCTCGTCCAATTTTCTTGCCACATAGTACAGCAATAAAGAACATATTCCTTGCCCTATAGGCTTCTCCCCCAAAGCTTGTCCGAACGACATCCACTCCTGCCATACCTTGGTGTATGCTGCCCATGTATTCCCACTTACCGACCGCTTAATCCATCCCCCGACGATGCCAGCGCAATCTCCCACAGCCAGTCTGGACAAGGTATCCCCTGTTGCTCCGCTTCCGGCGCCAACTCTCGGAACCTGTCCCACTGGAAGCGAGACAGTGCATCAGCAATGACGTTTTCCACCCTCGGTAAGTGAACAGCATGAATGAAAACATTCAGTTGTAGACATCTTAAGACTAAGTGCTGCAGCAGCCTGATCACTGGCGGAGATGACGCCGTGACCCTGTTTATCACTTGCACCACCCCCAGATTGTCCCCATGAAAGCGCACCTTCAGATCCCTGAACGATGCACCCCATAGTTCCACTGCCAGAACTACTGGAAACAGTTCCAGCAAAACCAAGTTCTTCGTGAAGCCCTCTTTTACCCAAGATTGTGGCCATGGACCTGCGCTCCATTTTCCTTGGAAAAACGCACCGAAACCTGTTTATCCTGCGGCATTGGTAAACAATTCCAAGTCAAAATTGCTGACTGGTCCCGACATCCACATTGCCCTGCCATTAAAGGATTCCAGAAAGGTATGCCATACCCTCAGGTCCTCCCTATGCATTTTCCCTAAAGGCACGAAATGTTTTGGTGACTTTATCCCACTCGTGCTGGCCGCCAGCCGGCGACTAAACACTCTCCCCATCGGAAGTATGCGACAAGCAAAATTCAGCTTGCCCAACACCGATTGCAACCTACGCAGTTGTACCTTTTTTAGTCCTATCAACCCTGCCACCTCTTTTTTCAAATCCTCCAATTTCTCAGCAGGTAATCTACATTCCATCGCCTCCGAATCTAGCACAATGCCCAAAAACGTGATGACCGCGCAGGGTCCCTCCGTCTTTTCATCCGCAAATGGAATGCCAAATCTTCCTGCTATATGCTGCAATGAAGCCGGCAACACCGCGCAGACTCTAGAAGAGGCCGGGCCTATGCATAAGAAATCATCCAAGTAGTGAATTATCGAATTCACCCCAGATACATCCCTTACCACCCATTCCATGAAGGAGCTGAATTGTTTGAATATCGCACACGACACTGAACAACCCATTGGTAGGCATTGATCGACATAAAATCCACCATTCCAATGGCACCCGAGCAACCGGAAACTATTCGGGTGCACTGGCAACAGTCGAAAAGCTGATTCTATATCAGCCTTAGCCATCAAGGCACCTTTTCCATAGTGTCTCACGCACCTCATCGCAGCATCAAATGACGTATAAGTCACCGAGCATGCTTCTTGTTCTATGGCATCATTCACGGATCCCCCTTTTGGGAAGGATAAGTGGTGAATAAGCCTGAATTTGTTGGGCTCCTTTTTGGGCACCACGCCCAGCGGTGACACCACCAAATTGGCTATAGGTGCTACGGGGAAAGGGCCACACATTCTACCCAATGCCACTTCCTTCTGTAGTTTCTCCGAAACCACTTCAGGATGCTGCAGGGCTGACTTTAAATTTTTGGGCACTGGGGTAGTCGCCGATAAATTACATGGAATCCGAAAACCCATCACAAAGCCCTCTTCTAATAGTAATGCCGCTTCCCTGTCCGGGTACTTACCGAGAAACGGCCGCATCCTTTCCCCTATCACCGGAGTCCTCCCTTTTGTTCCCAGCCTCTCCTTGTCGACCTTTTCCTTGCTTGAAACATCTGGATGATGGATGCGTTCCCCCACAGCCCGAGCACTCATGCTTATACTTACATATTCCTCCGAACTTACAGGACCCTGAGTTATACTGCCAACAAACCCCTTTTTTGTTTCCAGCCGAATGTCCCTGGGCTGACGGTCCACCGGCTCCCCCCTGAAAAAACTGGTTCGGCACCCGCGCCGTCGTCATCAAACGCATCCACAAGCTGATGTCTTTATGGTCCCAACGTAGCTCCGGGCGAACCGCTCTCCGCTGCCTAAACTGTTCGTCGTATCGCAACCATGCCGTACCTCCATATACTCTATACGCTTCCCCTATCGCGTCCTGATAGCAGAAAAGCGCCGAACAGTGTTCCGGTTGCTTCTCCCCTATCACACTCGCCATGATCGCAAATGCTTGTAACCAATTTGTAAATGTCCTGGGTATCAGCCTATACCTCCTCTTTTCCTCATCTTCTTTTTTGGAATCGTCCGGCTTGACTCTATCAAGATTGAACTTCTCCAAGGGCAGTAACGAAAATATTTCTACATACTCACCCTTCCATAATTTCTCCCGCACTTCTTGTTTCAAGTGAGCTCCTAACGGCCCTTCGTAGCACACATACACTTCACAGCAAGCAGCGTCCGCCAGCCTAATGATGTCCTTCCTCGCCGCAGCCTCCCCTGACGGCGCTGCTTTTTCCTTCCCCTGCGCAACTCCACTCCCCGTGGCTTCCTGAGCAGGCAACGCGACCACAGCTGAAACCTCTGTTGTCGGGGCCCCCCCAGCACTTCCCAAATCTTTCCCTGACTGCTGTATCCAAGCGGCTCTCGGGCCCTCCACCGGCCTCTCTGCAGCCTCCAACCTCTGCACCAGTTCCTTAATTCCCGTTAAAAACCCCAGGAAACCCGGAGCCCCTACCCCTGTACCAGTTCCCACCATGCTTTTTTCTAACCCCCCAGCCCCAGTTGCTACACTTGCTGCATTATGTAAGCTAGTCATTGCAATAACATGTGCTGGCTCACCTGGCTGCATAGGTGTCGCCCCATCAGCCGACCGTCTGCTCTCTTCTGGCCCCATCCTCCTGGGCAGGGGGGCTGCATCCTCCTCTGATCCGGACTCCTCATCTCTTCCGCTCCGACCCGACTCTTCCCCTGCATCCGATGTAGGCCCGCCCGGGATGTGGACCGCGGCTGCCGCATTGTTCGCCATCCTTCCCCTCCTCCGAGCAGCAAAACCTCCCGTGGACTTCCGGACAGCCTTTCCAGGACCGGTGTGGGCTACCGCAGTCCTGCCGGCCTCCGCTCCTGTAGGTGTTATGCCAGCCCTACTTCTCTCTCGATTCTGCCTGTCCCCTGCCGAGGAACTAGAAGGCCCAGGGATCCCTACAGGCAGTGCAGTGTCAACGATGGCGGAGCTCCCCGCCGTCATCCTGGGGGCGGGGCTTGCGCTCTCCGCGTGTCTCCTGCAATTAGGCCTCACTCTTGCCGGTTCCCTTGCCTGCCTCCGCTCCTGTCCCACCGGGGCCGCACGCCCGCTGACCCGCTCTCCTCTCGCCGCTCGTTTGGCCGGTGGGCCCCCCGGGAGTCTTGAAGACAGACTACCCGAGTGCCGCTGTGCTGACGTCACGCGGTCCGGAGAGAACCGCTCAGGCGGACGAGAGCGGCGCGCTCTGGTGCCGCTTCTCTCTCCCCCACTTGCCTGCATTGTGGAGCCTTGTAGCGCGGCTGCGATCGTCTCCTGCAGCCACTCAGCACCCCGCACTGCCACTTCCTCCCGCAACTGGGCCATAAGCCCCTCTACTTCAGCCATGTTCCTACACTAACCTTCCTGAGAAATTTCCTAATCTTTCTGTTGTCCCTCCCAGAGCGGGAACCCCTTTTAAACAGCCCCTCCCCTGATCCTCCCTCCCCCTCGGCTCCACATTAACAACTTAACTTTAACCCTTTCACTGCTACCACTGTCATGTGCGCCCTTTGCATACATCATTGCATGCTGTTGCTCCAGGCTTTTCTTTATTGATCAAGGAGATCCAGGAAAGTTCAAATAGCTGTGTTCTATAGAAGTGAAGAGCTTCTTTCACCAAGGGTAATCACCACGTGTAGGGAAGATCCCCCCAATGAGATTGCACTCACCAGAAGTTCAGCATACATAAACCTTAATGATGTTAATTATTAGTAGCTTTCCTTCTCCTTTATCCAGCCACCAGATGTCAGTCACATTCTCGGTTGAAACCGCATAACATATGGGAGGAATAAGATAACCATATAGCGTAATATTGCTAAAACAATTTTATTGAATCATCCAAAATATTCCCCCCTTGTAAACTGCGTACCAGATATATAATTAAAACAAGCATTTGTAAAATAGTGCACTGTGCCTGCTATCCCGTCTCCCGGGAGGTCCTCCAGAGCGTTTACTGGATACGATTACCAGCTCACTTCCTAGCTCCTCTCCGATGCGTGGAACGCACAGGTTACTTCCGGTGGATTACGTCCGACGCGTTTCATCACTTCCGGACTTCGTCTGAGGGCGTAATCCACCTTCTGGATGCCCAGTATTTATGTAAATGGTAGGTGCGGCAGTCAATCATGTGAGTCCTGCTAACAGGACCCCGCCCCGCATAAAGCAACGTTCAGGGAGCTGTCAGCACCCTACCATTTACATAAATACTGGCCATCCAGAAGGTGGATTACACCCTCAGACAACGTCCGGAAGTGACGAAACGCGTCAGGGACGTAATCCCCCGGAAGTGACGTGTGCGTTCCACACACCGGAGAGGAACTAGGAAGTGAGCTGGTAATTGTATCCAGTAAACGCTCTGGAGGACCTCCCGGGAGACGGGATAGCAGGCACAGTGCACTTTTTTACAAATGCTTGTTTTAATTATATATCTGGTACGCAGTTTACAAGGGGGGAATATTTTGGATGATTCAATAAAATTGTTTTAGCAATATTACGCTATATGGTTATCTTATTCCTCCCATATGTTATGCGATTTCAACCGAGAATGTGACTGACATCTGGTGGCTGGATAAAGGAGAAGGAAAGCTACTAATAATTAACATCATTAAGGCTTATGTATGCTGAACTTCTGGTGAGTGCAATCTCATTGGGGGGATCTTCCCTACACGTGGTGATTACCCTTGGTGAAAGAAGCTCTTCACTCCTATAGAACACAGCTATTCGAACTTTCCTGGATCTCCTTGATCAATAATGTTTTTTTACATGTGTCCGGATCGGCTTGACACATAGCGCTGCTGCAATAAGAGATTAGAGACTTTGGGCATCGGTTGTTTTTGTTGTCTATGATTTTATTGCTTATACACACATGTTAATTTCATTTTTAGCAGCTGCTTAGTACTACATCACATCTCTCAGTGAGTCCTGGCACAGAGCAGTGTGAGATAGAGGCGGCTACATTTCCACTTTTTTTGGTTATATACATATATATGTTTTACTCTATGCTCTACTATACTTAAAAAATCTTTTTCTTTATTAGACATAGAACAGTTTGCTTCTGTTTAACCCCTGAGGAAGGAAATGAATACATATGCCCCTATTCCCCCCGTTTTTCCGAAACATGTTGGGATCTTTTGTGATCACACCGTCCATGTGACCCCATGCTTGGAGTCTTTGTGTGTTCCAAAAACTAGCAACTGTATATGTAATATATGTCTTATTTACTGTTTTTAGGAGTGTTTAAATGTATATTGTAATTTTGGTTACTTTGTAATAAAATTTGTTTTATATACTCTGGTACTTTCTTAGCTATCCCTTACTTTTCACTCCTACCCGCACAATCCCTAGAGGGCATCTCTATTCCAAAATTGTATAATATACTGTGTACACCGCCTGAAGTGTATTAGAAACTTTACACCACTGAATGCACTGTATGCATTGTGCATTGTAATGCACAGGCTACACTGAATGCAGAGTATATATATATATATATATATATATACCAAAGCTTAATTGAACAAGCTGGGGTTAGAAGCTCATTGGTTTCTATGCAGAAGTGAGCCTGATTTTGCACTTTCCAGCTTTAGTAAATAAACCCCATTGTGTACTTAAAAGTGGGGTATGCCTGTATTACACACTGCCACTAACTGAATAACATCACAAAAATGAAACTCAAAAAACTGCGCCCTCCTTGAGTCCCCACCACTGCGCTCAAAGCCCAGAAGAGGGGATATTTAAGCCCCTGTGAAAAAATAGTGTAATTGGTGAATGCATGTGACTTAGTGAATTTTTTTCCCAAAGCAGCCACCTAAAAAATAAAAAATAAAAACCTCTATTGATATGCAGCAGCCCAAAAAAAAGGTCCCTGTAAATCAATATGGGTGGCGCTAATGTTAGTGATGACACCCCTGGTGTTCCAAATGTTATTTGTGCTGTAAAGCTCTAACGATATTGAGTGATAATAAAACCAATATACCATACACAGAGCAATCTATGCCAGAGATGATAAAAAATTTTTGTGATATGTGCAAAGCAATCTATACCAAAGAACTGATATTATACTATATGATATACACAAATCAATCTGTATCACCAATAATATCAAAAGGTGAAAGCATATAAAAAGGTGAAAGCATATAAAAAGACTATAGATATTTCATCCATGAAGAGTCCATAGAAGGAGAACCGTGAGAAAGTGTGCAATTTTCTGAAAAATGTCCACCAATTCACTCAGTGTCAGTGATTCCTCTCCCTTTGAAGTCAACACTCACCGACTCAAATTGCCTCACACTCTCGTGTTTTGGCAATCAAGCATAATCATCTAGATGGTCAGATGAAGGTGGCAGCTCCAAGTTCAATCACTTCCAGTGTAATCTCATTCCATATAAAAATAAAAATGTGAAAATAGTGTGATACCGCAAAATGTAAAATTTATTCAACTTAGTGTAAAACTTCAATCATTACACTCACATAAAACCTCTTGTAGAAAAGCCAAAACCACACTGCACTTCAAACATCAGAACCTCCTCTGTGAAACGCCCAGCACCGCTGTAAATGAAGGTCACGGCGGACCCAAGGTAAGCGATAACAGGTTCTCACCCACGCTAGCTGCGACTCCTCGGATCAATTCTAAATCTCCCGCCGGTGCACGGAGATGAAAGGCAGCGTTCCGTCTGTCACTCTCTGCTAGTGTCTGCTAATGTCTGATGCCGTTCAGCCACGCCCCGACATGTTTCGTCATACCTGACTTAATCATGGGATTGGCTGTACGGTACGGCACCTCCTCCTCTTATACCCCTCGCTTCTAATTAAGTTGAAGATTGCGATCTACTTCCGCATTCAACAGGTGTCACTGCGGCCCTCAATCCAGCTATGCTGGGCCGATCACAGCCACCAGGAGGCGCTTGCATCTGAAATTTTTTTTTGATGTTTTTGGAGTCCCTGGTCTAAAAGGGTTCTGTTGTGCTTACATTATTTACATGGAAGTTGTTGAGCTACATTTTAGATAATCCTTGCACTGATATGGTCGAGGTGGTGAGGATGGGAAGATTTATGCACAACAGGGGGGTGGTAACTGTGCGGATTAATTTCCGTGCTGAATTAATACAAGGTTTAATAGGATGCACTTTCAACCCTCACCACTAGAGGGCCTCCATATAGCAGCAGTTTGGATCTGTAATAATACTTGATAGACGCATATGTAATGATCATGTGGGATGCACATTCATTTAAGGCTATTTTTTAGGGGTATTGTGGAGGGAACTTGGGAATGATTTGACCCAATTTTTGCAGGTTGTGTGTTATTTCAGAATATAAAAATATAACAGTATCAAATGCAATATTTTTCTGTACACGTTCACAAGTATTTATGTCCTTCACAGATCAATTAGTGTATATGGGAGATATGTATTGCTGTTTGCACAAGTCACTTTATAATATAGGATTATCTTATGTATCCCATGTTTTTATTCATTGATTTAAATGTACTCCAGGCTTATTAGGTACTCGGTCATACTTCAGGATGTTTCAGATGCAAGCGCCTCCTGGTGGCTGTGATCGGCCCAGCATAGCTGGATTGAGGGCCGCAGTGACACCTGTTGAATACGGAAGTAGATCGCAATCTTCAACTTAATTAGAAGCGAGGGGTATAAGAGGAGGAGGTGCCGTACCGTACAGCCAATCCCATGATTAAGTCAGGTATGACGAAACATGTCGGGGCGTGGCTGTACGGCATCAGACATTAGCAGACACTAGCAGAGAGTGACAGACGGAACGCTGCCTTTCATCTCCGTGCACCGGCGGGAGATTTAGAATTGATCCGAGGAGTCGCAGCTAGCGTGGGTGAGAACCTGTTATCGCTTACCTTGGGTCCGCCGTGACCTTCATTTACAGCGGTGCTGGGCGTTTCACAGAGGAGGTTCTGATGTTTGAAGTGCAGTGTGGTTTTGGCTTTTCTACAAGAGGTTTTATGTGAGTGTAATGATTGAAGTTTTACACTAAGTTGAATAAATTTTACATTTTGCGGTATCACACTATTTGCACATTTTTATTTTTATATGGAATGAGATTACACTGGAAGTGATTGAACTTGGAGCTGCCACCTTTATCTGACCATCTAGATGATTATGCTTGATTGCCAAAACACGAGAGTGTGAGGCAATTTGAGTCGGTGAGTGTTGACTTCAAAGGGAGAGGAATCACTGACACTGAGTGAATTGGTGGACATTTTTCAGAAAATTGCACACTTTCTCACGGTTCTCCTTCTATGGACTCTTCATGGATGAAATATCTATAGTCTTTTTATATGCTTTCACCTTTTGATATTATTGGTGATACAGATTGATTTGTGTATATCATATAGTATATTATCAGTTCTTTGGTATAGATTGCTTTGCACATATCACGCAATATTTTTATCATCTCTGGCATAGATTGCTCTGTGTATGGTATATTGGTTTTATTATCACTCAATATCGTTAGAGCTTTACAGCACAAATAACATTTGGAACACCAAGGGTGTCATCACTAACATTAGCGCCACCCATATTGATTTACAGGGACCTTTTTTTTGGGCTTTAACTGAATAACATGCCTGCTTAATCTAACCCAAGCTATCTCTGTCCACACCAACAACACTACACACGGCCGCTATGTAAGCAGCCATATATATTGTGGGGCATGGACTTAGTTCCCCTGAGCCATGATTGGCCAAAGGCACCCTGCCTTTGGCCAATTATGGCTCTCTCAGCAGAACGCGCTGTGATTGGCCAAAGCATGCAGGTCAGGTGCATGCTTTGGCCATCATCATACAGCAATGCACTGCGATCTCCCAGTGCATTATGGGGTGTTCCGCAGAGCTCAAATTTCCTGCAAAAGCCCCATATGTTTGGTTTGTTTTAGAACAAATGAACACCCGATGTTCGAGTCGAACCGCTGGCTCATCCCTACATATAAACCTTTAAAATTATCACTTTTGATTTTTCACGTTCGTGTCCCATAGATTTTTTTCTTTTCTTAAACAATACGATTTTATTGAGCATAGAAAGAAATTGTACATACATGGTCCAGAGCAAAACAAGTACACAAGATCTGTAAATTTCAGCATATATAAATTCAGTACATTATACAAAACATTCTGCAGAATGACACCCCACCCGCCCATGCATTCAAATAACACCTTATCCATCAACATAAAGTACAGCCGTACAATCAATCATCCAGGTCTTCAAATAGGCAGGGTAAAAGTGTTTACAAGCTAGAATAGTCGGTCATACGCCAGATCTACTGGGGCTAGGCCCGGGACATCCCCAATGGGGCCCATAATTTATCAAATTTGTCGCTTTTACCCCTGTGTTGATAAATGAGCTTCTCCAATCGACTAGTGTCACCCATTTGGGTAATCCATTCCTGCAACGTGGGGGGCTCAGTGGATTTCCAGTGTCTCAGAATCATTTTTCTGGCCTGGAAGAGAGCTCTTGCTACAGCCTGTCTAGGGATATCTTCAATCAGGAGTATGTCTAGAATACCCAGCAGGCAGTGCTTGGGGTCAGCCTGGAATAATCTGGAAGACCCTATTAAGCGTGTCGAAGACCTGTTTCCAATATAAATGGAGCTTTGGGCATCTCCATAAGAGGTGTATCAAATCCTTGTAATCTCTACTGCATCTGGTACAGGTGGTGTCAGAGCTCACCTCCATGCTGGCCATCCTGGCCGGTGTGTAGTGAACCCTCATGAGGATATATAGTTGCAACAGGTGCTGAGCCACGTTCAGAGAGAACTGGGGAACAGCCTGTAGGGCTTCCTCCCACTGCTCCTCTTCAAAGACCCCAACATCCCCTTCCCACTGCGACACCGCCTTATGAGACAAGTCCCCATGGAAAAGGTTGAGGAGCGTGGCATAGCTACAGGAGATAAATCCTTTATAGGTGGTGACCTCAAACAAGTAGTTGAAGACAGGGGTAGAATCCAAGGACCATTGATCCCCTCCTCCCTGCGCCCTGACCGCATGCTGAAGCTGCATGTAGTAGAAGTGCATTGTGTAGGGGAGTCGAAAGGCCTCTCTTTTTTTTTTTTTTTTTTATTCTTTGCCACGTCAGCCAAGTACTATTCATGGGAGGATGTTGTTTCAACTTTTCAGTCAAGCTTGTCCCTCAATACTTTCACATCATTGTGGCATTTTCTGTTTGCGAATATGCTTTACATTCCATACGTGCTATACAAAATGTTACCCTCTACCATTTCTGGTTCTTTAATAACATACTACTATATCCCCCCCTCCCTACCTACCTCCCCGAACTCCCCCCAATTTGAGAGAGACCCAACGCAACCTCGAACTGTTGTTAATCCATTCCTACTATTTGTAGAGCCTGTCAAGGTACATGTCTTGTTTCTTAGTTTATATATTTTGTTTAGGGTGTGTTTTCTGCCTTGTCCTCCCACAACTCGACTGCCTGGTTTGAGGCCTTGAACCTAGCCCAGTCTCTCCATGTCTCCTCATATTCCTCCATCTCCAATCCTTCACTATATCTTAAGTATTCCATGCAGTAAATTTCGTCTATTTTGTCAAACCACTCCCGCATTGAAGGTCTCCTACTGTCCCTCCAGTGCCTAGGGATGAGACTCTTAGCTGCATTGAGGAGGTGCGGTAGCAAGATTTTCCGGTAGTTTTTGGAAGGTATATTGCTGCCGTGGTGCAGGCACACCCAGGGGTCGTCTGGCACTTTCTTGTTGGTTATCATGTATATAATCTCCCTTACCTCCTCCCAGAATTTTCTTATTTCTGGACACACCCACCAAATATGCACCGCTGTCCCTATTTCTCTGCACCCTCTCCAGCAGAACTGCGAAGTCTCATCCTGCATTTTATGTGCTAAGTCCGGGGTGATATACATTCTAGCCATGACTCTAAAATTCATTTCTGCGACCCTATAATTTACTGATGTGCCATTAGCTCTACTCAGGATTCTCCTCGCCTCGTTGTCACTAATCTTATTTCCTATTTCCTCCTCCCATTTCCCAAGAAATCCTGGTCGCTCAGTCTCTCCCATTTCTATCAGGGTTTTATAGATCCTTGACATTCCTCCCCTCCTACTTTTCTTTATGAGTACTTTCTCAAGTGGGTAAAGGACTTCTATTGATCTAATTGGCTGCGGGAGGGACTCTACAAAATGTTTAAGCTGCCTATATTTCCAGCTATCCATGGCAAACCAGGTGTCTCTTGCCTTGAGTTCCTGGTAAGTACACAATGTTCCCTGGCTGGTGATATCCTTAAGCTGGACCTCTTCGCTCAGGATCCATCTTCCAGCCACGTCTTCCCTCCCCGGCGGAAAATAATCTGTGCCCTTAAGAGGGACTAGCGGCGAGTTGTATTTCCACTTCTCTCTAATGTATATCTTATCCCAAGTGTTTAAAACATGTTTCGTGATATCAAATATTTTTATATTTAATTTTCTAAATTGTGGTGGTATCCAAACATTTTTTCCCAAATCTACTCCACTCCTTGTGTTCTCTATTTTCACCCATTGCTTATCCTTATTATTATTAACCCATTCTGAGATACCTGACAATATTGCAGCTGTGTAGTATTTTTTAATATCTGGTGCTCCCCAACCCCCTCTCTTCTTGCCGTTCGCTAATTGTGCGTACTTTACTCGTGGCTTCTTCCCCCTCCATATAAATTTTAGAAACAGTGTGTGTATTTTATTCAGGTAACTCTGTGTGATTGCCAGTGGTAACATTTGAATTTTATATGTGATTTTGGGAAGGATTGACATTTTGAGTAAGTTTATTCTACCACCCCATGACAGTCGATTCCGCGGAAATCTATTTAACTCTGCCCCAATCTCGTTAAGGAGGGTCATGTAGTTGGCTTGAAACATTGTCTCTTTTGTTAATGTTATTTTTACTCCCAAATAGCTCAATTCTTTTACCCCCCATTTAAAAGGTAGACTCTTTTGATAAGCCTTGTCTCCTCCTTTATCTTCTACAACTTCCATTATTTCCGACTTGGTCGCGTTTACCCGAAAATTTGAGGGAGGGTGATCCTTGGACGGGTGACAAACAACAGGACGTCGTCTGCGAAGGCTGCTATTTTATATTCGTCTTCCCCGATTTTAATCCCGCTGATATCCGGGCTGAGTCTGATCTTGGCCAGCAGCGGCTCCAGCGTCAGCACGAACAGCAGCGCGGAAAGTGGACAACCCTGTCTGGTACCATTTTGCAGTTCAATGGGTCCAGACAGGGTGCCATTGATTTTGACTCTTGCCGTGGGGTGTGTATATAGGGCCTTGATTTTTTGATCATTTTGTTGCCGATCCCAAACTCCTCCAGGGTGTTCCACATAAAGCCCCAGTCTACCCTGTCGAATGCTTTTTCAGCATCTATCGACAGGAGTAGACCTGGGGCTCCCCTGTCCTTCATTATCTGGGTCACCATTAGCGTTTTAATGCTGTTGTCTCTCCTTTCCCTCCCTGGTACAAATCCCACTTGGTCTGAGTGGATCACTTCTTTTATGACCCTTTTCAATCTATCTGCAAGGATCTTTGCGTAAATCTTTGTATCTACGTTCAGAAGGGAGATGGGTCTGTAGCCAGAACACAAGGTGCTATCCTTTCCCTCCTTCTTTATGACGGCAATATTCGCTTCTAGTGCTTCCTTTCTCATCTCCCAACTTTCCCCGATCCCATTGATGTAGGAGCACAATATAGGGAGTAATGGTTCTTGCAACTTTTTGTAATAGAGGGCAGTCAGTCCATCGGGTCCTGGGCTTTTCCCGTTTGGGATATCCTGAATAGCTCTCTTTACTTCCTGAAGGGTCACGGGGGCATCTAACATGTTACTGTCCTCTTCTGTGATTTTTTTTAGGTTTGCCTCCTTTAGGAACGTTTTGGTGGCCTCATGCCTATGTTTATCCTGTTCCTGAGAATTACTCGCTTTTATTGCATACAGTGCCTCATAGAACGTTTGAAAAGCTTTAGCTATGTCTTGCGTTCTATGTTTGATTTCCCCCGAACTGGTCCTAATACTTTCAATATAGTTACTTGTTTTCTTCTTTTTTAGGGCCCTTGCCAGGTACCTACCGGGTTTGTTACTATTCATGTATCTCTCTTTTTTGACCAGATAATAAATTTTGCGTGTTTCCTGTTCTAGGGATACCCTCAGATTTTCCCTCTTTTTGAGTAGATTCGTCCAGACCACCCTCCCGCCTGATGCTTTATGTTGTTGCTCTAATTTGTAGATCTCTTTGGTCAGGGCTAGCCTTTGATTTTTCAGTCTCTTATTTTTTTCCCCCCCATCATCATAAAGATCCCCCTTATGTAAGTTTTATGGGCTTCCCAGATTGTAGCCTCATTTACCTCCCCTGGAGTATTGATTTTAAAAAAACATTCTAATTCCTCCTTTATTCTCTTTAAGGTATCGCTATCTGCTAAGAGATCTTCATTTAGTCTCCACCCTGTGCTCTGTGTCTCAGTTTCTCCTACCTTTAAATGTAAACTCACAGGTGCGTGATCCGAGAAGGTCATCTTACCAATGGCGACCCCTGCAGTTTCCTCCAGCATCCTATGCTCTATCAGAAAAAGATCGAGTCTTGAATATGTCCCGTGCACGGGGGAGTAGTAAGTGTAGTCCCTTGTGTCTCCCTGTTGTATCCTCCAGACGTCTACCAGCTGGAGCTGGTGTAATTTTTTCTTAAGTTTCTCCGGCCACACTCCCCTTCTCCCCCACACACGGGACGTACAGTCTCTCTCGGGGTCCAGACATAGGTTGAAGTCTCCTCCCACTATTGCCCTCCCCGTCTTAAATGTCTCAAATTTACTCAATATAGTCATTACTGTTCTGTAAGTGTTTTTATTTGGTCCATAGATGTTCGCCAGAGAATACTTCCATCCGTTAATTTTCCCTTTCAGGAAGAGATATCTCCCCTTCGGGTCTGATAGTCTCTCCTCTAGTTCGAATCTCGTTTCCCTGGCGAACCCTATGGCCACTCCTCTTGCACCCCTTATTGGTGAGTCACTGTAATACCACTCTGGGAAGTCCCTGGAGTAGATGGTTTGATTCCCCTTGGTACTGAGATGTGTCTCTTGCAGCATGGCGACCTCGGCCTTCAAGAACTTCAATTCCCCCAGGATATTAGCTTGTTTAATACAGGCATTCAGACCCCTTACGTTATAAGAAATAATTTTTAAGTTAGATGACATCTCTCTCTCCTATTTGGATTTTACTTTCTAAAAAACAGGCTCCTGGAATTATTGGTTGCGTTGGGCTCTCTCTTACTCCCCACCCCTCCCCCATCCCCCCCTCCCCATCACCCCCTCCCCCCCACCTTCTGATACCCCACATTGCCCACTCCCCCTCCCTCTCCCCCTTCCCCAGACTTTTGGGGGTATAACGGGCCTTGACTCGGCCCAAAAATATAACCGTGGCCCTCCTCCACCACCCGGCCCCCGGTTGTCCCCCAGAGGTTGAGCTCGGTGCGGGGTTTGGTCGAGACCACGGGATTTTCGTTTCTTGTACGGGAGCTGTCTGTCCCGGGGTTCCCTCCCTCGTGCCTCTCACCTCCCCCCCATCCCGGTCACCTCCCCTCCACCCCCCCCCCACCAGCCTCATGGTCTTACTACATCATCGCTAAACAGACTACTTGTATGTCTATACTGAAGCTTCTATAAAACCACCACACTATTTTTTTTTTTCTTAATCTATTTTTGATTTGCTACAGGTTTGCTACAGGTTTCTAACCGGTCTCCAGGTAGGTGTTTCCCCTATTGGGTCATGGTTGGCATTTTTCTCCCACCAGCCCGGGATTTCCGCAAGAGGTATTTCTAGATGTTCGCAAAATTTTTGCGTTTCTTCCGGGAATCTTAGCACGGCCTTTTGGCCTTCTTTGCGTCCAATTAGGCAGGCTGGGAAGCCCCAGGAGTACTGAACTCCATGCGCTTTCAAGGTTGCTAGGAGGGGTTTCTGAATTATTCTCCTATTGAGGGTCTCTACTGCAAGGTCTTGAAAGATTTGCAGGTTTGTGTCTTTGTACTTAGCCTGGAGGTTTCTCTTTAGGTTGGAGGTTATTTGTTCTTTGTCCGCAAAATTGTGGAATCGCACGATAACATCTCGTGGTGAATCTCCCCTGATGTCTGGTGGTTTTCTTATTCTGTGTACCCTGTCCAATTTGAGCTTTCGGCCGGCTTCCATTGGGTTCATCAGGTCATTAAAGATTTCTTCCATTTTAAGCGGGAGGTTCTCTATTCCGTCTTGTGGTTCCGGGAGGCCTCTAATCCGGAGGTTCTTTCTTCTGTTACGATTTTCTTGGTCCTCCATTCTATATTTAATGTTTCTTTGTTCGACCTGCATTGCTTCCATCTGATGCTTCATTTTTTGAATTTCGGCTCCTTGTGTTTCCACTGTGGATTCCACCTCCTCCACTCTTTTCAATAGGTGGCTCATATTTTCGTGTACTATACTGATCTCCTCCTTGATTGAGACCTCCAGTCTGGCGAACATCTCTGCTATTTCCTCCTTGGTGGAAAGTGTTCTGTCTTGCTGGGGCTCCACTACCAGTTCTGCTCCTATATCATTGCCTGGGGGTCTTGTATCCCCATCAGCCATTTGTCTTCTTGTTCCCGCTTTACCTACGTGATCAGGTGTCTAATTTTTTGTGCCTATCGCCGCTGTTGCCCCTATTGATTTGCTTGGGCTTTCCTTGCTACCGTCATTCACCATGTATCTCCTAATTGTGCCTGGGCTCGAACTAGTCCGGGGTGGGTTTGCCGTAGTCCCTCTTGTTGACTTGCCTCTCATTTCCCTGTTTCTTCCGGCCCCTGTAGGGACAGGCCAATGATGTGTGCTGACCCAAAGGTGAAAGGTTACCCGAGAGTGGTGTTGACCATGTAGCTAATTACCTATTGTTAGTTTGTGTGTTCCTCCTTTGATCACTCAAAATACGTTCAGTGCCTCTTAGGAGCCTTCCTCCTGTTTGCACAGCTATTACACTCCTGCCCGGATTCCCGGTTTTAAGAGTGTACTGCTGAGCTGATTATACTTTATTTTAACACAGTCACGGGCTCGGGGATGGAATCTAACACACCACTCCCCGGGTATAGCCCCAGGTGTAGCCGGAGGCGAGGGACACTGGGGGCGCTTATGTCCTTATAGATTCGCCCTCACCACCCCCCCAGCCTTCACATCCACCCCTCTTCCGGGTATGTCTTAATATACACTGATACACTAAGTAGGCAATATTGCATTTTTGGTACAGAAAATATATGGAATCGGTCACATGGTATTGCAAATGGTATCACAGTTTAAGGCAGCAGTCCTTAAGAAATGGAGAGGCAGGGGTATCCATACATCTGTGAGTCATAAAGAGGAAATTACTTACCCTCCTTGTTGATTAAGTGTTTTTACAGAGTCTTACCCTTCCTGGCTCCAGTTATGTGGTTCTCCCCTTTTTTTTTTTCCCTTCACCTCCTTGTAGCTCCTTGTAACTCCTGGGCGCTTCCCTCAGCGCTTAGATTCCCATTTGCTTTGCTGTCGGTCTGTTAGTATCTTCTGTTCCTGCTACATAGGTTTTGGCAGCCCTTCCACTGACGCTCATCAGCTTGTGAGTCTTGCTTCTTGTAGACTGTTTGCTTTACCTCCAGGAGGGGGATGGCACGGCGGACCCGACCATACTCCCCGCTGTAATCACCTATTACTATAGCTGACGCTGCTGCTGTTCAGGGAGCTGCTGCTCGGGGACACCGCTCCCTCTGCCTTGCCTCCGGTCCCAAGAGCTGGAGAGGACAGAGGACGCTGGGGGGGCGATAGCCGCGTGCACCGCACGGCACTCCGTGATGAGGGGGTGGGAGGCTAGCGTTCGTTCCGTGAGCTCTTGGTCCGCATCACGGCTGGAGGGACGCCGAGCTCCCGCATCACATCCCTAGCAGTCCAACCCCGCCCACATCCGGCTCCTCCCTCCCCTAATGAGTCGAAAGGCCTCTCTAAGCTCTGAGAATGAACTCAGCTTCCTATCTCGGAAGATGTGGGTCAGGTGGGAAATGCCAAAGTGTTTCCACTTTGTGCTGTAGCGCAGTTTCACTATTTCTGGAAAGTAGTTGTTATCCCAGATGGGGCTGTATTTGGTAAATCCCTGTAAACCCTGCATCATCCTGACCTTATTCCAAATTTTCTGCATAAGAACATAAGTAGGGTAAAGTTTATTCGATTTGCTAAAGTGCAGGGCTTCCAGACCATCCGCCACCCCCGACACTGTTGTGAAACTAAGTAGTTTAGCAGAAGAGTCTACCAAGTTTAAATGCAGCTCTTGCGGGGGGGGGGGGGGTGCACTACCCTCGCTATGTGCTGTAACTGTGAGGCTAATTAATAGAGCTAGGGATTGGGGAGTGCCAGTCCACCAGCTTCTTTCAGACGCTGTAGCTGCTCTAATTTTATTCTAGCTGGTTTAGATTGCCAGCTTAGGGATCTAAAAGTTGAGTTTATAATAAAGGACTTTTTCAATGGGATGACCATGGGGGTATTGTGTAGTATATAGAGCAAATGTGGCATCATAATCATCTTTATAAGATTTATCCGTCCCACCTGAGATATCTTTAGCCTGCTCCATATCTTAACCCGATCGTGACAGCGATTGAGTAAAGGGGTCAGATTAAGTCTGACATAGTCTAGCGAGTAGGGGGTAATCCCCAGAAAGCAGAATCTCCTGTATGGTCAGTAAAGAGAGATCAGGTGTCACATCCAGCAACATAATGGAAGACTTAGTCTAATTTATGACCAAACCGGAGAACTCCCCAAACTCCCTTATCACCGCCATAGCCTCTCGTAGAGAAGTAGATGTATCACCGAGGAACAGCATAGTATCATCGGCATACATCATTATTTTTTCATGAAGTTCCCTGTGCCTAAATCCCTGTTTAAAAGTATTAGAACAGATCAGGGCAGCCAGAGGCTCTATGGCTAGGGCAAACAAAAGAGGTGACAGGGGCTGCCCTGCCTTGTACCTCTGTGTAGATTAAAACTTGAGGATATCCTGCCACCCTCTCAGATGGTTGTGACTGGGGCACTATATAGTAGCTGAACCCAGGAAATGAACTGGTCTCCAAACCCAAATTTGCACATAACTGCCCAGAGATATTCCCATTCAATGTTATTGAAAGCCTTGTGGGCATCAAGGGACAGTAATGCTCGGTTTCCAACATTATCCACCCGGGACTGGATATTGAGGAAAAGTCGTCGCAAATTGATGGCCGTCAATTTTTGGGGCATAAATCCGGACTGATCAGAGTGGACAATCGAGGAGAGTTCTTTGTTTTAGCGCAGAGCCAGGACTTTTGCCAAAATCTTGACATCATTTTGCAAAAGGTAAATAGGCCTATAAGATCCTGGATCAAGGGGATCCTTATTTGGTTTCAATATTAATACAATATTGGCTCTGGTCATAGATTGGGGAAGAACACCCCTCTCCCTAGCATCATTAAGTACCTTCAGCAGTCTAGGAAGTATGCACTCTGCATATTGTTTATAAACCTCTGTGGGCTAGCCATCATCTCCTGGGGCTTTGGAGTTGGGAAATGCACTGGTCGCCATCTGCAATTCCTTCAAGGTCAAGGGGGCATCTAATTGCAGCCTGGAGGAGGTAGACATGCAGGGAAGTTGCACAGTAGTAAAATACTCGGTCAGTTAATCTGTTGTATACCTTTTTTTAGATTTATACAAGGAAGAATAGTAATCCACTAAAGTGGACATAATCTGGGATGGAGAATTAGTCACTCGCCCGGTATGTGAGCGTAGCGCCCCAATGAAGGGTGACATTTGTTAGGTGTGGGCAATTTTCGCTAAGGCGACCAGTGTTCTCATTCTCCTCGTAGAAAGCCAACCTGTCAAAAAATCTCATTTTCTCCGCTGCCGAAGCAGTAATGCGGCCAAGAGCCTCCTGGGCCAACAACCATGCCTCTCTAGTGCTATCTGTTGGGTCAGCAATGTCAGCAATGAAAGCTTTCTCCAAGTCACCTGCCATCCATTCCATGTACTCCCTCTGAGCATTTGTGTTACGCTTAATAGCTTGAATATCCCTAATAAAGATTCCTCTAAGCATAGCCTTAAAGGCCTCCCAGGTGACATTGGTATTTACCTCATCTGTGTGTATACTCCAGATTTCTAGAATTTGTGATACAATTTGCTCATGGGAGGGGAAGAGATGGAACCAGAAGGCATTTAACTTCCACCGTGCCCTAGCCAGATCTGAAGGTAGGCATACCTCCAACTGCACCACTAGAGGGGAGTGATCTGATACACTCCTGAGGGCATATGTAACCTCTGAAATATATCTTTCTACAGCAAATGAACATAAACACAGGTCTATACGAGACAACGAGGAGAACTGCTTCAGCCCCGGGATTTTAGACCGCCTCGGATCCTTCCACCCCAACTCCTCTATAAATTTTTTCAGAGCAGTACGTTTAGTCCCCTGTCCAGCCGTGACTGGGGGATGTTTATCTAGAGCAGGGTCTGTATAGCAATTAAAATCACGCAGGACATAAAGTGGTAACTCAGGGTATTTCATTTGATATGCCAGCAGTGCTCCAAAAGTCGTGTCCCATAGACTTTAACGGTGTTCGCAAAAATTCTGGTGCGAACC